>JAHHFK020001797.1:0-156228 GCA_024533555.2 Aedes koreicus | reverse complement strand
TTCTGATTTGATGACATTGTCGGAGGTATCTTCAAGTACCTCGAAATTTCTTACGCTCTTAAAAATATAACTCAGGCAGTGCTTCCCACTGTGAGGACTTTTTTTGAAGCAATTGATAATACAATGGCCCATCCTCGCAGCAATCATTTCCTACGATGGATAGTTTTCCAAATGAGATTTGATCACTGTTCTGCAGTGAACTTTGCGAAGTCTTGTTCCTAAATTGGAATGTTTCAAATTTTTAGCTCATAATACCGGTTGTGATGCATTTGCTCTTTGTGAAAAATAGCTCTCGTCCGAAATTGATCTTCCATATCATGATTTCAATATTATTCATCTTGATCGTGAGAATTCACGATCACAATTTTTTCACAATTTTCAAATATTTGTTCACTTTTTCCCGCTCCACGGTTGCTCATGGGAGATTTTAACTCTCACGGTATAGGCTGGGGAGAACTGTACGATGAAACCCGGTCTATTTTGATATATGATCTCTGTGACAACCTCAATTTGACAGTTCTCAACAATGGAGAAGTAACACGTTTGGTTGGTTCATCCTCAGTTGGAAGTAGATGAGACCTCACAGTCTGTTCAAATTCATTAACGTTGGATTGTACATGGAACGTGATTCAGGATCCCTGGTAGTGATCACTTGTCTAAGAAAATTTCGATTGCTATCAGGTTTAATCCGTCGGAATCCATCAACGTCACGCATGATTTAACCCATTATATCGATTGGTCAAAGTTCAGGACAGCAAAAGATAAAGCCGGAATAGCGGTAGAAGGGCTTCCACTGCTAAAGGAATATAACCTCCTCTCCAACCTGATCTTTGACAGCTCGCTTCAAGCTCAATTTCTACCAGTTTCAGGAACGTCATTTCTCAGGAAACCTCCTTATCCATGTTGGGATCAGCAATGCACTGAGGTTTACGCATAGACTAACTCTAAGACCAGTAGGTCCCGAACAAATACGATTTTTTTCTTGGCTCAGTCGTTACTAGCACATCGGTCCCAAGCTCGGTCCCAAGTTTAATAATGCACCCCTAATAATGAACTCACACTAACACACTCTCAAATATTCTGTCAAAATAACACAGCAAATCAAAATAAAGGCGCAAATATGTATAGTTAGGTGCTGGCTTCAAGGTGTACTTCGGACCAAGGGGTTCTACAACAGTGAGAACCAATTTCAAATCGCTAGCTGCATATTGATTGTTGGTAGCAAATGGCTTCTGTATTCTTGGACATAAAGGGGGCTTTTGATTCAGTATCTGTTGAAGTTCCACGCTTGTGGCTTTTCACCATTATTGAATAATTTTTTGTACAATTTGCTGTCAGAGAAACATATGAGCTTCTCTCATGGAACCTCTACAGCTTCACGATTTAGCTACATGGGTCTCCCCCAGGGATCATGTTTAAGCCCCTTTTGTATAATCTTTATGTCAAAGACATTGACGGTTGTCTAAGTGACAACTGTACGTTGAGACAACTTGCAGATGACGGCGTAGTGTCGGTCACGGGACCCAATTGGGTCGATCTGCAAGGACCCTTACAGGATACCTTGGACAATTTGTCTACTTGGGCTTTAGAGCTAGGTTTCGAATTCTCTACGGAGAAAACTGAGTTGGTAGTTTTTTCTAAGAAGCATAACCCTGCACAACCGAAGCTTCAAATTTGGGGTAAGCCAATAACTCACTCTATGTCATTTAAATATCTTGGGGTCTGGTTCGATTCTAAGTGCACCTGGAGATCCCATATTGAATATCTGAAGCGAAAGTGCCAGCAGAGGGTCAATTTTCTCTGCACAATTACCGGGACCTGGTGGGGAGCTCATCCACAAGATCTTCTATCGTTGTACCGGACAACGATTTTGTCGGTTATGGAATACGGTAGTTTTTGTTTTCAGTCAGCGGCTCGGTCGCACTTGATTAAACTGGAACGTATTCAGTATCGGTGTCTTCGTATCGCGTTAGGTTGCATGCACTCGACTCACACCATGAGTCTTGAAGTGCTGGCTGGCATGTTGCCACTCTCGGATCGGTTTTCAGAATTATCTCTCCGGCTCCTCACCAGGTGTGAAGTTATGAACCCCCAGGTGATCGAACATTTTGAGAAGCTCCTTGAGTTGAATACTCAAACCCGCTTCATGACCTTGTACCATTTGTACATAACACAGGATGTCAGCCCTTCGGCAATTCGGTTCAATTTGGTTTATCCGTGCAGCAGGAACTTCGTCGAATCCCAGAGATTCAAAGTTTGGCGAAGCTGATTCCACTAAATCGTTGTTCACTGACGGTCCGCAGACTTTGGTATATCTAATGAAATTTATAGTGCTAATCGTAAACTCCAAGCTCCTAGTTCCGTATATTTCGCTGACTTAGCGGCAATACACTTCACACTGAAAATTATACTACATTTTTATGGATAGTCTCAGTTTTATAGAGGCTATTCGCTCCGTGATGCCGGTAAAGCATTTCTCCTGGTTTCTCATGAAAACACAAGCTGCTACATACTTTATCATCGCGGTATTTTATCACCACCTTTGTGTGGGTCCTATCTGATTGTTCGATTCCGGGCGATGAGAGAGCGGATTCGATCGCTAAGGTGGGCGATAGTTATAATCGACAAATCGTAGTCAATGTTTTGCTCAGTTTTCTGTCACTCACTCGTCAGCTGGCAGCATAATATCATAGTCGCTTGTAGCAGACTTGGTGACAACGTTCTTTTTATACTAATTTGAACTTTAAAAACTTTGTACAATATTCTGAGTATTTGTCGGTTTGAATTCTATCAGATTTTCGAGTATTATAAAATCTGTTCCATAAAGAATTTGGCCGCATAAAATAGGTTATTTCACCGAAAGGATATAACGTACGAAAAACTAAGGGTATCATTTTGTTTTTGTTTTTTAATTTAGCATCAAGGAAAACAAGACAAGAAAAATTATTTGCAGGCTTATCGAATGAATTTGATTTTTGATTTTTGAACTTTTCTTTGAACTCCACGCACGATTTCATGCAGTACTGTCCATCTTATCTGCCTTGGTTTCAATCGGACCAAATCACGCCCTCGGTTGTTTTTTAATGATCTTGTCAAAACCCCAGGAAAACCTCCCTAAATCCAACTCTGCCCGCCTCACAATCAATGTAACACGGATATGCAAAACATTCCGAACGCGAATGGGGACGAGGAAATTTCCTTCTGCCCTTTGAACCTTTGAACCCCTCAATGTGCGATGCTCATTACTGCACACCACTGACTGCCCGGAGGACACTGGTAATGGAATGGCGGAAGTGGCGAGGGAAGAGGCGCGAATTGGCATTTGCATCATGTCACTGCCGCCCTGTCTCTTTCTCCCGCTATGCGGATTGTGTAATTCATGTTTAATGAGTATCGGCGACGAGTTGACTGCCCAAAACAACTCGCTCCCCGCCGTGGAGCTCACTTGCGCCCAAAGTAGCACTAGTTGTGTTGTTTTTACGAGTTTGAAAAACAGTTAAATTTGCGCAAATATGTCGACATCGAGGACGACGACGCACACATGTTTTGACGCGTGGAAAATCTAAAAACTGATCATGCACACAAAGTCAGTGCCACCAGCAGAGCAGCCAGCGTCCGGACCGGTTGGATTAGCTCCACTTATACGTCTGCTAGTCATATTTATTTCCTTTAGGTAGGAACCTACTCGGGCATTATTTAATTTCTTTAGCTTGCTTCAGCGATCTTTGTCGGATTACATTTTAAGTGCCAACTCGGCAAGGTTTCGGGTTCGGTTCGGGGAGGATGGCGGAAAAACTTGCGACTCGTTTCCATCACAAGATTGCCGCTGCAGAGAGTTGCATCAATACACTTTAGCGTGCAATAGCGGAAAGAGATATGTTTGCGAATTTACGACCCGGATTTTACGATGGCCATAAAGTCGCATTTAGCGCGTCTTGTTTCCCAAGTATAGGGAACAGGATGAAAACTATCCTCCGATGCGTTGTCTTTTTTTTTTTGTTTTCTCTCTCTCTCTCTCTCTTAAGACACGGGAGATGGGGGAGTCATCGTCGGTATCGTTCAAAAACATACTTCTTGATGGGAGGCTATTGTATGAAATCGATAAGGCGCTCGTTGTACCACCTAGATGACGTCGTCGTCGTCGTCGTCGTTGGAAGTAAAACAGAGAATTATTATTGGTCGTTCGAAATGCGATTTCCCAGTGCGGCAGACCGCCAGAATATTCCCGACTCTGGCGCGTAGTTATCACCGGAGTGCAATTGCTTGCCTGACCTAACTCAAGGATTCGAGGGAAGATGTTCATCAGCTTTGTGCCCGTTGAAGTGCCGCGTCACTGCTTTGAGGGGGGGACGTGGTTCTGGTGTTGTTGTTTTTACGATGGGGATCATTAAAAAGTGTTGTTACCGAGCAAGTATGCTAATTAGAAACGTATTGTACCGCAGCTGACTGGAGGGTTGTTGAAATACGATTCAAAGGTCGGCCGTCGAGTACCGGAACACTTGCGGTTTTATGGACCCTTGTTGGGTTGATTATGATAAAAGAAACAGGAGAAAGCGATTAGGCGATGGCTGAGGTCATCAGACCTAGAGGTTAGATGATTTAAAATTAAAATACTAGATGGATTCAAAAGCGCTAGATCGCGAAATAACAAACTCACAGTTACATACCTCCAGTACCGACGAGAGATCAACGAACACCAGGATCTACGAAGCAGTGTTGAAACCTCTAATGTATTGGTGCCACGGCGGACGACTGATTCGGATGGCTAGGTGGGTCTACGCGCGCTGGATAGAACGGTGCTTCTTTCGAGGGAGACCTTCGAGACGGAGATGATGGCCTGACGTCCTTGGGTGGTTCCTTCCGGTAGCAATCCTCCGGCATGGAGAACAACAGCTGATGTTGGTAACCAAACTGGTGCAGAAACAATGGAAGCGTGGATTCACTGCCAGCTGGATAAGGCGGAATCAGATAGGGCAGAAAGTCGGGCCTAGAGTACAGGTTGGCCATTTCCACTGAGGGCCGCGGTGCAAGGTGCAGGGGGAATGGTAAACTACTCTGCTCCAGGCCAGAGTATTTGTGCTCAATGTTGTTCTTTGGTACTACTAGAGGAAGTATTTTCTCCTTGGCGGCGGCGCAGTATTCTGCGACCGGCTCGTCCTTAAGCGTCGCCTTCCGACTTCTGACAGCGCTGTGGTGATGAAGATGATGGGCTTCTAAGCTGTTCGGGTAGCCATTTTCCTCCGGTTCCACGTGGTCCGGAGGCGTCTCCATCTCCTCTACTGGACTGTATTTTTTGCTCCTTCGGTTGGCCCCGCTTCCGGAGCCAGTGTGCTCCTGCTGTATACTACTATGGTAGGCTTCCTCGTGCCGGGACTTGAACTCGTTGGATTCCTTTGCCTTGGGACTGGGCTTTCCGAAGGCCGTCACTTCGTCATCGTCGGCGATGACGGGCGGTACTTTGGTAGATTTGGTGTCCAGATTGAGCACAACTCCGTCGTGGCGGGGCGATCGGGACTGGGACCGGGACCGGGAACTGCTACATGGCGAGCGGGAGGCGGACGTGGTACGGGTTACCGAGATGGGTTCATCGTCCGCCGGGTGCCCGTATATCCGGATGAATTTGGACCACACATGGTTGCCTGTTCGAGGTTTGAGGGAAGGTGGGTGGGGGTTGGGTAAAGGCGGGGATGGAATAAGAAAAGTCATATTATTTGCTTGAAAGTTAATTACAGCAATGACTCGATTTTGTAAACTAGTGTTCCAGGAGTCACCAAAGGTTCACGTTGAATACATAAATGTATTGAAGCCTGATAGCGTTTATGGAGCTAACGAAATCGGGTCAATGCTGTATGCTGTAAGCCTTACAGATAGTTTAGTTGGTGTGTAATTTCGAAAAAGAATGCTGATAGAAGGTTATGTGATGGTTGGTGATTGCAATAATCAATATCAGTCGAACGTTCAATGCCACTTTTGTGAGAAGAAAAAAATCCTTGTAGGTATACTATTTACCTTATCGGGTCATCATCGATCAGCTAGATGTTCGTAGAACAGGGTTATTTGAAATAAAGTGGATATATTTAAAGTAATTGGTTTCAGTAGAAGTATTCGACATATTTTTCGTTATGGGATATATTCCGGAAGTCGAAGTAACTATTGCCACTAGATGATGTGAGAAAAGTCACGTCTAAAGGGTGTTGCGATCAAAATTTGGTCGACTTAAACTTGACGCATTTCCTTTCATCGTGCATTGAAACATTTTGCATACGCCTCATTTTGAAGATGTGTGCGTGTAGCATCATGTCTCTATTTTGATTTTGAGATTAGGGCCTGTTCACAAACTACGTAGACTCATTTTTGAAAATCTCAGAACCCCCCCCCCCCCTCGTAGACTTTTCTCCATACATTTTTTTGAAATTTTGTATGGAGCGTTGGTCAAACCCCTCCCTCCCCCCAGAAAAGTCTACGTGGTTTATGAATAGCCCCTTAGCACTTCAGTTATCAAAATGTCGTCGAATGAAGAGTAGCAACGCATGGGAGTGGCGCCTTCAACCGTGGATGGAGCTAAGAAACGAGCTGGACTGACGACTTACAAGAAAGTGGTGACTCCAAATCGCGACGATAAACAAAACACCTCGGCCAAAGCACGATGGCGAAAGTTGTGACGAAACTCGCGAAAGTTGCGACGATGCTGACGAAGTTTGATTGCGTGGTACAGGACGATGAAATTTACGTCATGGCAGACATTAAACAGCTTCCTGGACAGGAATTTTATACGGCAACCGGACGGGGAAAGGTGGCAGATATTTTCAAGCACATTAAACTGTCAAAGTTCGCGAAGAAGTATAAGGAGTGGCAGGCCATCTGCCACCTGTGGCTTGAAGAGCAACGTTTAAATTGCGACCGGAACCGTCAACCAGGAAATGTATCTGAGCGAGTGCCTACAAAAACGTCTACTGCCTTTCCTGAAGCGACACAATTGTTCCGTTCTATTCTGGCCGGATTTGGCAACTTGCGATGGACTGGTATGCTGCCAACAACGTTCAAGTGGTGCCCAAGGACAAGAACCCTCCCAACACGCCAGAGCTCCGCCCAATCGAGCAATATTGAACCATCGTCAAGCGGAACCTTAAGAAGACTCAAAAAGCTGTTGTGAGCGAGAAACAGTTCAAGGAAAACTGGCGTTCTGCGGCGAATAAAGTTGACAAGGAGACTATACAAAATCTTATGGCAGGTTTTAAACGAAAGAACCGGCAATTCGCATTCGGTAAAAAGGAAACTAAGCTGAATATTTCTCCTGTGTTTTGTATTAACTGAGCTTGAAAAAGAAAAAGAAATTGACAAGATCGACTCACACACATTACTGTTTGACCAAATTTTGATCGGAGCACCCTTTATATACCGTAACTCTTATGTACTTTTCAGTAAGCCAACAGTCAACAAATCTTTGGATTTGTAGATGACTGTTTCGGAAACCAACAATGTTCAAGCATCTTGCATTTCCAATGCTGATGCAACGGCTGCATCGACAGTCAGTGTAATGTTTTCATGGTTAGAAATGGAATCTGTTGTGACGTAGGAGTTGCGAGAAGTTGGAGCGTCACGAAATGTGGTTAGATTTTGGAAGTTAATAACTCAGTCATTTCACGATCGATTTCCAACTGCTCTACACTTATCGATCAGGACATTCACTACGCGTCAATTTCAGTATGGCACACTATATAAAACCCTTTTAATTAAATTAAGAATTAATAAATGTGAAGCGTCCTCAGAACAAAAATCAACCAATCACGTACATCTGAATGGTTGCTCATAGACCAACCGGTTTGGGTGTGTACGTCTGTATATTCAATGACTGTGCATTATCGTCGTATACACGGTGGGACCATTTAACTCAATTTTAAATCGTTTTTGACTCACTTTCGTCAAAAGTGGAGTAACTCATATATGCGTAATTGTGGCTGGGATTAACAAGTCGACATATCAAGAACATCGATGTAATTTAAGTCGGTGTCTTAGATATGTCGACTTGTTAATCCCAGTCACATTTACTCAAATATGAGTAACTCCACTTTTGACGAAAGTGAGTCAAAAGCGATTCAACATTGAGTTAAAGTGTCCCGCCGTGTAGGGCATAGGAGGAGAAGAGAAACACTCACATCGTCATCTGACCGCAGAGCGCAACTGACGTGTTTCATCGTGTTTCTGCGGGAAATCTCAGTTCCATTTTCATACGTGTCGCACCGTTCATAGCACAACGATGGCTCCCAAACGCTCAAAACCAAGCGACTCCACCAGCGGGAAGGCAACAGCAGCAGCAGCACCGTCGAAGAAGGTTGACAATACCCATTTCCAAAGATGACCGCAAGAAGCAGAAGCGATCCGTCAGCGGAAGCGTTCGGAAGAAGGAAACGTACAGCACTTACTTTTACCGGGCGCTGAAGCAGTTTCCCGATTGGCGCAAATCGTCGTTGGACTGCTAGCAAAACACACAGTTTCCGAGCGAAGCAAAGCCGTGACCAAGTAAACTAGTTTCATGACGAAGTGAGGTGGCGGCGGTGGCTGTTTCCCTGAGCTCAAAATGGCCCCTTTCAGGGCCACCTCAATGAAGGGGAAAGAGAGTTGACATGTCTTTGGAAGTGCTAGGGCTGTGCTTCGGGATGGTAGGCCACGAAAAATATCGCTCGTATGCCGAATCTGTAATGATTTCGAGAAATTTGCCAAACGGGCGAATGTGCTTTTTGCAAGGCTTTGACAGGTTATCGCTTGTTCCAATCAATCAAGGTTACCTCCATTCTAATACAGGCCTTTAAAAATAATAACATTCATCACCCGTTGCCACGTAGTCCTAAGTCACCTCCGCGTACAACTAACAAGCAATAGGAAGCTAGCGATTTAAAATTGGTTCACTGTTTTAGAACCCTTCTGGTCCCAGCACACCTCGCACCTTACAATACCTTTTTGCGCTTTTTGGTACTAGAATCTTTGCTTTTGTTTTGATTCGCTGTGTTAATTTGAGAGAATATTTTGCGGGTTGTTCGTTGTGAGTTTTTAGAGGTGATCCATTAAGCTTGGGACTGCATAACTTCCTGAGCCAAAAAAATACCCACCCACCCCCTCCCCCGTTCCCCATTTCACCCCTTGCACTCACCCCACAACCACCCCACAGCCTCCACCCCCCACCATAACAATTCACCACTCCAACCCCCCACCTCACCCCCCCCCCAAAACCCACCACCCCATTACCAAGCTACCCACATCCCCCCGCCCGCCCACCCCCTGCCCGTTCACCTATCCTAACCACCCACCCCCCGCAGCACCAAGCGCGTGCCCGCCCGCCCCTCCAGGCCCCCACCAACCCAGCGGGCCCCGCGCCAGCGGCACTTTTTCACACCAGGTTTCCCCCCCCCCGCCATCATCGCTAATGTATGCCAAAAATGCTAGCAACATTAGCATAACCATTTACCAGTTACCAAAGGCATCATAAAAGGTGAGATTTACAAACCTGAGTGCCTCCAAAAACGGCTTTTGCCGAACTCTAAACAACTGTAAAAATTTGATTGCCTGCGATCTAAAGTATCGGAATGATTATCGACTCACCCTTATTAATGAAGAAACATTTTAATGTTTTTGTTAATTCCGTCCTTACATATCATGAGGTTACTCAATACCGTTCCTCAATGTGTACACGCTTTTAGTGCTATCTGGGCCTGATTAAAATCTATCTGGGCTATCACGAATTTCCACCACTCACCGTCGGTGCATGCCAAAAATAAACCCAACAGCAGGAGATAATTTCTCACCCATGTTAGGCATTGGAAGCGGGAAACAAACAAATCGCAAGAACTAGATCAAACAATAGGTAGTATATGAGCACGATTGGTCGCACATTCTTTTAACAGTCAATAAGTATCTACAACTGGGAACTTTATTTCATGGTTCTGAAAGTTTCTGAGGCTAATGCTCGTTTTTGAAGGAAGGTTACAAACCACCCAACCAACAACCACCCAACATCCGCTTCTCCCCCCCCCCCCCTTACACCGAACATTTCTTTTTTCCCACAATCCTATAAAATTATCCCCCACCCCCAAATCCCAACCTAAAAAAAAAAAAGGCGAGAGGCGAAGGTCGAATTGCAGAAGGCGAGAGGACAAAAAGCTAATCAATAAAAGACGAAAGAAAAAAAAAAAAAAACAACAAAAAACCGGAAAAAAAAATTGAAAAAAGAAAAAAAGGTCGGAAGAAAAAGGGAGGACAAAATGTCAAATGGACAAAACGTCAAATCGACAAAACCCAAGTAACACTTTTAGTTTTATTCCAGCCGTATAGCACTCCTCCCGGCTTTGTTGATGACACTACATTCAAAACTGTTTTGTCCACCAACACCTCCTCTATGCATCTTTAAAGCCGAAATGTGTACAAAGTGGCCCACTCTATAGACGGTTGTGAAAACAAATTAATAAAACCTTTCTAAGACCATAAAGATTTTGAAAATGTTCTAGTGAAAGATGTTATGACCACTTGAGAACCATCATAAAACCTATTGGCCGCCATCAAAACCAACAAGGGTTGAATGGCCACAGCTGTCAAACTTCACGGCGATATCGTGGTTGGTTTTTGTTGTTTTGCTTTGTTTCTCTTCTGATTCATTCAACAGTAAATAATGGCTAAGAAAAAAGCTCTACTGTTGCGGGAAATTATGATTGATAGCAGAATATATAAAACAAATTGAGTTTGTTTTATATCGTATCATGCTCCAAATCATATACGCATTTAATTTTATGGTGAATATTGGCACAATAAGAGCTGAAAATTAATGCGCCTTGGAAATTATGCGAGTTCACAACAACAAAAACAAAATTGAAAAAAATATATTCCGTAAATTAATCATGAAACTCCTGAAAATTGATGGAATTCAATAAGGTTATCTAAACGAATACCGAAGTTTGTCTCAGATCTACAGTTCAATTGTATTACATTTAAAATTTGGTGTTTTTATTTTTCCACACTTCAATTATTTCATATATTTCAATATGGCGATTGCAAGAAATCACAGTTTTGCCAAAAAGCCAATTTATCTTAGCAATGGCTACTATAAAACTATTTGGTCGCTTGGTAGCTTTCCTCAATGCCAGTTAGCCGTTTAATGCATTTACTGGAGGCAAAATGGTTTTAAAATGCTTTTTCAACTGACCATAATAAGATAATATGAATGAGTCCTAAAACGGCATTTCAAAACAGCATTTTACGTGTTCACAAAGTCGAAATAAAACCTTTGATAGGAGTAAAAGGAATTTCAGAAGTCAAGGTTTTAAGATCGTTGTAAAGAAGCTGTGTAGGTTCTTATAAACCTGACTAAAATTTGAAACCTATTGGCATCTCTTGCTACCATAATAAAGCCAAATTGATTTCTAGTGGCTTTCATAAAACTTTAATAAAACTTAATAAAGCTGGATGGTTTTGGCAATGTTACTTGGGAAAAAACAACAAACACGACAAACCAACCAACCAAAAAAACAACAGCACAAACAAAAAAATCAAACAAACAACAACAAAAAAAAACAAAAAAAAAAACAAAAAAATTTATAATATTTTTTTTACAAAAAATTAAAAAATTTAATAAAAATCTCTATCATATTTTTTTCCCTCCCCAAAAAAAAAAAAAAAAAAAAACCACACCCCCCAACCCCATCTGTTCTTCTGTCTGTCTGTCTGTCTGTCTGTCTGTCTGTCTGTCTGTCTTCTTCTTCTTCTTCTTCTTCTTCTTCTTCTTCTTCTTCTCTGTCTTCTTCTTCTTCTTCTTCTTCTTCTTCTTCTTCTTCTTCTTCTTCTTCTTCTGTCTTCTTCTGTCCTTCCTCCCTCCCTCCTCCTCCCCTGCTGCCTGTCTGCCTGTCTGCCTTCTGCCTGTCTGCCTGTCTGTCTGTCTGTCTGTCTGTCTGTCTGTCTGTCTGTCTGTCTGTCTGTCTGTCTGTCTGTCTGTCTGTCTGTCTGTCTGTCTGTCTGTCTGTCTGTCTGTCTGTCTGTCTGTCTGTCTGTCTGTCTGTCTGTCTGTCTGTCTGTCTGTCTGTCTGTCTGTCTGTCTGTCTGTCTGTCTGTCTGTCTGTCTGTCTGTCTGTCTGTCTGTCTGTCTGTCTGTCTGTCTGTCTGTCTGTCTGTCTGTCTGTCTGTCTGTCTGTCTGTCTGTCTGTCTGTCTGTCTGTCTGTCTGTCTGTCTGTCTGTCTGTCTGTCTGTCTGTCTGTCTGTCTGTCTGTCTGTCTGTCTGTCTGTCTGTCTGTCTGTCTGTCTGTCTGTCTGTCTGTCTGTCTGTCTGTCTGTCTGTCTGTCTGTCTGTCTGTCTGTCTGTCTGTCTGTATGTCTGTCTGTCTGTCTGTCTGTCTGTCTGTCTGTCTGACTGTATGTCTGTCTGTCTGTCTGTCTGTCTGTCTGTCTGTCTGGCTGTCTGTCTGTCTGACTGACCCTTATAGAAGCGAAAACTACTGAACCGATCGGCGTGAAATTTTGTATTCAGAAGTTTTTGGAGCCAGGGAAGGTTCTAATGATAGTTTGAGACCCCTCCTATCTCTGTAAGGGGGGGGGCTCCCATACAAATGAAACACAAATTTCTGCATAACTCGAGAACTAATCAAGCAGAGCAAATCAAATTTAGCATGTGAGAATTTTTGGAGGCAAAAAATGTTTCAATGGTGGTTTGAGACCCCTCTCCTCTCTCGAAGGGGAGGCTCCCATATAAATGAAACAGAAATTTCTGCATAACTCAAGCACGACTCAAGCAAATGGAACCAAATATGGCATGTGGGGTTTAATGGAGGCAAAAAATGTTTCAATGGTGGTTTGAGACCCCTCCTTTCTACAAGAAGGGGGGCTGTCATACAATTGAAACTTAAATTTCTGCATTACTCTAGAGCCAAGAAACCAAATGGAAAAAAATAGCATTTGGGGATTTTGGAGACATGACTTTTCTCTTTCTTTTTCTTTTTTTCTGGGGGGGGGGGGTGCTCTTACAAATTAAACCCAAATTTTAACCAAACATGATCATTCTTCCTACTGTTATGAAAGTTTGTATGCAGGGGTTTTTGGGACCGGCAAAGGTTCTTGTGATGGTTTGAGATTCCTCCCCCATCGGAAAGGGGGGAGGGGCTTTCATATAAATGAAACACAAATTTTTGCACAACTCGACAACTAATAAAGTAAATGAAAAAAATATTGGCATGTGGGGATTTTGGAGGCGAGAAACGATTCTACGGTGATTCTAGACCCCTCTTTTTCCTGGAAGGGGGGGGGGGGGGGGGTTCTCATTCATATGAAACACAAATTTAAACCAAACATGAGAATTCTTCCTACTGTTATGAAAATTTGTATGCAGGGGTTTTTGGGACCGGAAAAGGTTTTGACGATGGTTTGAGACCCCTCCCCTCTACAAGAAGAGGAACAGAAACTTACATTTCTGCATAACTCTAGAAGTAAGAAAGCAAATGGAAAAAATGGCATATGGGGATTTTTGAGGCAAGAAACGTTTCTACGATGATTCGAGACCACTCCTTTTTCTGGATGAGGGGGGAGGGGGTCTCATTCATATGAAACACAAATTTCAACCAAACATGAGAATTCTTCCTACTGTTATGAAAATTTGTATGCAGGGGTTTTTGGGACCGGAAAAGGTTCTTATGATGGTTTGAGACTCCTCCCCCGTCTGAAAAGGGGGATAGGTTCCCATATAAATGAAACACAAATTTTGTCACAACTCGAGAACTAATCAAGCAAATGGAACCAAATTTGGCACGTGGGGGTTTTTGGAGACAATAAATGTTTCTATGGTAGTTTGAGACCCCTTCCTTATCAGGAAGGGATGCCTCTCATCCAAATAAATCAGAATTTTTTTTTGCATAACTCGAGAACTAATCAAACAAATGGAACCGAATTTGGCATGTGGAGGTTTTTGAAGGCAAGAAATGTTTCCACGGTGATTAAAGACCCCTCCCCTCTTTGGAAGGGGGGGGGGGGCTCTCATAAAAATGAAACACAAATTTTAACCAAACATGAGAATTATCCCTACTGTTATGAAAATTTGTATGCAGAAGTTTTTGGGACCGGAGAAAATTCTACAATGATGGTTCAAGTTTCCTTCCCCGTCTGGTAGGGAGGGTTCATACAAATGAAACACAAAATTCTGCATAACTCGAGGGCTAACCAAACCAAACATGAGAATTCTTCCTACTGTTATCAAAATTTGTAAGCAGGGTTTTTTGGGACCGGAAAAGGTTCTTATGATGGTTCGAGACTCCTTCCCCGTCTGGAAAGGGGTGGCTCCCATACAAACGATACACAAATTTCTGCATAACTCGAGAGCTAATCAAGCTACTGGCAGGATACGGCGTAGTTGACAGGATACGTAGTTTGAAGATAAATGTATTGTTAATGAAATGCTTCTAAACAGAAAGAAAAACCATCGTAGAAACAAAAGATCTGAGGGAATAATTAAAAATACACCCCTACGTTTAATTTTGCAGCAATTACACACATTAGCAAACGAAAATATTTCAACAAAACTCATTTCTAGAAAACAAACCATAAATGCGCCAGTTCTACTGTGTATTCATTCATATAGTTGCAAGCGCAGCAAGGCTCGCTTCAGCTAGTATAATATAATATTCAATTTTAATGATTGACAGTTTCTCGATAAATAAGGTTGAAATTTAATTACATACAACAGAAAACAAAATGGCGCAGGGAAATAAATATTCTTGAGAATTAATCAATGAAATATTCTTGTTCACGTTAAGTTCATTCAATAATTTACATTGGGAATGAATCATTCATCATAGAAAGCAATTCATTTTTCCTATATGAAGATTGGGGTTTGATGAACAGAAGGAAAAGAGTAATTGCATTTTGAACTTCCAATGTCAGCGTGACTACGGATGGGGTCACCAATACCAACTGATCAATTTTTAATAAAGAGGTTAAAGCTATTATTTCAAGGGCCATCCTTTAAAAGTAAATAATATTCGACAGCGTACAGTTTTAAGATTATAAGGAAGAATGAACAGTGCCGGAATGAAGAAAAAATTATGATAATGCAATCTAAACATTTCTCTAGAGATGTTTCTCGCAACATTTGTCCATGCGACCTTTTGTATCTTCACCATTTTGTTTTTTCGACCCTTTATCCTACAACCACCAATCGCTGGATCTTTTATTGAAAGCAAAACTCTCCCAAAGACACGAAATCTCCAGCGATAGGTTTTCGAACGACCATTTTGACCATTTGTGCAGTGGACAAATTGATGTGACCCGAGAAGGTAGATAACCTATTTAAAGGACATTTTAACCGTGGCAATTGAAACGTTCAATCTAGTACCTGTTGTTTTTCACTTGAAAAAAAGGCACCAATGCATGCAGAGCAATAAACAATAGTTTGTCATTTCAAAAAGTCGAATTGAATCGACTGGGTTGAGGGTATTTGTTTGATTGATGATTTCGTTGGTTGTTTGATTGAAGATTGGTTGATTGAAGAACGGTGCTTTCCGGTGTTGTTGATTGATGATGGCGATTATGATGCGCAGCCCAGCAGTTTTCGTCGCTGCCCATTGCTGTACGGTTGCTACTGACTTTCTTTTATTTGGTAGATAGAACACACTACGGCTTTCACGAAACACGACTTCTACATTAAAATAGTTACATTCTTTGCTTATCTCTTCCCCTAACAATTGCTTTGCACTATATGTTTCTTCACTTGTTTGCACTTTCACACACTTTAGGAACGCTATCTCACAAGTAAAGCTACACGTGGTAGCCCCAGAATGGCTGCATGTCGACATTTTCGCTGAACAGCATTTGCACTGTTGGATTGTGTATGACATAGTTAAATCCGAGTGTTCATTTCCACCATGAAAAAAACAAAGGTAAAACACAGATAACAAATGAAAACTTCCCGACAGCTACGCCGGAAAGACGGTAGACGAAAGCGTCTTCACTTCCGACGACCAGCTTTGACGGTCAACAAATTGAAAAAAAAAAAAATCTAACAAGATTCAATCGTAAGCTAATAATGACCTCAACATTCTCCGCCTCCGGTTGACCGTTTGGCTTTTTACATTTACACACACACAAACACACTCTCTAAATTCGATCACTTTTGGTGCAGTTTTGATTTTGCTTTCGTTTTTCGACGGACTCAGATGAATACTCACGATCGTGTAGATTCCTTCGCAATAGCACCTTTGAAAACTTCCCTTTCCGCGCGCGTATTTAGTTTCGAAAACAAAAAGATATTTGAACATTAAGGTTCCACCTTGGCTAATCACTAGTTTGAACTTGCGGTTTATCCTCTGTTTATTTCCTTCTTTTTTTTATTTTTTGTTTTATTTTGTTACAGTTCTTTTGATTCTCGTTTCAACTGGGTTTAGATCTTGGTTCGTTCTTGTTCCGGTTCGACCTTTGCCACCACCGGGGCGGCGCAGGAGTTGGTCGCGTAAAAAGTCTATCACCCGGACTGGCGTGTCGTACTGCGCAACTCCACACCGTCGAACATGTTCAGATTGTGCAATCGTGAGTATTCATTGACCACGGCTTGACCTGCGGTAGAAGAGAGAGGGTAGGTTTGGGTAGGGGGGTTGGTTTTTCTTCTGCTTCTTGTTTTTTTTTTCTTTGCTGAGGTTACGGCGAGAATGTTGATTGTGGTGGGTTTCTTCGGTTTCGGATATTACGGTTATTTCGGATACTTCGGATGAGGTACTGCTGATCGCCTGGCTGGATGCTTGTCTGTTGAACGGTGGACCAAGGACGGGCGTACCGAACTGGCCTTGTATTGTATCGTTGGGCTGGAAAACCGAGCGAATAGGTGGATTTCTTTGGTAGGATGAGGTTTGTACTGTTTACTGTTTTGATTGTTAGTGTACCCCGCGCATGGACATTCAATTGTATTGAAGAGGTCCAGGTATGAACCCATTTTTAACTGATATGATGGTGTTGTGAGCCATTGACCACGTTCCCTTGCTTGGAGACTCAATTTACCTCGGCAAAATGTCCAACAGCCGATCAATTCGGCAGTTACTTTTGCTGATATCCCTGTTAAATATATTAGCCTGGGACAAAATTTAAATTCCAGTTCCCTAATGATTTTCGGAAGCCTTTTGGACCCTGTAATAACTGTGCAAAATTTCAGCTCGATTGGTGAAACTATATTTTAGCGCTAGTGGTTTTAATTTTACAAAGGATTTTCCATGGGAAAACTTACTTTTACAGATAAAAATCTGGCAAGGATCCATTGTCCTTGAAGAATAAATCAATACAACCACTTCCTGGGAAATTTTTCAAGGAAACTTTTCTTTGAAGACCGCAAAGCGATCCGATGCTTGTGGAAAAAGTTATTAGGCTGAAACTGATTGCTATCCAATCGAACGGTTCATTGAACTGTTTTCTCTTGCAGCACTGCCACCTGCAACCTGCTGCTGGCTGCGCGAAGCAACCACTGTGTTTTGTTTATATTCACTCAGTAAGGAGAAACTGTGCTGCTAGAAAAAACAGTCCAATGAGCCGTTCGATTGGATAGCAATCAGTTTCAGCATAATAACTTTTTCCACAAGCGTCGGATCGCTTTGCGGTCTTGTAAGAAAAGTTTTTTTGAAAAATTTCCCAGCAAAATAAGGGATTGATTTATTTTTAGAGGACAACGGGTCACCTCGCCAGATATTTATTTGAAAAGAAAAGTTTTCCCATATAAAATACTATGGAAAATTAAAACTGCGAGCGCTAAAATATAGTTTCACCGATTGAGTTGAAATTTTGCACAGTTATTATAGGAACCAAAAGGCTCCCAAAAATCAATAGGGAACGAAAATAATTTTGTTTCATATATCCGTGTCCCAGGCTAATTTATATGCTTGTTTGTTAGCTGAGTATCGATAAAATTGTTAATTTGTTAGCTTTGAATATCGGTAATTTATTCACTGAATCTCAGTAAATCGAAATGCCGAAATGATCGGCTGTTGGATTCTCGACAAAAAAACCTAAGTGTGTACATTCCTTCTTTTAATGGTAACATTCATATACAGGGTGGCAAAGGTTGCCTGTCAGTGTTTTTTGTCTGAGTGTATCTCTTTTACAGTTTTGTTTACCAATATGCGCATATTTTGCATTGAACGTGAGATCATCTGGCATTTGACGGATGTGATTTGTTTAGAAAGATTGTCTGTTTTTGTTACGCTTTAGACGAATTTCACGCCTACTCTGCTTCGTGATTGGCAGCACCATCTCAGAATCCAATGAAACTTTGTGGGTGTGTTGACTATGTCTTTTCAAGCAATTTTGCATACTTTAGAATTTAAAAAATTATCTAGACTCCCATTTGAAAAGGGCTTAAGTTTGTTGATAGTTTTTCTTTTAAATCAACATTACTCAAAAAGGACAAAACTTGCAAAAAAGTGATGTATGAGTGACTTTTAGAAAATCGTCCAAACTTTTTTGACAAAAATTGTAAAAATTGTAAAATCTATTCTTACACGCTGAAAAAAAAATATTTTAAAATTTAAAGTCAATATGCCAAAAATGGCTATATTAAACTTGGACAAATTTTTTTTTCTTAATAAAGGCAATATTATTGTCTAAAAGTTTGCCATACATCGCGGGATGGGCACATTGAAGGAAAACAAGTTTTTCTAACAACAAATTTTTCATGTCAACATAATTTGAAAAGGACAAGACTAACAAAAAAGTGATGTATGAGTGACTTTTAGAAAATCGTCTAAACTTTTATGAACAAAATTGTAAAAAATTTAAGATCGATTTTGACACGCTAAGAAAAATATTTTAAAATTTAAAGTCAATTTGCTAAAATTAGACTTAGACTTGGACAAACAGTTTGTTAATAAAGGCAATATAATTTTCTAAAAGTTCGCCAAACATCGCGAGATGGGCACTTTTATGGGAAAATTTTTTTTCGAACAACAAATTCTTCATGTCCTATTTTTACCGTGTATCGCGCCAACTCGTCTTATTATTTGGTCCTAAAACTTCACAGAGGCCAATGAAATTTAATTTTTAGGACAATTTGGACAATTTTGAATGTTTGAAAAATCAAGACTTCCATTTGGAAAGGGCTTATTTATAAATTATTTATTTTTTTAAACTTTAGCGATAATACAATTAAATCAATCCTGTTTATTACCAGAACTTTGAAGTATATCACAAGAAGGACGTTAAATCGGAAAACAAAAGCTTTATCATAATATCTTAAGTATTGAATCATGACTCAATAGCAGTTCAGTTGTTTATGTCAAAATTGCTAGATTTCATTAAACAAAATTCAATATATTGCTCAAAAAGTATTTTCATGTTAGATGGAGCAGCGCCCCATTACAAGAACAAAAAGAACTTTGCCAGCTTGTGCCATTTCAAGTCCAAGTACGGATTGGAAGCAGAATGGAACTTCGTTGCAACGTCTCATGTGAAAGTTCCATGTGATGCCATTGGTGGTACCTCTTAAGTGAATGGCAAAGAGAGAAAGCCTTGCTCAAGATTATGGAAACACAATCAAAACTATATGACTGGGCAGTTGAACAGACAAATAAAAGCATAACAAAAATGAATTTCTGCTTCATATCAGCTGAACAATATGCAACCATCTCAGAAGAACTTGAGGAGTTCTATAGCCACGTAAAGACAATACCTGGTACACAAATTCATTGCTTTGTACCTATTTCAGCTAAAAAGTTTTCTGATTCAAAGGATAAGCAAAAGAAATTTACTATGTTTTTGAAAGATTGATAAATTAAATATCAAAAGCTATGTATTCAAAGCTATAATTAAATATAAAAAGCTACATTAATTACTAATACGTGTAAATGTACACATAAAAAAAAACCCTTATCAAGCAAAAACCTATAAGATTTCATTGACATAAAAAGTATTTCGAAAATTCAGTTAACGTCATATTCTAATCGCCTTTAAATGGATATGCATCAAGTCTTAACAAATTAGAATTTTCTAATTTGATAAGACTTGATGCATATTCATTTAAAGACGATTCAAATATGACGTCCGTTATTTTTTAGATTTATCAGCCACATTTTTTCCCATACCTTTTACACGTACTGTGACAAATATGGACCTTCCTTCTGCCCCCTCCTCCCTCCCCCAAGACATACGAAGCCATATTTGAATCACCCCTAAAAATAGGAATATCCAAACAAGCAAATGAATGACTTTTTCTCAAACGTTCATGTTTGGTTCTGTTTTACTGATGTAAAGGGAAATATAATGTTTTTGATCCTTTTCAAATGTTAGTCTAGATGATTATTGTTTTTTGCAAAGATGTTCAATTCAATTCTTTATGACTAAATTTTATTGGATTCTATAGGGGTGTTGAATGCCATAAGGACTGCATCGTTAATTATGAGTACACCTTTGAGGGTCTGTATGAAATGGACTATGACTTACTTTGGACTGCTGATTAATGTCAATGTGTTGCTTGCCTTTGAGACAAATGAAAACCTTTCATTAAAGGTTAAAGTTTTACTTCAAGCGGAACAATGCGAGGTCTTACGGAGGAAAAGCGAAAATCGATTGTGACCCAGTACTGCACTGAAAAGGGATTGTCGCTAAGAAAATAAGCAAAAGGAGAAAGTGTTAGTGTCTGTGCGGCCCAAAATGTGATCAACCGGTTTGTTATGCATAACACATTGAAGGATTTACCCGGCTGTGGTAGCAAAAACAGGTGCGACAAACCCAAATTTGGGCAAACAAATTGGCAAAGTTTTTGAAGGAAAAAAGGAGGTATCCATCAGAGATTGCGCAAAAAAGTGTGGAATGACGATTGGAATGGCGTACCGGAGACAAAAATGTCCGAAACGCAGCCAAATTCAGGCGGATTCCGTGAAAACTCGGGCTCGGAAGCTGTACGACGGCGTTTTGAGCAAAAATGACATGTGCATTATCATGGATAACGAGACTTACGTCATATTGTACTACAGGGCTCTTCCAGGGGCACAGTTTCACACCGTGAAACGTGAAATGGATGTCCCAAATTCGGAGAAATCGATTTTTTGCGAAAAATTTGGAAAAAAGGTGTCGGTTTGGCAAGCAATTTGCCAGTGCGGTATGAAATCGACACCTTTTTTTCACTACCGCAAATATGAACGCCGAAATGTATCAGAAGGAATGCCTGCAGAAACGAATTCTGCCACTAATCCGAAAACACAGAGATTCGACACTGTTTTGGCCTGATTTGGCGTCCTGCCACTATGCGCGTGCCACCATTGGATTGGTATGAAGAGAACAATGTCCAATTTGTGGAAAAGGCGATGAATCCTCCAAATTGGCGCAAATAAGGCCCATTGAGAAATGTTGGGCTTTGATCAAAGGAAAGCTGCGGAAGAAGGCTAGAGGAGCAGATGACATCATCAAATTAAAAAAAGACTGAGTAAACGAAAGCAAAACCATCGACGGAACGGTTGTGCAAAACCTTATGAGGAACATCAAGAAGAAGGTGCGAGAGCCGGCAAGATCTACGAAAGATTAAATGAATACTGATGTTTTGGGCATTTATGATGGTCAAAAAACAATGTAAATGAATTTGAGCTGCAAAATAAATAAAACATATTGATATACAGCGATTTTTAGGTGTACTCATAATTAACGATTCAGTCCTTAACTTGACGAGTTTGCGTGGTGTACGGTAAAAATAGGACATGAAAAAATTGTTGTTAGAAAACCTTTTTTTCCTCAAAAGTGCCCATCTTGCAATGTATGGCGAAATTTTAGAAAATTATATTGCTTTTATAAGGAAGAAATTTCGTCCAATTCTAAGATAGCCATTTTTTGCAAATTGACTTTAAATTTTCAAATATTTTTTTTAGCATGTAAGAATCGAATTAAATTTTTTTTTCATGAAAGTTAAAACAATTTTCTAGAAGTCACTCATAAATCTTTTACTATTTGAGTTATGTTGATTAAAAAAAAATCGATCAAAAAGCTTAAGCCCTTTTCAATTGGCAGTCTAGATAATTTTTTAAAATGCAAAGTATTGCATAAGTAACAAAGTAGTTGCTTGAAAAGACATAGTCTACACACCCACAAAGTTTCATAGTATCTGGTGCCAATCACGAAGACGAGTTGGCGTGAAATTCGTCTATAGACGTGGACGCAAAACGAGAGCTGGTAGTTGATTTATATTTTAAGAAATTTAGACCATGTGATATCTTGAGACGGCTTAAACACGTCGGTGTGAACGAGAGATTAATCTTTCACACCTCAGAAAGATATCAGGGCGAGTGATGGCCAAAGATCTGAATACTTCTCATATGTCGATCCAAAATATCATCACCCATGATTTGAAACTCAAGCGTATAAGAAACAGCGAATTCACGGATTAACAGAAATACAAAAGGAGGCTCGAGTGATTCGAAGTAAGGAGTTGCTGCAGCGGCACGCTGACTGTGATATTCTCTTTTCCGATGAAAAAATGCTTCTGTTGCAAGATACTCACAACCAACAGAATGCTAGAGTAAATGCAGTGAATATTGCAGATGTTCTCAAAAATAGGTTGGCTGTGCAGCGGTTCCAAAATGTGTCGAGAGCAATGGTATGGGGTGGAAGTTTAGAAAACGTCCACCTTCCACTGCTTTTCATCGAGTCAGTAGAAAAATCAACACTAATTACTACATCGAACATGTCTTTGAGAATCATTTCGAAATTGATTCCAGACGGAGTTGACTGTTTTCAACAGGATTCTGCCCCTTCCCATGAATCGAAAAACACCACAGCAGCGTTGGTCACAACAACACCCGACCGTTCAGCACGAGAGACAAACATGACAGCAACCACACCACCACGTGGTAATTCACCACTTTAGTTTCATGCTTATAAATGAACCTGCAACGCAATGGATGTGACACGAGTGTACAAGCTCGTGTTTTGTTTTTGACGCCGTGTTTGGTTTTTGGGAAAATACGCGAGCCGAGTGGTTACGATCATAAGAAAACTCTCAACATACACCCAGTACGACACTGGTTACCACGAATAGCGATGGCCGTCGGATGATCCTAAAAATGTGAAAATTTGTCTTATTGGATTGTTTGCATGGCTTTTGGATGACGGGCGTATAAGTTGATTGAGTTTAACAAGCACGGCACAGTTAGAAATAAAATAAATTAACCACGCGTGTATTCCGCAATAATCGGATTCCGGACACAATCGGAAACACTCGGCTGTGGTGTTTGCCGAAACATCATACACGATGTCCAGGGCAAAAACACGAGCACTGATATTGGTGTTGTACCCACCGCGTTGCGCGTTAGTCTGGAAGCACGAAGTCAGAGTGGTGAATTTAATGCACGCGCTAGCGTGGTAAAAGTAGCTCGGAGAGCATTGTAGTGTTTGGGCATGGCTGCACTGGAGTGGTGTCGCCAAAATTTGGATTTCTTTGCATGGGGCTACATGCTCAGTACACTTGGAAGCACAAAAGGGCACACTCTTGAATCATTCGAGGAACTCTTGATCAATATCTTTGACAATATGCCGCAAGGAACGGTGCGTGCCAGTTGCGAAGCGCTTCTGAAACGTCTACGGTTGGTCATAAGAGAATACGGTGAGAGGTTCGAGCTCAAAATATAATTTCTTAATAATTAAATGTAATTTTATACCACATAAAGCTTTTTTTTTTTAGTTTAAGCCATTCGTCGTGTTTTTGTGAACATTCATTTTACTGACAAGCAATCGTTGCCACCCTGTACATTGCGTTATAGTTAATCAAGGTTGGCAGAGATATCCTCTAAACCAGAATTCCCACTGGGGCTTCATCTTAGGAGTTATTCGAGCGTCTAAGAGAATTTTGTCACTTGGTGAAGTGACTCTCCAATTGATTTGCATGGAAGAGTAATGTCACTGCGACGCTATTTTTTCACTTCACCAGGTGACAAACTTACATCACCACCCCTTTTGTGCCATACTGAAATCGCTTGGTTTTTGTGGCAAGTTCGTATAAACATTAAACCAAGCAAAGTCGAGAACAGGATTAGCTTCAACTTGCAGGGCCATTATCCCGAATGGGTTAGTAGGTCGAAAGTTAGTAGACCTAATGGGTTACTAGGCAGAATTGAAGTTTATAGAATTTGGATTGAACTTAATATTGTATGAAATTTTGCTAGTGAACTTTCATGAAAAATTATTCCTTCTTGAAACTTTCATAATTCCAATACTTTCAATCTGCTATTTCATACGGACATTTCATTACGAAGATATGAACGAAACAGTACTTGACGGCCTATTATGCTAGTAATCTAATAGTTTAGTCTCCGATTACATACAGAGCTATTTCTGTACCGATTTTAGATTTGTTAGCGCCAAATTAAACTTATAAAATCTTCAAATAACTGGTCAAAATTATGATCGGATAATCCCTCAGAGAAATAACCACAAAAAAACACCAGAGCACAAAATAATAATAAGAGAAAAAAATACTCGTGTTACTACCCCACACAACACCCCCCACCCAACCGCCCCCCTTCCTTTTTTTTTCCCCCGCCCCGGGGGCGTTTTAGCCCACACCCCCACACCCCCCCCACACCGCCCCCCTAAAAAAAAAACAGGAGCAATTGGCTCGCGGGTGGTTTTTTTACACCACCAACAAGATAATCCAAAATTCCCAAAAACCCCCATTAACAATAACACCACAATTTTCAACCAACATTGTCTTTTTAAACATTTTAAATCCAAATCAAAAAACAAAATTGGCCCTTAGGGTTTTCTAATAATTCATTCTATGGACAGATTATATGAAATGTCTAACATTTATGAAACTTCCCCTCGTATATAATCAGGGTGGCCACACAATCTTAATTTAAAAATTCCCGCATTTTTCCCAAATTTTTCCCGCATTTTTACCTAATTTTCCCGACTGGGAAAAAGAGTAAATATAATTTGAATTGATAGATATTTTTGAGGAAATTATTCAATCGGAAATTCTGACTTGTTTCATTTAGGCAAAATGACGGGTCACAGCCGCAAATCGGGCTTCTTGCGTATTGCATAGCCTGCTTTGGTCTTTAATTTTGCAAACGAGAACGAAAATCGCTGTATATAAGTCATGGATCTTTCAAGTTTCTGGAAGCATAAACATCGAAGAAAAATAGTAAAGCATTCGAGATTTTCGAGTACAAATTGATGTACATGCGTTACGTGCATATTGTATCAAGATCTTCGTGATTTCAACGTCGTTGACAGTTCTAGACAATTCTCTGAGCTACCAAACTCTTTTAAGTTTGGTTCACCACCAGACACTTTTCATTTATTGAAAATCCTCGCTCCATGGTCTCATTTTCGTGTGACAGGATGAGCACCTTTTCAACAAATGTTGTCAAATTTGGCAGCTCCTTCTTGGAATGACCAATCGGTTCTTTCACTCATAAAAAAAAATTTAAATGACCGTTTCAGCGGGATGAAATCATAAGTCTTTAAATTATTTGTTAAGGAAAAATCTGGGAAAACAAAAATTTCACGCACGACAGTTTCTAGCTATTATCAATACCTTTCATTTGGTGTGAAATTTTTTTTGAAATATTTCGTAAATTTCGAGTCTTATCAAATTTGGTGATCGGACTTCAGGTTTTTCCTTCCTCCCCAGAATCATAGCAAAAATAATGTTAGCTCACTTTGTGAATTGCTTTCAAAGTCAGCGTGGTGTGCATCCAAACATTGAAAGTAAAATGCAATTTTTGTTTGATCAACATTGAGAACCATGCTGGGAATCATGTGGCTCTCCAAACGATCCGGAACGTCCGTAAAAGTGGCCAGTTCTAGGAATTAGTCCCATATGGATGAAATTTTCTTTTTGCAACCAACATTCAGTTTATGAAAGTATAATAGAATGAACTTCAAATCGTGGTCTGAAAATGTTCCTTCAGAGGTCATGTGGTGGCCACCTGGAAGATCCGGAACCTCCGTAAAAGTGGCCAGTTCTTGGAATTAGTCTCAAAACGAAGACTTTTTTGCAATCAACATCTAGTTTGTGAAAGTAGTATCAACTTCAATTCGTGAACTGAAGATGTCCCTTCAGAGGACTTATGGTGGCCATCCGGAAGATCCGGAACCTTCGTAAAAGTGGCCAGTTCTTGGAATTAGTCCCAAAAAACGTTTTTTTTTTGCAATCAACATTTAGTTTGTGAAAGTAGAATGAACTCCAATTTGTGGTCTGAAGATGTCCCTTCAGAGGTCGTATGGTGGCCACCCGGAAGATCCGGAACCTTCGTAAAAGTGGTCAGTTCATGGAATTAGTCCCAAAAAGACGATTTTTTTTGTAATCAACATTTAGTTTGTGAAAGTAGTATGAACTTCAATTCGTGAACTGAAGATGTCCCTTCAGAGGTCGCATGGTGGCCACCCGGAACATTCGGAACATCCGTGAAAGTGGCCAGTTCTTAGAATTAGTCCCACAAAACGTTTTTTTTTTTCAATCAACATTTAGTTTGTGAAAGTAGTATCAACTTCAATTCGTGAACTGAAGATGTCCCTGCAGAGGTCATGTGGTGGCCACCCGGAAGATTCGGAACATCCGTGAAAGTGGCCAGTTCTTGGAATTAGTCCCAAAAAGGCGACTTTTTTGCAATCAACATATAGTTTGTGAAAGTAGAATGAACTTCAATTCGTGGACTGAAGATGTCCCTTCAGAGGTCATGTGGTGGCCACCCCGAAGATTCGGAACATCCGTGAAAGTGGCCAGTTCTTGGAATTACTCCCAAAAAGACGATTTTTTTTGTATTCAACATTTAGTTTGTGAAAGTAGAATGAACTTCAATTTGCGATCTGAAAATGTCCCTTCATGTGGTGGCCACCCGGAAGATTCGGAACATCCTTGAAAGTGGACAGTTTTTGGAAGTACAGCTATGACTCGATATAAATCAACTTTATTTTTTGACTATTTCAATTCTATCAATACCAGCTAACCACGGGTCGAGGACGTAGCGAAGCTAGAAATTTGTTGAAGAAAAACCTTTTTCGATTGGCAAGAGGCCTCCGTTGTGCTATCGATCACTGCGCGAAGTTCGAGGAGTCTGGAGAGCAGCTTCGTAAGGATCTTAGGAATGTTCCTTACCACGTATTGGCATATTGTTCAGAGGGATGAAAGCTTTTGGGAAAGAGATATCAAGCCTAAAGTACTTTTGTATGAAAAGGTACTTTATAGGCAAGTGATACTAAAAGATTATGAAGTTCGTAATGAATAAACAGAATATATCATCACATCCCAACAAACAAACACACACTTGACCACAATAAGGCTTCATTCGTCCCAGCCGCAATCATTCCGGTTGCAATGCACCCGTCCCATGCAACATGCAACGAATTCAAACAGAACCGAATGAATCTAAAAAAGCATCTTCACACTTATTCCAGTAGTATGTCGTAGTTTATCAAGTATCGCAACAATCCAAATGTTGAAACCTCCTTACTTCCAATTTAATATCCAGTAGTGTTTGCAGATTCCCGCCCATACCCAATTACGCAAAGCTTATGAATATGGGTCAATTGGACAATACTGATCCTCATTTTGATGATAGCAACTATTTAATTATCCCACCCGCTATCAAGCCGGCTGAATCCGCCTTGATCACTAACTTCTCGGCCGCTAACATCGTGGCCTTATGGATTGCCACCATATGAGCTCTGAATAGAAATTATAAGAATAAATTGGGAGTTTTTCCACCTTCATAAACTGATATGTGATTACATGTTCCGGATCTTCCAGATAGCCACCACATGACCTGTGAAGGGACATCTTCAGATTGCAAATTGAAGTGCATTCTACTTTCTGAAACTAAATGTTGATTAAAAAAAACATAAGATCGTCCGTTTGGGGCTACTTCCAGCATGGTTCTGACTTCTTGATCAAACTAAAATAATTTATATTTTATCAATGTGCTGATGTACACCACGTTGATTTTCAATGCAATTATCCTTGCTATGGTGCTGGGAACGAATAAAATACCGAGTATCCAATCTCCAACATGCAACATCTTGGCCTTTGGGGATTCCACCCGAAAGAAAAAGTTCAAATCATTCATTCCACTTTTTCAAAATGAATGTGGATTGCAAGAAAAAGGCATACCTCGATATAAAGCAACATTAATTTTTGGCTTTCGTCATCGTTTTTTTACTCAGTATAACGCAACCATACATATCGATGGTACCAGTAGTTTCTAAATTGTCTCATATATGCATTGATCTCATCATTTGTCATGATTGGGTTGCGGTTTTCGAGAAATCGACGAAAAAAGTCAAAAAATTAAATTGATTTATATCGAGTCATGGCTGTATTTCCAAAAACTGGCCACTTTCAAGGATGTTCCGAATCTTCCGGGTGGCCACCACATGAAGGGACATTTTCAGATCGCAAATTGAAGTTCATTCTTCTTTCACAAACTAAATGTTGAATACAAAAAAAAATCGTCTTTTTGGGACTAATTCCAAGAACTGGCCACTTTCACGGATGTTCCGAATCTTCCGGGTGGCCACCACATGACCTCTGAAGGAACATTTTCAGACCACGAATTGAAGTTCATTCTCATTATACTTTCATAAACTGAATGTTGGTTGCAAAAAGAAAATTTCATCCATATGGGACTAATTCCTAGAACTGGCCACTTTTACGGACGTTCCGGATCTTTTGGGGGGCCCCATATTTCCCACCGTGTTTCCCAATTTTAACAAAAAAAAAATGTTTTTTACTTTCAATGTTTGGATGCACACCACGGTGACTTTGAAAGCAATTCACAAGGTGACCGTTTCAGCGGGTCGAAATCATAAGTCTCCAAATTATTTGTTAAGGAAAATCTGGGAAAACCAAAATTTCAGGCATGACAGTTTCTAGCTATTATCAATACCTTTCATTTGGTGTGAAATTGTTTTGAAATATTTTGTAAATTTCGAGTCTTATCAAATTTGGTGATCGGACTTCAGGTTTGTCCTTCCTCCCCAGAATCATAGCAAAAATAATGTTAGCTCACTTAGTGAATTGCCTTCAAAGTCAGCGTGGTGTGCATCCAAACATTGAAAATAAAACGCAATTTTTGTTTGATCAACATTGAGAACCATGCTGGGAATCATATGGCTCTCCACAAGATCCGGAACGTCCGTAAAAGTGGCCAGTTCTAGGAATTAGTCCCAAAAAAACGTATTTTTTTGCCATCAACATTTAGTTTGTGAAAGTAGAATGAACTTCAATTCGTGGACTGAAGATGTCCCTTCAGAGGTCGCATGGTGGTCACCCGGAAGATTCGGAACATCCGTGAAAGTGGCCAGTTCTTAGAATTAGTTCCAAAAAACGTATTAAAGTATTTTAATGGAGATTTGTTGAGTAGCTACTTCAGAAAACCATAGAAAAGGGATCGACTGTCGTTGCGTAGTGCCAAAACGTATTTCCCAGAAATTCTTGCAAATTCGATTTAGAGGCAAACTCGATTTCCACATTAAGGGCTGACAGAAAATTGCTCTCCGTCAATTCTCTTTCAATTAATGATTCGACAATTAACAACTAACAATTTCCAAATCGTCAAAAAGAAACGAAGTTATTGAGATGCGACTCGACCATTGCTGCAGAAATGATGACAAAATTCAACTTTGGTCCCGGCATCTTATCGTCCACCGCATCAACCACACCAGCGAACACTTTTGATCGGAATACCGACGAAAAGCTTCATTTGAAATTTGGATGGCTTTCCTTCAGCCTGACTTCGCCCACAAATCTCCTCAAATGGGCGCTCTTCTAGCAACTTGTTCATTTTCCACCCAACAATCTTCGCAGAATTTTGAGCGGAAAAACAATTTTACATTATTTTTATCTAAAGTTCTCCGTAGGTAGGTAATTCTAGTGATCAAAAATATCGTCATGCATCAATTGGTCGGAGAAATTTGTGAAATGAGCGAATCTGCTTTTGTAAACAACCATTCAAATCGACGATTTCTCACGAGGAAAGGCTCAATTTCTTTAACTTAGCCCACAATCGGGTAAGAGAAAGGTTCTGCTAGCCAATTGTGGACTTAATTTTTCAAATTGAGCTTTTATTCGTTAAAAAACGTCGATTCAAATGTTTGTTTACAAAAGCAGATTAACCCATTTCGCAATTTTTCCGGATTTAGTTATTTAACGGGGGTTGAAAAATGCACAGCAAATTTTTTGAAGAGCATTCGTTTATAAAAAAAATTCTGATGCATTTGGTGTCTTTGTTTTTGCTGTAAAGTGACTGGCATAATAGGTTTCTGTCCACTGCAGAATCAAATGTTAGTCTATGATACAAACGGACTGAGATTTTATGATTTTTTTTTAAAAATGATAGCAGTGTTACCACCCCAAGTTGGCGGAACTCGTCTAGCATATAAAATGAAAAAATATTGTAAAAAACTTGCAAAGTTAACCTTTGCACTGAAATTTACAGTAATGCATACAATAGCGATGCTTGAGTCAAAAGGAACTCACAAGGAGTTCCAGTCAAGTAAAATAAAAAACAAATGGTAGTCATGTGCGAAAACTCATCTGTCACAGCCGTGTAGCCAGATTTTCTAAGCGCTACATTTTTGAACAGGCTGAACAAAGGCAGCATAAAATGATCCACATGCCAATGTCAAACTCTGTTTTATTCCGTTAATGAGATCGTTGAACCGATTAGTTGACAAAAACGATACTCAAATCGTTTGAAAAGGGTGTGAGGTTCCATATGACAAAAAATTCCCGATGGATTTTGACTTTCCCGACTTTTTCCCGCATATTTCACGTTGATTTTGGATTCCCCTATTTCCCGATTTTCCCGAGCCTGTGGCTACCCTGTATATAACTAACACAAACAGGTCGTTAAAGGTGGTAATATTTTAATTTCATCGATGATGACATATCGAATACCTATTCCTGGATCTTCCTGGAATTTCTGATGAAAATATGTATCCAGTTCGTAATTCTGGTGAAGTGTAAGAAGGGTTCAGTCTTACCATCAGCGGATTAATTCGGGTTTTTTTTGCACAGCACCACTTGAAATTGTTATAGAATTTATGAAAACTTTTCGGAGGACTACTTATTTAATTTAATTACTTATTGTGATTTTTATTGGTCCATATTTGTTCAAAATTTGACCAGTCACAACCATAATATCACAAATTTCAACAAATCACTATCAATAGTTATTCATTCAAACAGTCCGATCGATTTGAAAACTTCCAAAAACTTGACAACCGTATCCCCAAGGCTCACTATGATCCATCCCAATCACAACCCGTTCGTTCCAACCTCCTCAGCTCCCACCGAATCTGGAGCCCCACTGACTTCTAGTTAATCGTCTTTGTCGATTGTTATTTGATTGTTAACGGCAACAGTCACACCAAGCGATGGCAAGAAGCCAGAACCCAACCTTCCGCCCCAATCAAATTGAAATAGCCCATTCAATTTCTGCAAACCACTGCTTTTAGCTGGCTCTACGCTTCTCCCCAAACCGCCACCGTCGACGTCGCAGCCGCTGAATAATTATGGTTGTAAAATTTTATTTTACGACATAATTCCCGATTCCGGAGCCTGATGGCCGGTGTCGTCTCTGCCTGATGCTGACTGCCTTCCCGTTTATACTTTTTTTTTTTTCATCGGGATTACGAGTGTAAAGAAGCGTGGTGAAACAATCGCTCCTGATCTTGACGGGGGCTTTTTTTTTTTTTCTGTTGTTGTTTGGTTGAGTTGTGTCATCCGGAAAAGCGATGACACGATTGTGACATTAAATTTAACGTAGCATGCTGACTGACTGAAGGTGACGACGAGATGATCTTTCCGAGATAATCTTCAAGGTGTTTCTTTCCTTCTTTTTTTTTGTTACTAAACGGCGTTGATGATTAATTAGAACCCCCACCCACCCTACCAACCCCTTTATATTAACAGTACAAACCAAATATTACGACAAATCCAACACTCGCTCGTTCCAGCCATAGGGTTGAGATAAGATTTTCACAATTTGTGTGACATCGGATTCCACCGAGAGGCGGCCGTTGGACCAGCTCCGCCGGAACCCAAGCCACACAATTGTTTCGATAGAGATAGAGTCCTGAAAATCAATAATTACGTTAGTCATTACAAACAGGCACCTTTTGGACCAGTGCCGACGGTGAACCGTTCCGCAGTGCTGACTTTCAAACTAGGAAAGTCCACTTGAAGTCCCAATCCATCAAATCCCCCATACCTTCGTCGATCCGTTGGTGCGCTTTGTGGACGTCCCCGTCGGCGCCCTTCAGTATCACGTACATCAAGGGCATCATCTCCCACGGGTAGTGGAGCTTTTCCAGCAGCCACTGAGATCGTTTCACGAGTTCATCATCTGGAAAGAATAGAAAGAAGGATATGGATTAGTCGATTTTGATTCTGAATCCGGTGAGAATGTTGAATTGGCGAGCATTTAATTAGCGGCAACCTTGGGACATTGCGGATGTTTAGTTGAATGGAGTCGCAGCGCACTAATTGGACCCTTATTGTGAGCCGAATAAGGGGCCCACATTGAGATTATAATTTATTGATCGAGAAATGATTTGAATACGAATAGCGCTATGTCGATTCAAGTACCTTTTAGTTCCAAGCTTTCTAAAGCTAGTCAACCAAACTCTGAATAGGTTTCGAGATATTAAAGGCCTTAAAGAAATACTAATCCTTAAACCAGTTCCATTGAACCTAACGTGGGCACTACATGCTCTGTTGATGATGATGATGATGATGGCCATTAGTCGGCCCCGTGTGAATGCGTTCGATACGATTGAAATCGATCAATCATCTTGCGCTGGAATTGCACTTTTCAATGACGACTTCGACAGGTCTGGAACGAGGGAGGCAACGGCGACGGCGGTGCAATGAGCTCATTTTTCATACTTTGAATGATATAAATCGGTACGTTTTGCAAAGTGCGATCGTACTTTACGGGAAAGGTTGAACGGGTTCACGAGATTTGAAATATGAAGTCTGGCACGGCTGTGAGAGGTAAAAGGGTTGAAGCAGATGTGAGATATTTTGCGAAGAGTTGGAAAAATATGTTTCGTCCTTTGTATTTAAGCAGTCCTAATGAATAGATTGAATCGTTCTTTTCTACTGCTTGGTTTTGCATGCCCTTCCAAGGTTCTGCTTGCCGCTTAAATTACAGTTGTTTGAAGTATTACTTTCATTATAGTCCTTAATTGAGGACTTTCGTTGCCATTCCGAAGCAATTGTAATGTGTTTGGCATTAGAACTGATGTATATTGTAACACAAATTGATTCTTAACACCTAAGCGTGTGTAAAGGGCTGAATAAAATTATAATCGAAATCAGTTATTTACACCTTAGCGTGTTTACGAATTGACAGGTCTGCGCTGCGCGCAACACTGTCGTAGTTTAGGGGAAAAAAACAATAAACAGAACCAGAAGGTCTTTTCCGATCGATCACTCATCAAGGACGGTTCATCTTTATTTTCTATCCCGAGAAAACCCCAAAAGCATCTTAGTGCCTTTTTCCCAGCAGTGGTGTCCAGTATATTTTAATGGCGACGAGGAAAATTGGTAGCGGAGGATTTCTACTGATTTCAAGTGGAAACAGAAGTTTTTCTTTCGATCATCTAGTGTGACTGGGTAAATCTAGGAATCATATACGGAAGAGGTAACGTAGTTGACAGTGGATCGGTAAAATTGGCGCGTCATTCGTAGCGAACGGAAACGCCATTGCGTTTGTGGCGTCCTTTTTGGAGCACAATAGATTTAATAAAATACAATTGTGACAAAACTGGTTTTGGTGGTTTAATATTTAATTCGTTATTGTTTAACGTTGATTTTTGTTTTTTTTTTTGTTCTTCTATTTGGAGAGTTAAGCGGAGTGATTTTGCTCGACGGCAATCGGCTTTGGTGCAAGGTTGGCCGTTCCCATCCACCGAGCGATTTAGTGGTGCTTTTGGTTGGCATCGTGGTGAGAATATCATTTAGCCGGTGAGTAACAGATATTGTGATTTTATTGGCATCTTTTGGTATTTTATTTGCTTGCTATTGACAAGAAAAACACGTAATTTGTGATAAATTTGCGCAAATCGTATGGCGTGGTGATTGAACATCGGAAAGCATAATTTAAATTGTGGTGTTTTACTTTTGGTTTATTGCAACAAAAGCAGTGCAATCAATATAAATAAAAAGTGCGGTTTTGTTTTACTCTTGTTGAAACAATAAGTGAATGGTAAATAATAGTTTTGACTTTGTTTCAAGGTTGTTGTAAATTGTTCTGTTTTTACTATTCGCTCGTTCCAAGAAAAGCGACGCATTCAATAACAATAAAAGAATTGTGATTTGGCTCGCTAAGAAAGAATAATCGCTACTTGGGAGATGGCTGCGACTCAATGACCATCAATGACCATCACCCTCTGACTGGAGGAAGGGGAGCAGTAATTCGGCGAATGCATGAGATGGCTGAAGGTTTCCGTCGTCCAGTGAAGAGTAGGCTAGCTAGGTGTAGGGACCAGTCAGCAGGTTCTTACCATCAGCGAAATAGAGTGAGCAACCAACCGGGTCCGTCCCATCGGCAAAATAGAGAGAGCGACCAACAGCTGGTAGATCAACGTATTTGCGACTACTGTGGCCGCAGGGGTGCACGTACAAAGGAAGTGCTACAAGCTGAAGCAGGAGAAGAGAGGAACTGTGCAGCACATAGACACCCCTGCAGCTGCATCCAGTGCTGATAGCTTGGCTGAGCGATTGGTACGATTGAGGTCCATGGATTGGGACTCGGACGGTAATGATTCAGGTGATTTAGAGTGTTTGCATGTTTCTTCTATAAACAAAATAAGTAACCCATGTTTATTAAATGTATTTATTGAACACAATGCTATTCAGATGGAGGTTGATAGTGGCTCTTCGGTAACTGTAATGGGAAAGAATATGTTCAATTCTAAATTCAACCTTCCTTTATCAAAAAGTTCAAAGCAACTGATAGTGGTTAACGGTGCCAGGTTGAAAATCGCTGGTGAAGTGGAGGTTTTGGTTGAATTTAATGGCAAAAAGGCTAGATTAAACATGTTGATACTTGATTGCGATTACCAGTTTATTCCATTGCTGGGCAGAACATGGTTGAATCATTTTTTCCCAACTGGAGAATTTTTTTTGGCGATTCGATGCCAGTTAACAATATTTTGGACAAATCATGTGATGCTCTAATTGTAGAAATAAAACTGAAGTTTGCTGATGTGTTTGTTAAAAACTACTCAGTAAAATTTTTTTAAGCTGATTGGTTTTAAAAAGTATTGTCCCAATTTTTAGGAAAGCATACGACGTTCCCTATCGTCTAAGGGAGAAAGTTTTGAAATGCTTAAACATATTAAAGGGAGTATTCGATAAAAATGGCACACACATATATACTCATCAAAAATAAACTGATTATCGGATTTTCTTGAAATTTTCAGGGAATGAAGAACTACTAATGAGTTTTGATTTATAACATTTGTTTTATTCAATTTCGTCTCCCATCCCGAATGCCCGCACCTTCCTTTTCACTCCACCCATCAAATTTTGTACAACCGATTTTCCCAGTGTTTTTGTTGTTTTTACCCAAATTTTCTTCAATTATAGCTCTGTTTTTATAGTTTTGGGATGTTTGCGAAGTTCCGTTTTCATAATTGCCCAGAATTTTTCAATTGGACGAAGTTCCGGTGAATTTGGTGGGTTCATATCCTTTGGCACAAAATTGACTCCGTTGGCTCGGTAACACTCCAATACGTATCGAGCGTAGTGGCAGGATGCTAGATCAGGCCAAAACAGAGTTGATCCTTTGTGCTTCTTAATGAATGGCAAGAGACGCTTCTTAAGGCACTCTTCCGTGTAAATCGCACCGTTTATTGTTCCGGAAGTGATGAAGGGAGCACTTATTTCACCACATCCGCAAATCGCCTGCCAGATTAGAAACTTCTTTGCAAATTTCGATAGTTTCTTCTTTCGAACATCCTCCGGAACATCGAACTTCGACTTGGAAACGAAATATTCTTGCCCAGGAAGTTGACAGAAGTCAGCCTTGACGTATGTTTCGTCATCCATCACGATGCAACCGAATTTGGTGAGCAGCTTCGTGTAAAGTTTCCGGGCGCGGGTTTTCGCAGTGATGTTTTGTTTTTCATTCCGGTTTGGGGCTTTTTGCACTTTGTAAACATGTAACCCAGCACGCTTCATGGTTTTCTGCACAAAACCGACTGACACTTTAGACTTTTTAGCGACATCTCGAATTGACATGTTTGGGCGGTTCTTGAATTATTGTACGACTTTCCTGGCCATTTTACTGTCCATTGGACCACTTTTACGACCACTCCCTTCCTTCCTTTGGACACTCAGACGCTCCTTGAAGGTTCTTGTTACACGAGACACAGTTGTATTTGCAATTCCAAGCCTTTTAGCAATCCACCGGTGGGACGCCCCTGGATTTTGATTGTGAGTGCACAAAATTTTCTCACGGACAATTTCTTGTTTCGACGACATGACTGGAACTACTGAATGTATAACTATGAAACTTGGCAATAATACTCTATGGATAAGATCTATTCAAATTTCTAGGTTTTTTACTCATACGAATCAAAAGTTACAGAAGATTTTCTGTGTGCCATTTTTATCGAATACACCCTTTAAAAAAAATAAATAACCTATCAAACCAAAGTGGGCCCCCCATAAACACAAAAAAAAAGAAAAAAAACCATTTTAAAAAAAATAAAAAAATTCCCTTCATTTCTACGCGGAAAAATTTCCCACAAACCCTACACCACAATAATCATTAACCAACCAAAAAAAAATGTAATAACACACAAAAAAAGGTATTTTTACATAAAATTCCGGGGCCCCCCGTATTTTTTTTCAACAAATGGGGTTTTCCCCCCCAAAAAAGACAAAAAACCAAAAATAATTTTTAAACTTCAACCACCCCGGTTTCTAAAAAAAAAAAATGCCAAGGCGAACGTTAACGGTGCGGGACAAACCAACATGGTATTCTTTCCATCGCAATATTTCCCCCAACCCTTTTGGGAATTCCCCTAGATTTTTTTTACTTTGAACATCCCCCCCTTTTGTGTATTGTGGACAATTTCTCTAAATGGGTGGAGGTAGAATGGATTAGGAAAGGTACTAAGGCTTGCTTCATTTGGAATTGGAACAAACTTTTGCTCATATTGTAGCGCTCCTGGTGGACGGATTTGGAAGTTCTTGGCGCCCACGTGTTGGGAATTTTGTCAGCTTCACGTATGTATTTTTGACATTCCGCAAATCGACTGTACTTTGTAAACAATTAACATGGAAGCCGAAAGAAGGGAAAAAATTGTGCACAGTTATTTGGAAAATGCATTGTGGTCTGCATCTAGGCTAGCTAAACAGCTGAAATTGCCCAGAAATACCGTATAGCGCGTTATCAAACGGTATAAGGAAACATTGACGACGATTCGGAAGCCTCAAGCCAATCGTCGGAGTGGAACTGTCGACCGGAAACTGCGTGGTAAGATTTTGAAGACGATTAAGAGGAATCCCAATCTGTCGGACCGTGATTTGGCCAGAAAATTCGGTGCTGCCCATAGTACCGTGAGGAGAACTCGACTCCGGGAAGAAATCAAGTCGTATCGAGCTAGCAAACAGCCAAATCGGACCATAAAACGGAATAGTGTGGCCAAAATCCGTGCTCGAAAGCTATACGAGCAGGTGCTGACCAAGTTCGACGGGTGTCTTCTGATGGACGATGAAACCTATGTCAAGGCTGACTTCGGGCAAATCCCAGGTCAAAAATTTGACTTGGCAACGGCTCGGGGGGATGTTCCAGCCAAATTTTTGGCAGGGCATTTGCAGCTGTGGTAAAAAAACGAAAGTTTTCGTTACAAATAAGACAATGACGTCGGAACTATACCAAAAAGAGTTTCTCCAAAAACGAATTTTGCCGTTCATTCGATCCCACGACCATCCCGTAATGTTTTGGCCAGATTTGGAAAGCTGTCATTACAGCAAAGTCGTTCAAGAATGGTATGCAGAGAAAGGTGTCCAGGTTGTTCCGAAAAACCTTAACCCACCCAACTGCCCCCAGTTCCGTCCTATTGAGAAATACTGGGCAATCATGAAGAGGAGACTCAAGGCAAAGGGAAAGGTTGTCAAAGACATCAATCAGATGAAGACCTGGTGGAATAAGATAGCTAAAACGATGGACGAAGAAGGTGTGCGCCGCCTAATGAGCCGTGTTACAGGAAAAATTCGAGAATTCCTTCAAAACCGTGACGAATAATTTTATCCGTATTTTTTCTTAAAAGTATGAAGAAAACGCTACATTTGTATAAAAAAAGATCTTGAATTCAATAATAAATAACTGAAATACAGGCAATTGTTTTTGTTCCAATTCTATCTGAAGCAAGCTTTACAATATTATAAAAATAACTCACTGGATTTATTTTTTACGCAGAACTGACACAACACAGATATATTAATACTCGTTGTCTTTATATTAAACGACACACACCACCCCCGCCGTCGCGGCGCCGGCTCCTATTTTTTTGAGCGCTGTTCGTCCGTTTTCACAAATTTAAAAAAAAAAAATAGTTTTACCTAAATTTTTGGGGGGGGGCTCAAGTCTACGAGGGGGGAGGGGGGCTTTGAAAATGTCAAATTTCGGTCTCCCTTATCAGATCGGAGCGCGAGAGAGAGCCCAGCTCTAACAGAAGAAAGTGAAATATTATATAGAAATAGGAACAGGAAAAGAAAATGTCCGTCATAGCCGGTAGAGCTTTCTGGCCTACCTAGGCGATCAAAAAGAATTAGGAAACCTAGAATAAAAAGTGAACTTGAATGATTTTAAGACAATTTTGAATTTTTGTTCATTCGAATGTTTTTTTTTTAAAGGAGGAAGAGCTGATGTATATTGTAACACAAATTGATTCTTTACACCTAAGCGTGTATACAAGCGTGTGTACAGGGCTGAATTAAACTATAAACGAAATCGGTTATTTAAACCTTAGCGTGTTTATGAATTGACTTTTTGAATTGGTTGACCTTTTGAATTGAATTGGTTGATAAATACTTGTGACATTGCAGAGTATATAACACATCGGACAATAAGTCCCAGGCCTAACTACCAGATGGCACCACTAATAAAATATCCACATGATTTTTCAAAAGTACCAACCTTCAAAAGATTACTATCAAAATTTCATTACGTTTGGTTTATTATTTATCGAGTTACAGTGGTTTCAGTGACGCTACTTTTGTGATTCTTAAAAACGATGGATTCAAAGCAATTTCGTGTGTTGATATATCATTGCTTTTTGATGGGAAAAGGACACCGTTCAAGCCCAAGCTTGGCTTGAAAAATGTTGGTTTGCCAATTTCAAACGTGATCGTACGGACACCGATGATGCTGAACCAAATGAGGCAGTTATTCCGGAAAATATTGAAAAAAAACCCCGAAAATCATCATGGGCAATCGCAAAGTGAAGTTTGCAAGAGATAGATGACACTCGGAAGGTATCAAAAAGTAGTGTTTACACCATCATACACGAACATTTGGGTATGAAAAAGCTGTTTTCCAAATGGGTGCCGCGTTTGCTCACACCTTTGCAAAAAAAACAACGAGTCGATGATTTAAGGAGCTGTTTGGAGATGTTCACGCGAAATAAGAAGGAGTTTTTGCGTCGAAACATCACAATGGATCAAACATGAATTCACCACTTCACTCCGGAATCAAATCGGCAGTCTGCTGAGTGGCCTGCAGACGAAGAAAGCCGTCCAAAGCGTCCAAAGACTCAAACATCGGCTGAGAAGGTAATGGCCTCTGTATTTGCATGGAACATTGATTGCTCTGTATTTGCATGGAACGGATTGGCGTACAAATAAGTTTAATACATCAAAACAAAGGTAACTGTACTTTAAGCCAATTTCACCATTTGGCTGGCAAAATAGAAAGGTTTACGTAAATTGAATTATTGAAATAAATGTCTTTTCGAGCGGTTTTTGAAGTTTATTGATGATCAGAATTCAGTGGTATTGGGAGTTCACAAGAAATTTAGCAATCACAGTTTCTTCAGAAAGATGGAGAAACAACCCCAACTGGTAGCTTTTTTCAAACACTGACACTGAACTTCAATAAAGTGAAGCCTTTGAGCAAACATTGTCTTGATTTTTTTTTGGAATTGGCAACGCCACGATGCTAAAAAAAAGCATTATTGAATTTCGTTTTGAACTCTGCACATTTGTTCGATTGATTTTGTTTTCTGATGTATTTTACGCTGCCATGGCCTTCTTGTTCCAGCTTTCAATCAGAGCTTGGAAGCTTATGTCGTTTTCGGTTATTGCCAGTGCGGAGTTATCGCCCTAGGTCCGCCCTAACAGCTGTCAAAGCGTTTTTTTATTCAATCGGGTCGGACCTGGATCCACTCTGGATCCGACCCAACATCGCTGAGGTTCGCTCTCAAGTTTTTTCGAGGTCCAATCTGGGTTCACCAACACACACAAACACAACTGTCAAAATAAAATGTTTATGTTTGTTTATGTTTATGTTTTGCACTAGAACCATCATACTGACTCGACTTTGGATCCGTTTTCGTTCGGTAATTGCGAGTCAGATTCAGACCTACCCAGGTTTAAAACCGAAAACGACATTAGACTGTACGAGTTGTCTGTAGCGGTTGTCAACTTTGACTGCAAATCTTTAACGGCAAACAGTTATTTTTCACTAAGCCAGCAATATCAGACAAGTGAAAACTGTTAAGAGTGTTACAATCATTACAATGACTGTATTGAATAACAGGCTTACATCAATGTTTAATTTTTTGTTTAAATTCAAATAGAGTTGATGTTGATACTTCTGATACTATGGCTTGATTTGTTATGAACATGACTTGAATTGAGATCCAAATAAAAATTAACGCTGTGATACAAACACATCGAAAGTCATTTGCGATTCTCGCAAAAAAAAAAAACGATTTTATGCGTTAAAATTATAAGTAATCTAGATTTAAAAAGAGGAGTGTTGTTTAGTATGGTGAAGTTTAGAAGTCTGCAGGTGTTCAGATCCGTGTTGAACCAAGAAAATTTATTGAAAATTTACATAAACGTTTTGGCAATGTTGCAAGTAAGGATGATGAGTGTGATTTTTATGTTGAATACTGGTGTTGGGAAAAGAATCTTGATATTTAAGTTGGGCAATAGTAAAACACATTGCAATGTGATGATTTCTGACATTTTTTCTTGAAACGATCAGCAGTAGCTTTTGGCATTTACTTTGGAAATTCTAATGTGCTTTGGTAATAACTGACAAAATGGATCTAGAAACGCATGAGACGATGATGAATTTAAAAAAAAAAACAATATTGTATTGATATGAGATTGCAAGTGACAAAATTAAATAATGCAGTAAGAGGTATGATCCTCAAAAAAAAAACAAGCCAATGGGACGCTTGCTATCTACGCTAACATGTTGAAATAGTGGCGTTATGAAAGCTCACTGTTATGTTGGAGTTAATAAGTCTTTAAAATCGAATAACATACTGCAACATTACGCTCTTGGATAAGATATCTTTAATATTTATGTTTTAGTAAAATTTTGATAGAACAGTAAAAAATAAAATAAAAAAATGTCACTTTTGTGCAATTTTGTTTTAGAATCACGAGTATGCAAATAGAAATATTGAATTGACTAAGGATTTTTCAGGTTAATAACAAACTTGAAATTGATTGAAATGCTGATGAATTATAACCTTGAACCTCTTCCGAGGATAATGTTCCAACATTTTCGAATTTTAAAGTACATCAATTGTGTAAATTGATAAACAGATTATTGGATGCTAAAGAAACTGATTATGTGTGGTCAGACTGTTGTTAATTTTTTCGAATATTTGCGTTAGATACTGATTTTCACGATTCGCTGATGGAAAGTGAGATTTGCAGATAATGTTTGCAATAGATCTAGGACATGGTTAGGCATTGTAAGCTCGGAGATTTTGTTTTTCAAATTTATGAAGGGGCATATAGACTGAAATGTATAATGCTTGCTTGGGTTAACCAACAAATTGAAGAAAATAAAACACAATCTTTATAATACACACAATTACGAAAAACTAACAAATAAACAACTCAGAGCAGACGAGCGGGGGAATGAAGTATGTAGAGTATGTGTGAAGGCAATGTCAAGATGCATTGTAAGATTTTATGAGTATTAATTTATCTTTCAATTTGGGTGTAATCATTCGATTTGAGTACAATCAACTTAGCGTGAAACGAAATCAAAGTTGTAGTAAGCTTTGCGTAAATATGTGCTGATTCAGCTCATTTTTGTAACGATCTATGACAGTAACGGACCTGCAGCAGCAGCAACAGTGAATCGACATTATCGAGGCTGAAAACTTCGATCAGGTCACGACAAGTTTCCAATGCTACCATAAACCTCTTCGTGTAACCGGAAACTTCCTTTGACTGCAATCTAGTTTGCTACGTTGTGCTGCCACCCGATTACGATCATGTTTTTACCTAGAGGCGTCAAAACAAATTATACCCGGTGCCCTTTCACACACACACTTTTCCCATCGATTATGCTCGTTCATCGCTGGCGAATGATGCAAATCAATTAGGCGGTAAATCAGCCTTCGAAGCTGCCACCGTCGTCGTCTCACGTGCTCAGATTAATCGAGAAGATAATTGAATCAAGATTGTTGCTCCTGAAGACGGCGAAGACGCGCTCAGTTCACTGCGCTTGATTGCAGATCTCCTTCCAACCGCTCAAAGTAACCCGTGTATCAGATGCTAATTACCATAATTAGCTTAACTCACAATTAATAGGTTTGTTCAATATCACCCCATCTACACTCGGATCTGCAATGTAGCATTCAACACTTCAGGCTCGTATTTCTTAATTGTACAAACCGATGGAAATGTCTCAATCTTATGATCGCCGTCACTCGATCGCTGATTTCCTTTCAATCAACAATAACAATCTTTGTGTAAAAGTTGCCTTAAATCAACACACACTCATCGCCAATAAAATAAACAATCATTTTCCATGCGCCAGCATCGGCATGTAATTCGAGATTCCGTACGACACCCGAGCTACCAAGATCAGGAATCTGGTTCACAACTCTTCGCTCGTCGTCGTCTTCGAAACGAAACCACATCCATCGCCAATCACGATACTCGCGTTTCTCGCGCGCCATAATAAATTGAATAATTGAGCAATAATTTATACCCGGAGACTAAACAAGCTCTAACATACAAACAGTCCTGCGCGACCTGCAACCCAAGAGCTCGTGCGATCACACTTCAATGTTTAGCTCTTGGAGTTCTGTGGAAAATCGAAACAGAAAACGAAAACAAACAGCTGATTGCTGCGAGCGGTTGAAGTGTGACACTCCGCCGAATAACCCAGCAGGAGGTCCCCGGGGCCCGTAATCTTGTCTGTCTCAATAACTGGATCTCGATAGTCGATTTGCATATCGATCGTTCGGTTCCCTTCGTTGCGCAGACAAGGGTGATAAAAAAAATTGCAGTCTCACGCGAAAACTACTTAACCCAAGGCGGGTTGGGGAAGGGGGATGGGGGAGCTTAAAGCCAAGAGGAGCCGTTTATTCAACTGGCTTTGCGGTGAGACAAAAAAAAAAAAATAAACAAACACAAACCGCACCGAACGCGGAATTCCAGTGTTCGTCGTCTTAGTTGTCGCGCTGCTTGTCGTGAGACTTTTCAAAGCCTGGGTCCCATGGTTGATTGATGCGAGGGGGTTCTGACAGCAGTGAGGAGGATGTCGTTAGGAGAGGGAAGGAAATATTGTCTCCAATAAATCTAACATTTGTTTATTCTGAAATATGGCCAAGAATGGTCTGGAGGAGCAGTAAGAGTCCTGCCGAGACGACTGGAGACGTTAGATAAACAGTATGGATGAGTTTGGTATTTTTTCAACGCCGTTTTTTTTGCCGATACGATGAAAAACTTGGTGTCAACATTTGTAGACTCTTATTGAAAGATGGCACTGTACTTTGGATGGCTCAGTGAGGCAGAGGGAACATTTGATCAGAAGTTATTGGGCAATAAATTCTCATGGTGAGCTTGATGTTTTGTTTATTTTCAAACTTGCTGATGGACGTTTAGTTTCCGAAAACTTTAGCCTACTTTATGCAGACATACCCAAGTAACACCATCCAGCTTTATTAGGTTTTATTAGTTACTAATTCCACGGGATGGAAGAATGGGCAATTCGGTGGCAAAAACACTGGGAGAATACCTATTGAGCGTAGATAAAGAATTATATTGGGGTCACAGTGGATCCGTGCTCCATCCATAATCCACATCGAATTGTACCCTAGATACCGCTGTACTTTTTTATTCTTCATAGCAAATTCGCGGCAGGAATCAAAGAATATTATTCTGGTGAAAGTACCCTCTGTTTCAAATGTATCTAAGACACCATTCATATCCAGAAAACATAAGTATGACGCCCTAGGGCGGCGCACGAATTCTCCACGATACACTAGCCGTTTTCCCTTTGGTCCGTAGCCTCGGTTGCTCAAAATGTCCTTGCTATCTATCGAAACCTCATCAAGAAACACAAGATGATAAAGGTCCCAGTCGAACGAGATCATTTTTGAGTAAAATCGAAGAATTTCATGCTCCTTAATTTGAATAGCCCTACGTTCTGGCGCTTGCCACGAGAGTCCTTCAGCATGCAAAATTCCGCAGATACTGGATCCACTGATTTTAATCCGGAACTGTTGGTAGAAAAACTCTCTGCATTCCTCAAAGTAAAGAACTGGATTTTCTTGATATAAGGACACGGTCCATTGTCTATGTTTCGCGCTGAACTTCCGGAATACTTGCTCTCGCTGCTTAGATGACAGTAAACCGTTTGCTTCGTAGGATTCAATCCAGCTTCCGATGGTCGATTTGCTCTTTCGGTAGATAGCCGCAAGCTGGGTCCGATTTATCCCGAGGAAATAGTACCCATAGAGGCAATGGTACCTAGTTAAGGGCTGGCCTGTTTATGCTCAACGTTCTGTAGAATTACGTTGGCCATTCTTTGGTTTCGATAGAGAATTTCAACTTGAGTTATATAAAACAGAGAAAAGATAAAACTGAATTGAAAATCACTATCGAAGAGGAATTAAACAACAGAGACGAATCAGCCGCTTTTTGATTTTGACAGTTCTCGATGTCAGAATTCTTGCAGATCAAAGCGTCACACTTTTGATCACACACTTGTTCCGTCACACTTTCAAACTGTGCAGTTCAATTCCGTGGGAACAGCGCTATACGATTATATTAGAAAAAGAATAGAAATCGGTACTTCTCTCTTCCAAGTTCTAAGTAACAAAAGGCGAGCAGAAGCTAGAATAATCAAATACTTAAAGATTGCAGGCTAATTGATGCAATTCAAATCCTTTCCAAAGAGGCGAATGAATTCTTAACAATTTAAAGCCTCACTAATAAAACAAAAAACTAAAAGGTTGGGTTGTTCGAAATGATGACGTAGGACTACGATTCTAAATGTAAGCCATTTAGATGGTACAATGCAATTTCCTTTGAATTAACCCTTTCAGGCCTAATTACTACAAGAAATTTGGCGAATTCTGATTGGTTTGGTGCTCAATAACATAGAAATGATTGAAAAAGTAGGAAATATTTTTTAAGATGTGCCGGGTCGTCCAAACTACCCAGGAGATCAGAACTTAAGATCTACAGTTGTTACAGCTTTATCCGCAGTACAATGTTATGATAATTATTCAAACATATTCAATGAATGTCCTGGAAGACCAACTGACATTACGGGGTAATCTTGGGATATTCTATGCCAAACAAACTAACTTAACTTTGTATAGCCCATAAAGCGATTGTTACAATTGTAGACCTTCAGTTTTGAAGGACAGTTTGTATGAACTGAAACTAACAAGGTTATCCTTGATGTTTGTGGACATTTCAGAATATTCATTGAATATGTTTGAATATTTATCGTAGCTTTGTATAGCCCAAAAGGCTACGGTTCCTAATGTATATCGTAAGTTCTGAACTCACGGTCAGTTTTTATGAACCTGAACATCCCAGTATATCCCATTATATCGGTTGACCTTCCAAAAGACTCAATTAATTTGGTCAAATATATATTGCTACTTTGTTTAGTCCAAAAAGCTTTAGATTTTAAGCAACAATTCAAAACTGAAAATCTTCAGCTGTAGATTTAAAGTTTTGAATTCCAGGAGAGTTTGGATAACCTAAAACATCCGAAGATTATCTCATAATGACTGTTATTCTTCCAAGATATTCAATGAATATGTTTCAATACACATCGTAGCTTTGCATAGCCCAGAAAGCATTTGTTACAACTGTTGGTCCTGTGTTCTGAACTCAAGGATAGTTTGGATGACCAAGAACATGTCATATTGCTTCATAATGTTTTCTGACTTTTAGAATATTAATTAAATATGTTTGAATATTTATTGTAGCATTGCATTGCCTAAAATTTACTGTTACAACCGTAAATCTTAAGTTCTGAACGCCACGACAGTTTGGATGAACTAGACTATCCCAAGATTTTCTTCTTGTGTAATTTTACGTTCGAAAATATTCACTGAAAATACTAGGATACGTGACGTAACTTTGTATAGCCCAAAAAACTACTGTTATGACCGTATATTTCAAGTTCTGAACTCCAGGACGGTTTTGATTACCTAGAGGATCTCAAAGTTATACAATAATGACTGTTGACCTTCCAAAAGATTCATTGAATATGCTTGAATACAGATGATCACCATATGTAGCTCAAAAAACTGCTGTTACAACTGTAGATCCTATGGTTTGATCTTTAGGACAGTTTGGAGTACCTAGAATATCCCAAGATTGTCGCACTATGTCTGTTGGCCTTCCACACTATTCAATCAATATTGTTAAATACATATTGCCCCTTTACACACTACAAACACCTACTGTTACAACTGTAGATCTTATGTTCTGAACTAAAGGACAGTTTGGATTACCTAGATCATCCCGTTCATCTCATGATGTTATTTTTTACATTCGAAAATATTCACTGATTATAGTTGAATACGTAGCGTAGCTTTGTACAGCCCAAACAGCGTAACTTTGTACAGCCCAATAGGCAATACTGTAGATCTTAAGTTTTGATGACCTAGAACATCCCAAAGTTATCAAATGATGACTGTTGACCTTCCAAAAGGTTCATTCAATGTGTTTGAATATATATCATAATCTTATATAGCCCTTAAAGCTACTTTTACAGCTGTAGATCTGAAGTTCTAAACTCAAGTACATTTTGGATGACCTAGAACATCCCAGAAAGATACAAACATATTTAAAGTTTATCAACGAGAATAAAACAATACGTATGCATATGTACAATATTCTAAACAATGCTTTACACTATTAATAAGGCATTCATTTTTTTCTTCCTGAACGTCTTCAAATTCAGGATTTTCTAGGTCGGCAATTAGGCCATTAACTTATATGTTTTTTTTTATGTTTCCCTGATAGAAAAATTGATGGATAACACATTTGCCGAAGACAGTGTGCACTTTTATTCAGTCTGTGTAGTTTTATACAGCCATTATCCTTTTGGGGTCATGTATGACCCCTTAGGCCTGAAGAAGTTAATATACTTCTTAAGACAAGGCTTAACATTTATGAATTTTTCAATAGCATGTGGTTCGAAATCAACAATGTTCTTTATTGAAATTGATGCGTAGAAATACTTCCGATCGATTGATGTAAAATTTTTGAAAATCTCTTGCGAAATGGCTGAGATATTAATGCTCGAAACCTGACCACTTTTCGTGACGGTCGCAATGCGATTTTTTTAAAAATTGTACCCCAGTATACAAAATCAAGACGTAGTCCTACGTCAAAAAAATGCTGAAGAGCTCTTCTTGCGTTTTGGGCCTTCTTTTATGTGGACGGTCATCAACATCAAACAATCGTCTTTGAAGCGACGGAACCAATCACGGCATGTTGTTTCGCTTAAAGCATGTCCGTACACTATTTGGAGCACTCGATGCGCTTGAGCTACAGTTTTCTTCGAATAGAAGAAGAAAATCAACACTTCCCGCAAATGACGATTGCTTCGCTCAATTTAAGACATTTTCACACAAAAATAAACCAATAATTTGTCAAAGCGGTTTGTTTACCATATGTCTTACCGTAGTTCATGACGTTTTGGATATGTCAAAATCGACAAGCTCTTACTACTAGAGCCATCTACTGACAAACAGCAAGAACTTGGTTCCGCACCTTATAGTTTATATATTTGTTGTCTGATTCTCCGTTCTTCTGACATAAGCTTAACCAATCTTTGAAAATTATTGGTCCAACAAGATAATTGGTCCAACAATCCCAAAAAATATCCACTAATTTATCTCCAAAAACTATTTAAAGCGTGCATTAAAAACAAGCGACTAAATCTCGGGTACTTTTTCAAACAGACGTATGTCATTTTGTAAACAAAGAGGGGAAGTAAGATTCAAACGTAAATTTCTCGAAACCCTTAGCACTTTCATGCAAACTTGGGCCACCAACACAAGGAATAACATTGCTTTACATGATTGTGATGCTACTTTATGTAAGGGTACTGAGAATTTCGAGAAATTTACTTTTCAATCTTACTTCCCCTCTTTTTTACAAAAAGAAACAAAGGCTTGAAGAAAAAAAGGTTGCGAAAATGTTCCGATTTTTCATGCGATTATCCTGCCACCTGGTGTTCGATCAGTAGTCAATTTATACTAGTTGCCTATATACTGAAAAAAAATGACAGCTCCATCAGTTTGTTTACGGTAGCTATGGCGAGAGCAGTGAAACAACTTCTATGGTTTGTTCGTACCGCCTGCTCCATCCGGCCGAAAAAAAAGTCGGCCGAATACGATCGCGGAAACATCTACAAGATTCTGGCACTTCTGGAGAAGGGAGAGTCCATCGAGCGGAAGCCTGGTTTCGACCATCCGACCGTTTTAAGAAGCTCAAACGGAGGACGGAAGGAAAAGTGGCAACTTCTTTTCGTGCGTTGGGCCGGGAGGTCCGTCAAGAAGTATTTGGCCAAAATGGATGGTAAATCAAATAAAATAATAAACCAAATTGGGCGAACTCCAAAATACTTCACGGTTCAACTTGAAACTTAATAGATTCATCAGTATTAAGAAAATCTGCATCATTTCTTCATAAAAAAATCCATTCATTGCTTCCAAATCAAACGGCAGAGTCCAGTTCGTAATTAATTAATCCACATTAATTTTCCTCGGAACTAACTAAGCAGCCACACCACCGTTGAATGCCGTTCTTCATTAGCACTCAATTTATTCCACCGTCAAACTAGACCTATTCCTCAAGCACCCAATTTGCCACGCCACGACCGGCCCAAGAATCAGCCCCGAGGAATCCTGTGAATTCCACGAACAAAACATACACAAATCCATCTCGGCGCATCATTCACGCTGTACCAGGCGCACTTAGGGAGAACACTGTACAATTAATCAAAAGGCGAATATTACCTAGACCAGAATCAGCTCCCTCCGCCGGCCCACCATCCCCATCAGCCTACTCCAGCGCAGTTCAATTTTATCATCACCATTACGCTCATCATCCAGCCCTGTCATTCTGACACTTTGAAAAGTCGTCTCCGTCAAGCTAATCTTGCGCTTCATTTATTCTCCCAGCCTTCCGTATCATTTGGCTCCCCTTTTCCTCGGTTATGACTGCGCGTGTGCATCTTGCAATTCATCGCGCAAGTCCCGCGCATCCCTCCCATCATCCTGCGGTCGCACCAAAGCTCAGCTGGGCTCAGATGTGAGAAATACATTAATCCCTACCATAGCTACGATGAGACTGCAAGAAACCAGTCGCGCTCGATTGAACAATCTTGGGGGTGCTCCAGGGGGCGGTGGGAAGAATTTACTATGTTCTGGGATTATAACCATTTTTCTCCCGTCGATCGCGTCCCGCGATGGGACTCAATTCGTTACCTTTTTTTTCGCCATTCGTTCTGCCTCAGGTTGATGGACGAGTAAGCGATTGAAACGCCACAGTGATGCATTATTTTATTGCATTGGTATGCGGCCCATACCGATTGATCATTGCCATTTCTTTTGTGTGGGGGGTGGGATCGGGGTGATTGCCGAGGAGAGTGGCTCTATCTAATCAAAATGGAACACACGCACGAGGAACGATGATGCCCCCTGCTGGTTGCTGCTTGGCTCGTTATCAATTTGAATATGAAAATCGCGCTCTTCGTGATCTAGCGAGATCACTGGATCAGCTTGTTTCAGTGTTCGTGTTTCGCTCAAATAATGAAACCACCTCTCGCCAAGTTCAATTAGTCAGACGAATATTACTTTTATCTCCGTGATGCTCTTGTTCTAGTTGGTATAAAAAAATAGAAGCTTTAAGATTCGCAAGAAGCTGAGAACTTGTGAACTTTTACAATTAGGCCGCCAGCGGCTGATGGTGGAGAGGTTCGTGTGGCGGCAGTGGTGAAATAAAAAGTGGCGTGAAATTTTAATTATAAGGTAATAATTAAGACGGAGTATGAGGGACCGACCAGCGATCTGTTTGTGGGATGATCCCAGGCTCTCTTTTGCTTTTATTTTCTTCCACTTCACCGTCTGACGGGCCTCCACGACCTGGCTGTTTTGGATGATGCGGGCTCATTAGCTGCGGTTACGCCCACCTATTCATAACGCGGCTACTAGTCGCATGTCTGTGGATCTTGCTGCATGGATGGAAGAAACACGATCCTCAAGTTTCATTTGATGAAACATTGGTACGGTGGGTATAACAGGTGTTTAACTTTACTCTTAAAAATTATGATTATTACGAGTGATGTAATCCTTGTTGCACGTGAATACTTTGAGTCGTAAACATAAACATAACTCAATTTTTTGTTCTATTTGCTGCATTGTTAAACTCTAACTTGAAACCCAAAATATTGTTCAATACTGTCAACCCGAAAATTACGTTATGTATAAAGGGTGTCCACGATGAAATTGCCACACACAAAATTGATTCGCAAAATTCGAGTTTTCATCCGATTGCCATCAAATTTTCAGGGATTGAGAAATAACTATTAAACTTCATTCTACCATTTTACTCGTATTTTATTTACAGTCCATACGCAAATGCCCGCACCTTGGCCTTAACCCCGGCCATAAGATTCTGCACAACCTGTGAATCAACCGTTTTTTGCATGTAAACCCATACTTTCTTCAGTTCCTCGACTGTCTTCACTACCTTAGGTCGTTTAAGAAGGTGCTGCTTCATAATCGCCCAGTACTTCTCGATGGGGCGGAGCTCCGGAGTGTTGGGAGGGTTGAACATTTTCGGCACGAAATTGACCTTATTGTCCGCATACCACTTCAGCACGTCCTTGGAGTAGTGGCATGAGGCCAAATCCGGCCAGAAGATTGTTGGGACGTTGTGGGCCTTCAGGAGAGGAAGCAGCCGCTTCTGGAGGCACTCTTTTATGTACACCTGTCCGTTCATCGTGTCCTGGGTCACGAAAGGTGCACTCCGCTTCCCGCACGTGCAGATGGCTTGCCAAACCAGGAATTTCTTCGCAAATTTGGACATCTTCTGAGTGCGGACATGCTCCGAAACGCTGAACTTATCCTTGGCCGTGAAAAACAGGTTGCCGGGGATCTGTTTGAAGTCGGCCTTCACATATGTTTCGTCGTCCATGATGCAGCATTCAACTTTCGTCAGCATGTTGAGGTACAACTTCCTGGCACGGGTTTTGGCGGACTTGTTCTGCTTCTCGTCGCGATTAGGGGCCTTTTGTACCTTGAACGTTCGAAGCCCAGCCTTAGTTTTGGCCTTCTGGACAAAACTTCGGCTTAGGTGCAGCTTCTTAGCCACATCCCGAACGGAGGCGTTCGGATTTCGGTTGAAGACCCCAACTACGCGGTTGTGATTTTTGGTGTTGAACGGAATACTTTTTCCTTCACTTCTGGGCTTCCGATCGGTGGTCAACCGTTCCTCGAACCGCTTAATCACTCGCGACACCGTGGAATTCGCGATTCCCAACGTTTTAGCGATGGAACGATGCGAGAGTTCCTTGTTCTCGTGATGAATGCGCAAGATTTTATCACGCACGAGCTGTTCTTTCGACTCCATTTCCGCGAGTTTTGATCACAGGACTTTAAAACTTGCAGGATGTTAATAATGCACTATGAACTAAATCCACCCAAATTTTCATTAAATTCTACCCAACGGTTAAAAAGTTAGAGCAATTTCATAGTGTGGCAATTTCATCGTGGACACCCTTTACTACATTTATAACAGCTTCAAGCATATATTTGGTGACCTCAATGGTAACCTCAAGTAAAAAAATGCCCATTAGACTGAAGACTGGGATTAGAATGCCTTTAATTTCCATGATCGTTTTCTTTGTTGATGTAACAATATCCGATCTAGATTTAACCCAGTCGGTTCCACGATCCTGACATGTTCGAATTGGTTCGCTCCCGTGATAGATTTTAAACCGATTATTTCATGTTACATAAAATGCATAACAGATCGTACTCCGTGACACGTAAATGTAATGCTCGAATACTAAAGGTGCAGTCCTGAAATAAAGAGCATTTGGGGTATGAGAAAAATAAAAACGAAATGATTTTTAATTAAATTTTTCGTCCTTACACAGTTACGAAGCGTAACATATGTGGTACATTTGCTTATAACATTCAGATACATGACTTAACAACAATTTCTACATTCCTTGAAATATTTGTTATGAAGTTGGTCGACCGGGTTGTGTATAATATTATTTTAAATGTTCACAATCATTTGGAGATGAGGGTGGAACGTTTGGCATATGGATGTTTGACCAAATGGCCGTTTGGCCGAATGTACGTTTGGTCGAATGGACGTGTGACCGAAAATTGTCTATTAGCATAAATATATTGCAGTGAAAAGGAAATAAGAATCTAAAAAAGTATTTTCAAACGCATTAGATCTAAAAAAAGAAATAAGGAACCAAACAATCTCGAACGCATTAGATAGCATCCCGATATTCTAGACTTTTTACACTTAGAGTTTATCAATATGTGTGCGCATTTGCAGTAATAAGCATTCTAATTAAGTTTCAACTGCATCAATTCACTAGAAAATGATTTTTTTTTGTTCAAAAATGCAAAACATGGTATTCGGCCATTTGCTCATATACATGAGAAATCGTAGACTCCTGATTTTAGGTGGAAATATGTACTATGTTAAACAGCTAGACAGAATGGGTCATTATTTTTTATAATCTTGAAGAAATATGTAGTTCCTCCGAAACATACCTTTTTTTTTATTCTTTGCAAATGGGCCTTCTATGACGATACATATTCCTGTATGCGAAAGCAAACTTCTGAATCAAGCGCTTGCCCGGTATACAACTCTTATGTGAGATTTTTCCTTCTTTCTAACATGAGCAGTTCTTTGGCGTTTCACTGATCAAACAAATGTAATTCTCAGGATTTCATGCATTTCAATTTGAGAAATTTTGAACCTACTGGTGAATTTTGTGAGAAACTAATATTTGATAATTATGAGCTTTAATAAAATTGCATTTTTCTTATTTTACTTTTGAGACGTTTTTTGGAATCAAATGATTAAAAAATATTTGGCTAAATGGCTTCGAACCCTAAAATTACTTGGCAGGCATTTCACAGTAGAATCTGATTTTAAATTTCGACTTTTCTCAAACGAGTTATTCGTCCTTTTGAACAATAGTTACAATAAACTTTCTCAGAAAAATCTAGCCTCAAAATGACTTACGATTATCAAAACATGGTGAGGGATAATATGATCAAACTATAAGTATATGCGAATTTCCCAATTTGAATGAAGAATACACACAAATATACATTGACCTATTTTATTTCTATATCACGATCAGATCCATCTAAAAACTCATACCTGCCATGCATTAGACAAAACGAGAAACATTTTTTCTGCACTTCACCTCGCGCATAGTAAACTGAAAGAGATTTCAGCTCAGATTCGTAACGACTGAGAGGAGGTCCTTTGATGCGCACCAAAAATTCGAGCCAACCGCCACAATCCCGGTATCCGTTGACCCAAAAAAAGGTTGTTAGCTTGATTCTCTCCGCATAACAAAAGGTCCGGGATACAATAATATTCTTGATATATTTCGGCCACTTGTAGGACTGGACTGCAAACATCTTGAACTGTGAAGAGAACATCTGTCGAATATTGATTTTCCCGATATATTTTTGAGAGTTGCTCTAGTGGATTATAAATTTCTAGAAAATTCCAAATTTTGAGCTCTAACACTACGTCAACAGTCCATAGTTGTCATGGAAACATCTTGCTGTTTGCAATGAAGTAGACTTTTGAATGGTCGAAAATGTTCGTGCTAAGAGTGCCATGCTTTTGCAAACCATGATTCTGTCACTGTAATTTAATCATTTCATTGTTCGGTTCCCAAGTAACATTTCTAACACCATCCGGCTTTATTAAGTTTTATTAAAATTTTATGAAAGCCACTTGAAATCAATTTGGTTTTATTATGGCACCAAGAGGTGCAAATAGGTTTCATAGTCAGGTCAGGTTTATGAGAACCCACACAGCTTGTTTACAACAAACTTAAAACCTTGTTTCTTAAATTCCTTTTACTCCTATCAAAGGTTTTATTTCGACTTTATGAACTCATAAAATGCTGTATTTAAATGCCGTTTTAGGACTCATTCATATTATCTTATTATGGTCACTTGAAAAAGCATTTTAAAACCGTTTTGCCTCCAGTAAATGCATTAAACGGCAAATTGGAATTGAAAGAAGTCAAATTGGCTTTATGGCAAAACTGTGATTTTTTTTCAATCGCCATATTTAAATATAAGAAATAAATGAAATGTGGAAAAATAAATGCATCAAATTTTCAATGGTATGCAAATAAACAGTAGGTCGGAGACTAATTTCGGCATTCTTTTAGATAATCTCATCTAATTCCAAGCACTTTTCAGGAAATTCATGATTAATTGATCGAATATATTTGTTTTGATTTGATTTATGTTGTTGTAAATTCTCATCCGAGTAAATTCTTTCCGAGGCGCATTAGTTTTCTGCTCTTATCGTGCCAATATTCAACATAAATATAATTGCGCACATAATTTGGAGCATAATACGCTGTAGAAAACACCATTTGTTTTGGATATTTTGCTATCAAACAAAATTTGCCGCAACACTAGACCTTTTTTTTACTGCTGAATGAATCAGAAGAGCAAATAATCGAACACAGCAGAACAACAAAAACCAACCTCGATTTCACAGAGAAGTTTGACAGATGTGGCCATTTGGCCACATTCTCGTTTTAATGGCAGCCAAAAGGTTTTATGAAGGTTCTGAAGTGGTTATAACATCTTTCACAAGAACATTTTCAAAATCTGTATGTTCTTATAAAGGTTTAATTAACTTGTTTTCACAACCGTCTATAGAGTGGGCCATTTTGTACAAATTTCGGCTTTAAAGAAGCATAGAGGAGGTGTTGGTAGACAAAACAGTTTTGAATGAAGTTTTATCAACAAAGCCGGGAGGCGGCTATACGGCTGAAATAAAACTAAAATTGTTACTTGGGTTGTGTTCTTGCAATCTTAGATCTAATGCGTTTGAAAATACTTTTTTAGATTCTTATTTACTTCTCTCTGCAATACATTTATGCTAATAGACAATTTTCGGCCAAACGTCCATTCGGCCAAACGTCCATTCGGCCAAACGTCCATTCGGGCAAACGTCCGTATGCCAAACGTCTTTATGCCAAACGGGGTATCATCTTTGGAGATGATGGAACAAAATGAATCCTTCTATCGTCTTGAAAAATCTTGGATTTATTAAGTTTTATTACCGCATCTTGAACTTTTCTGACAGTAACTTGAACTACTGGCATCAAAGAGCATTTGAATTGGGATTAACATTAGTCGTATTTGGTAGATGTCATTTCGTGTTCCTTAACTTAGGTTTACGTCATGCCATGTAAGTTATCTTTTAGAGTTTTTCTAGTCTTGTAAGTTTAAGAATAGACGCAAATTTCTATCCAACAGGCTGCTCCTTTTAAGTGCAGCTAATAGACTTAAATATTCATGATTTTTTTAAGAGTGTAGTAATCAGAGTTGGATATTGTAACCACTTGTGATTAGACTGATGAAGAGAGTATATCTAATCGATACATACTTCAAAAATTTCATGTCAATTTAGATCTCTTCCGATGTGCCCATCACAGTGTATTTCTACAAATTACAATGAACCACAAAATTAGAACGTATTTTAACATGACGTGGCGTAGCTTTAAGTCACACACATTATGTTTATATAGATTCTGATTAATTTAAAAAGAAATCATTTGACTTCAAAGCAACAGCAAGTGTTATTTTACCGTATTATCATTGATTTGTGTTCAATCAAAACCATTTATCAAAAAAATCCAAAGAAATGGCATATTCATGTATTCATGATTATTTTGGATAATCTGCTTTGAGAATTATATTCGCATAACTTTTCTTCTTTTGCCAACTTAAAAACCGTGCTACACACTACCAAAATGTCATGTAAATTTCTGTCCCCGGAGACCGACACATGCAAGCGTCCTTTGCACATAAGAATGAGTTGAAAGAGATGAGAAAATAAATTCAATCAAACACATCTTTCGTCGAATTGCGTATTTGTCAGTTTCAGGAGACATAATTTTACACGAAATCTTTCTTTACGTTCTCCGACTTTTTACAAACATGAATTACGTCTCGTGTAAAATTCATAATTTCTAAGTGTGTAGCACAATACTTTGATATTTCGCAACAAAACTACCACGAACCCCCCCTCCTTTATTCCACATCCCCCCCCTCCCCCAATCCAAACCACCATCTCTTTTCCGAAAAAATTTTAATAATTTTTTTTTTTTTTTTTAACGCAAACCCCCCCAATTTCGGCCCCCCACCCCACCCTTCTCCCCAAACACCGAATCGCACTTTCAACCGTATCTCATGTGATCAAAACGTTCGAATACACCAACCAAAAAAGGAGGGGCAAAAAACGGGGCCCCCCAAACCCGGAAAAGCCCAGAGAATTGACCCAATTAAACGGTACCCCACATTTCGACACGGTTGCGAAAAAGGCGAAAGTTTCAGTTTGTTTTGTGCAGAAAACAATGAAACGTTCTGGATTACATGTGTACAAGGTCCAGAAGGCACCGAACCGGAGCGATAAACAGAACTCGGTGGCCAAAACTCGTGCAAGAAAACTGTGGGGGCTCCAAACCGTCTGCATTGTGATGGACGATGAGACCTACATTAAAGTCGACGCCAAACAAATGCAAGGACAGGAACACTACGTCGCCACCTCTGAAGCCTGAGAGTATCCCCCCCCCCCCGCTGCCCCCGCCCCCCCCTCCCTCGCCGACCCCCCCCACTGCTAGATAATCGTTTCCGTGAGTACAAAGATTTGATCGTATCCAAATGAATTTCCGACAAGACCTTCGCCCAATTGAAAATTTTGGGCAATCTTTAGGCAAAGCTCGGTAAAACTCCCCTGAAACACAATTAAGCCCGTGACCCCCCCCCAATTTTTTGAAGGCCCCACGCTGTGGGAGAAGCGCAAACCCCAAATGCAAAACTTACCCATTTAGTGTCTTTATTTCCAGAAATTTGAAAAAACGCCGAAAATTTTTGGTGACCTATTATGTGTGTCCAAATTTCATCGAATACAGTCTTTATATCAACAAACGAAAGAGCTCGACCAGGGTTATCTCGTAGTTCTTGCTCACCGGTCCCTACCGCAAATCTTTTTGCTGAGTTTTTCCGTTCCGTACACGACGACAACTCACCTCCGCTGGCGCAGCATTACTTGGAAGGGCTTCCGTTGTATGATCTTCATCTTCCTTTGGTCACTTTCAATAATGACGATATTCGCGATGCTCTCAGCGCAGTCGATGAGTCGAAAGGCCCCGGCCCTGATCACATTCCACCTGTCTTCGTCAAACAGTGTGCTAAGTCGCTGTCTTGTCCCATCGCTACGATCTTCAATCGATCCTTGACCGAAGGAGTGTTTCCTGCCGCTTGAAAGCTGGCATCAATCACTCCTATCCACAAGGCTGGAAAAACACACAGCGTTGAGAACTACCGACCGATATCAATCCTCAACTGACTTGCGAAAGTTTTCGAGAAGCTGTTACATGACGCGATGTACCCTGTTGTGCAGTCAGTGATCTCTGAGCATCAACATGGCTTCGTCAAAAAGCGGTCAACGTCATCGAACCTCATGACTTACACCGGTACTGTGATCAACGAGCTCTAGAAGCGATGCCAGGTCGACGCCATTTACATTGACTTTTCAAGAGCGGTCGACAAGGCACCTCATCAACTGGCCATTGAAAAACTGAACCGCCTTGGATTGCCCACTTGGATTATTGAGTGGCTTCAATCGTATTTGTCTTCACGTATAGCTTTTGTCAAGGTGCACGACGCTAGATCGGACTTATTTGATATTCCCTCCGGTGTACCACAGGGCAGCCATCTTGGCCCTCTTATATTCATCCTCTTCATCAACGATCTGTGCGAAGGTCTCAACTCCGGTAAATTGCTCTATGCGGATGACTTGAAGCTGTTACGTGTCATTAAATCGCTTGTAGATTGCTGTGCTTTACAAGCCGATTTAGAGCATGTGTCTACATGGTGTGATTTAAACGGAATGCAGATGAATACGGCTAAGTGCAGAGTGATAACTTTCGCTCGTTGTCATTCCACTGTCACGTTCGACTACGGCTTAAACGACATATCACTGGAGAGGATCACGTCGATCCACGACCTAGGAGTCATACTTGATCGGAAGCTTCGTTTCAACGAGCACATCTCCGCAACAACCGCGAAAGCAAACGCAATGCTCGGTTTCTTAAAGCGTAACACCGCCCACTTCGATGATGTGCATGCACTTAAGTCGCTGTATTGTGCTTTAGTTCGTAGTGTGCTGGAATACGGAGTGCAAATCTGGGCTCCGTACCACGCCGATCATATTGCACGCATCGAAAAAGTCCAGAAGCGGTTCATTCGATACGCTCTACGCCGCCTTCCCTGGAACGATCCTATCAATCTGCCGCCATATGAAGATCGATGTGCGCTGCTAAATATTCAGCCGTTATCGAGTCGCCGAGTGATGCTTCAACGGCTGTTTGTCTTCGACGTGGTCATGTGCAACATCGATTGTAGAGCATTCTTGAGAATGTTCGGTTATATGCACCACTTCGTCAGCTCCGGAATCGTCAACTGTTGTGGATTTCTGGCCACCGTACTCTCTATGGACGAAATAACTCGTTAGATTCATGTCGTAGGTTGTTCAATCAAGTGTGTGACTCTTTTGACTTTAACAGAAGTAAATTAGTCTATAAGAATAGAATTAAAACAGTTTTGTGATCAGTCTGTGCGATGTCCTTGTCGAAGATGTTGTGTTGTAAATAAAATATTAGAAAAAGAGAAAAACATGTATGGCTTGAAAATAACATAAACTAATATTTCAATTATCGATCAAAAACGGAGAAGAAATACAATACATAACGAGGTAAAGCATGTAATTTAGATCTTTAATCGATTCTAGCTCATGTAAATTTCATTATATTTTAAAGTGTGTTTTCAATCCGTTGCATTGTCTGGTAAAGCTATGTCCATTTAGAATCCAGAATAATAAAATCATCTGTATCTCGGTAACGACTTGACGTACAAATAAGTTTAATACATCAGAACAAAAGTTATTCACTTTAAGGCTACTTTAAGGAAAAAAATATCAATACAAATCATTTCTATTCGTTTCTAATGAAAATTCGCACTTTCTTCTTTATTCCTCCCATCAAACGCTGCACACCTCCGGAGTCAACTTCCTTGGCACATTTGTTTCACATTTTGGTCATCTGAGTCTCGTCCCGAGCCGTTTTTCCACTTTTCTTAAGCTTCCGCTTCATTATCGCCCAAAATCTCTCGATGGGCCGGAACTGCGGGCAGTTGGGTGGATTTATGTTTTTATCGATGAAATCTACGCAATTATCGAGGTACCACTGGATGACTTCCCGGCTGTAGTGGCAACTCGCCAAATCTGGCCAAAACTTCACGGGACCTTTATGGGCTTCAATGAAAGGTAGTACGCGGTTTTTGAGGCATTCTTCCTTGTACAGCTTCGAGTCCATCGTCTTATTCGTCACGAACACTTTGGTCTTTGCTCCGCAGCTGCATATCCCTTGCCAAATCATCAGTTTTTTTTTTGGCAAATTTGTCCATAAAAGCAAACTTAAACTTTGCAGGAACATCTCCATGCCGTCGCCATGTAGAATTTTTGGCCAGGAAGCTGTCCGAAATCCATTCTGACGTAGGTTTCATCGTGGATGAGCAGGCATCCTTAGTACTTTATCAAAACCTGCTGGTGCAATTTCCGAGCTCGAGTTTTGGTGACGAAACTTTGCTTCAACGTTCTGTTTGGTTGCTTGCTGGCTCGAGAAGAACGATATCCTGCTCGCAAACGAATTCTTCGAACGGTACTTCGAGCAGCAGCGTATTTTTGTGCGATTTCATTATCTGATAGCCCAGAGTTTGCTCTGACGGTTCTCAACACCTTCTGGTTCAGCTTGCGGTCATATGTTCCACTACGACGCTTACCTTGATTTGGCGATTTTCAACGTTTTTGCGATTGTTATTGCGGACCACGTTGGCTTATCAACGTGAGTGTGCAGAATTGTTTCTCTCCTCTTGGCTTCCATCTGGAATAACATTTGACTCACTGCACGAAACACCGTGAAATCTATACCACAGAAAGTGGGCGCCTAGGTTAACAAACCGCTGTAAAAGAATTCTTGCAGCGCTCACTGTCCGTGCCGCTGCAACACAATAAGTGATTCCGGATTCTAACTGGACAGAACTTAAGAATTTTCGATGGCAAAGATCGCAGATTAATTGAAAGAGTAGGTCAGAACAGTTTCAATGATCGTCATTGAACGAATATTATGAAACTGTTTAGACTCGAATATCGAAAGTCTTCACATGGAAAGGCGGGAGAAAGGCAAAGATGCGAGAACAAAATGCCAGCTGTTCGTTTCAATGATGTTTAATTGTCATGTTCGTTTCATGTTGTAGCCGCTCAACATGGCGTAATCGAAATGATACGCTGTAAAGTGTGCGGGAAAGGAAAAGTTCGTTTTACAATTCCGAACGCGTAAGGCCCAGTTGTCCACCATGCAAAACAAAGTGCACCAGTTCATAAATGTGTCACATTTCATAACCACGGAGTGAATCTTTAGGTACACAGTATGAAAGCAACAATTAATTTCCTGCGTTACCTAATGTACCTGAAGTGAATGCTAGATTTGTGGTAAATTAATGGGATCTTTTATGTAAATTTAAGCCAGCTATCACTGGAATCAAGTCTGTTATATGAAAGATTGCAAACAGTTACGTTGTTTATGCTTGCTTTGGCTAGAAAATAAACGAAAAGAAATTTTACGTGTCTATTGAAATTATTATTTTTTGTGTACATATGTGTAGATAATTAAATCATCGACGAAGTATAAACTAGAATTATGGAGAGTGTGAGCTGTTTAGTGGAATACCTGTAACTAGAAAATAAGAAGAATGATTAGTAATTTCCATTTAATTCCAACTACCTTTATTGCTTATCTTGACAGATAGAGTATTTCGTGATGTTCACTTCAGTGTCGTGTACTAATACTCGACTGACCAGTCGAGTATTAGTACACGACACTGAAGAAGTCTGCACATTGTAGACGAAATTATTGTCAAGATAAGCAATAAAGGGAATTTTTATTTTCTAGTTATAAACTAGAGCCTTTGAGTACGTGGTTCACATCGTTAAAATACAGCAGGAGAATTACTTGCCCCAAAAGGCCCAGTGAAATACCGAATGAGGCCAGAACTGCGTTTGATTGAATGCCTTCAATCGTCACAATCAGTTCCCGAACCAGCTCTACAATCTACCACTAACTCCAATTTTTATTCAGTATTCAGTAATTCAGTATAACCTTTGAACGTGCTTTTAGCAAGATCGATGGCAGATGTGACTTACTATATTAATATAAAACACGACATAAGCCAACAATTCCTTCATTTCAGGATAACAGCTCAATATTTTTCTCAAATATTGAGATACATACAAGCTTTCGGAATACCTTATTCTTGCGTTATCCGATGGAGTGTATCGTCAGGTAGTATTGTGAACCTCACCGTGGCAAATCTAAGAGCATTCCAGTCTCTGAAGTGACGAACATTTACAATCGTTTATTCATCGATGTTTCAATGTACATCGGATGAAATAAATCTTGATGCAATTGATCTTCGTGGCATTTTATTGCCAGTATAGTTTATACAGTCTGTATGAAATTGGAAAATAAACAATTAAGTATATAAAACAATCAAAGTATCATTACGTTTGCACATAACGTAGGTCTGTTAACAAATCGCGAAAATATTTCTGACGCTTTCTCGCTAACTTATGATTTCTTGCCTCCCATATGGCAAACGGGGTTTGTTTTCCCAATGTAGCAAACCACTATCTGAGTGACTCCAACAGCATCCTCACCGTTGGTTTAAATTTAAATTTTCCACATTGAAGATGTGTGTTAGTTCCACGCATTAACTGTCGGTTCTCTATGTTATAGCAGCTGATCTAGCATCCTCGGACGGTCAATCGTGCTCATGATCAACTTATAAGAAAACCCTAAACTCCTTCATCAACTGCAGTTATTGAGAACGTCCGTCCAATGTATCACAAGAAATTGCAGATCTGGAGATATCTGCGGTGATGGATGGATAACATGTGATTGGTCCATTACTATTATGTGATGGAATAGTCGCCAGGCATCAATCAAAGATGGACCATTTTAACCACCGTTGTAAGCGGTCACCATAGTCGGCAAATTTTGTTGTGATAAAAGGCTACATTAACAAAATATATGTCATATGATTGTTATTATAAAATGAGCTGCTCATGATCTGAGTCCGGTGATTTTAGTACGAAGCAACATCCTTAAAAGGCTAGCTGAGGCTCGATTACAAACTACAAGAAGGAAAGAATCATCCAACGAGTAACCCCACTTTTTAGTGAAACAGGGTAATATTTCTTAAGAAAGTTCTCAGCGCTGTGTAAATGGTTCATTCCGTGAAGTCATAATTTGAATTAATTAATTCTGAGAAAAACTGAACATAGCAATCAACTTATTTTCAAAAGTGTGAGGGTCAAACATTATTTTGGACGAATTATCTATTCGAAAGCCTTGAGAAACATTAAGAACAAATGTGTTTAAGCTCCTTTTTAATATTGCTCTAACCCATATTTTTAAATTTCCCGAAAATGTCATCTTCTTCGCAACAAGACACGTACTAAATAGCCTCCCACTTCCCAGAGCTCCAAGAAATTGAAACACACAAAAAAACACAACTCCCATAAATGCATGCGCCTGCATATAACCCCTACCCTGAACCTAACCAGAGAACGCAACATCGCTAAAAAAAAGAAAAGCATAAATCATTAGCTCCATCCTACCGCGCTAGGCTTTGGTTGGCCGCCGTTTTCGCGAGCATATTCTTGCTCGTTGCTCGTTCTCGTACAAGCAGCAGTGCAAGAGCACGGGGGACCCGACGACGATGACGACGAGCTACTCCCGTTAAAACAAAAGCACACCGAAGAGACCGAAGGAACAAACAACCGACCGACGAAAAGCAACAGTCGGAATGTGAACCAGCAACAATAATAATAATAATACTAAAAAAAACACAACAGCAACACGAAAAACTCATTCAACATGCCGAAGGAGGGCGGAGTCAAGCGTCTATTGGCTGCGCAGCACTCTTTCTCGCATCTATTCGCCTTCCCCACCCCATCAGCGCACCTTCCACAAACCGAGTCGTGCTCACTCGCTCACTCACACCCCGGCCAGTCACTGGTCTCACCGGCTAGAGCATTTGGTCCTGTTCTGTTCCGGTAATTCTACTACTCAACCACGCTAGTTCAAGCTCTCTCGCTCTAACTCGCAGCCGCTTCCGCTGTGCCGACCCCACAGCAGTCTCTTCTATGCTGCGATGCGATTCATGTTTATGTTACGGTCCCGTGATGATCGTGAAGAAGACGAGCTCACTCGTCGTCGGTGTTATCATCTAGCAAGTGCCCACCCACCACCACCGCCACCCATCGAGCGCAGTCATTTTCCCTCTCTAGATAAATGCAATTTTCTCATCCGTGAACGAGCTCCGGTTACATCATCATCATCATCGTTGTCGTTGTCGTTGTCGTCGTTGCCGTTTTCGATGGCAACGACTATGATTTGGCCTGCTTTGGCAGACACATTCTCTTCTTGCCGCTTCGCTCTTCACGAATCACGTGTGCCACCAGCAGCAGCAGCAGCAGCAGTCATTAGAGCGAGCGCGGTGGGAAATGTTTCAATGCTTGGCAAGCGTGAAAAAGTTGAATGACGACATGCTTTTCCCTGGTAGGGGGATGTACGGTTTTGTTGGTTTTTTTTTTCGTTGGGTGGATTATGAGAAGAGAACTAGGGAAGATGTCTCTATATTAATCTCTTTACTTCCCAATACATCCTTCCCGAAATCAATGAATTGGCGCGTTAGTGGATTAGTTAGTAATGTTTATGTATGTTTTCAAACGTAAGCAAACATAATTACGAAAAGGGGCCAATCAAATTAACCGATGGAAGTCGATTATGCTGGCAGTCACATGCAGGAGGCGACCGGCGTCGAAACGTATGATGATGATGATGATGGTCCCGCCACTTACCCCTACAAAGGTTTGAGCTAGACGATTTATCTATTAGATAATTTATTTAAAAAACAATTCAACCAGTTATGCAAAACAAAAAACGAACTGATTTCATCTACAGATGTAAAATTCTTCCAAAACTGTTCATTTGCTTTACAGCGATATAATTGTGAAAAGCTCTTGATGTCAACCACAAATGTTCGCAAGTATTCCCAGCGATCAGGAAATCCTATTACAATTCAAATCACAGAATCCCGTATAATGACATTATCAAAGGCAAGCCAATATCCGATCCTGCCCACTACAGAGTCAATGGGGTTCCAACACTAATGGAACCGCCAGCTTAGTTTTGGGCTGACCAAGGATATCCCCAATCAGGGAGATCGAGAAAATCTCCAAACCGGCCCTAGTCAAACTTTTACTTTCAACCACAACAGAATTGACAAGGAATTCCCCGACAATCAGCTTGACAATCCACTACTATTACTGATTTAATATTGATTTTTTTGATAACTTAATAAGTTTTTGCCCTTTTCGGATTTACTCCGTGTTTTTCCAGTTTCAAAATTATTTTTTTCGGAAAGATTGGAAAATTTTGAGTTAAAATGACAGTGACAGCTTAAAGATTCGAGTGAAATTCTCTGCCTTAAAAGTATTTTGAAAAACAAGTTACAAAATCCCACTATCAGGAACAATGATTTCTTCAAGTGATTTTTGGTGCGTTGTGCTGAAAACGTGCTAACAAGTATTAGATACAGGTAATTAGATACCAGTTAGCTGTACTACGTACAGTTGGTGATTGTAAACATGGTCTTTGTTGGAACTAGTCCACCATGGCCACGCTGGCCATAACGAGGCTAGCTCCGTCGATGACCGCAGTCTTAGTCACCTTCCATCAAACTAGACGGCTGCCGACTGATACCTCAATCAACAACCGCCGCACTCTTTATTCATTCCAGGTATATACAATTTACAATCTTCTTCAATAACAATATACCTACGCCAGCAAATCTCTCCTCTCTTTCCTTCTTTCCTACCCCCCACTCTCCCCACCGTACCCCGTTCGCCGCTACCCCGCGTTCAAACTCCCCCTCTCCCCCCACTGAGCTGAAAAAATGAAACAACCCCTCGGTTTCCTTTCCAATAGTTTTTAAACCCCCCTGTCAGTGGTACCCCATTGTTCGAAGGAAAACCGGCGAAGCAGTGTTGATCTCGCCATTAATTGAGATTTTTAAGGCAAGTTTAAGACTCAACCATATTCCAACTTCATGGACACAAGTAAAAGTTATCTTCATACCTAAAGTAGGAAAGCGAGACAAAGCGCATCCTAAATCATACAGACCCATTAGTCTTTCATCAGTCCTATTAAAGACTATGGAAAAAGTGTTGAATGATTATATCAATTCAAATTACATGAACAAGCATCCACTATCTGAGTTCCAGTTTGCTTACCAGTCTGGTAAGTCAACAGTTACGGCACTGCATAGTGTGGTTTCAAAGGTAGAAAAAGCTCTATCGGTAAAAGAAATAGCACTTTGTTCTTTCTTAGATATTGAAGGAGCTTTCGACAACGCTTCCTATTCGTCTATGGCTCGTGCCATGAAGAAAAGGAACTTTGACATGAACATAATTAACTGGGTTCATACCATGCTCGCAAAAAGAGAAATCACTTCAGAGCTGGGAAGTGCGTCTATTACAGTACGGGCAACGAAAGGTTGTCCCCAAGGAGGAGTCCTCTCACCACTAATGTGGTCCTTAGTTGTAGACGATCTTCTATGAAGCTTAGAGGAAAAAGGTTTCGAGGTTGTAGGTTTTGCAGACGATATAGTCATTATAGTGAGGGGAAAATTTGACAACATCATTTCAGAAAGAATGCAATGGGCCCTAAAATTTACCCAGTCTTGGTGTATCAAGGAGGGCCTTAGCATAAATCCATCAAAAGTAGTAATTGTACCTTTCACTAGGAAAAGGAAGTTTAGTCTAAAAGCGTTTCAGCTAGGAGGATTAAAGATTCATCTTAATGAACAGGTTAAATACTTAGGAGTGATACTGGATGCCAAACTGAACTGGAATGCTCATCTTGAGTGTGTGATCGGTAAGGCAACCAGTGCTTTCTGGATATGCTCAAAAACATTTGGCAGAAAATGGGGTCTAAGACCAAAAATGATAATGTGGATTTATACATCCATAATACGTCCAAAAGTAACGTATGCTTCGTTTGTGTGGTGGCCAAAAACAAAAGAGGCTACTGCACAGAAAAAGCTTACAAAACTTCAACGGCTAGTATCCATTGCTATAACGGGAGCGATGCGCAGCACTCCATCAAATGCGTTGAATGCAATTCTAAATCTGCTGCCTTTGCACGAATACGTGCAACTAGAAGCGGAAAAGAGTATGCTTAGATTTAAACGGTTGAAAACTTTCCTGTCTGGTGACTTAGTCGGGCACCTGAGCATTTCACAAAGCTTTCAAAATGTGCCAGTGTTGTATATGAATGGAGACTGGATGAAACCTGTGGAGAACCATGACATCCCTTACAACATATGTGAAACGTCACGTATAGATTGGGAAGTTAGAGGTCCCACTGTTCGTCATGGCTCAATAAAATTCTTCACAGATGGCTCAAAAATTGGAACAAAAACGGGAGCAGGAATCTTCGGCCCTGGGGTAGAAATCTCAGTGGCGATGGGAAACTATCCAACGGTTTTCCAAGCGGAGATCTTTGCTATAATAAAATGTGGTAACGTTTGTCTGAAGAGGAAATATAGACATGCAAATATTTGTATTTTTACAGACAGCCAAGCGGCACTCAAAGCGTTAAGTAATTATAAATGCACATCCAAACTTGTCTGGGAATGCATTCTTTCATTGCGAAAGGTGTGCCAAGAGAACTCGGTAAATTTATTCTGGGTTCCGGGACACTGTGGCATTGAAGGCAATGAAAGGGCAGACGAGCTTGCTAAACAAGGTTCAAATGCACAGTTTATTGGCCCAGAACCCTTCTGCGGTATATCATACTGTGCAAAAAAAAAAAAAAAAAAAATTGAGGGGAGGGAAGAGGGGAGCACCAATTGGTTGGCCACCAAAAAGGGTGTCCAAGCGAAAAGGTTTATAATTCCAAATGTTACAATCAGTTAAAAGCTTCTGGAGCTCAATAAGAGAGTTCTTTGTACCAATACTGGCCTAGTAACCGGACATTGCCCGAGTAGATATCATTTGAAAAACATTGTCCAGGTTCAGAATGATATCTGTCGTTTCTGTAACATGGAACGTGAAACCTCGGAACATCTGCTTTGCAGTTGTGATGCTTTGTACAAGAGCAGACTTAAATTTCTGTGCAGTGGCTATATGCAACCTGAAGACATTTGGACTGCGATTCCTGGAAAGGTGGTGGGTTTTATAAACTCAATTTTGTCTGACTGGGAGATGCGTCTTGGGCTGGTCACTTGACAAATGGTGATCTAGCTTTAAGATGAGAATTACAATAGTAAACAGGGGTATACCACAATAGTTCAACTCAGTGGACGCCCCAACAAAAAAAAAAAAAAAATCACAAAACATTGCGATTGGTTGAGCGGATTGGAGATAATGAAATCATTGGGTATAGGAACAAGTCTCCCCCGGGTGGTGCTAAATCGATGAGCTTATATATAGTGGAAGCACAGTGTATTATTCTGTAAATTTTGAAATTTCAATCTAAATTTTAGTGAGCGAGATAAGGCGCTATAGCCTTGGCAAATTATTGCCAGACTTTTGGTTCAAATGCCAAAAGTCCACCCACAGGCAAAAGGAGCACAAACTAATCTTTCTAGCATCTATGCTCCCAACGCTAAATACCAATTACCACATTATTTAACTCTATATGGAGGCGTTTGGTACGGGAGGTCCACGCTTTCTTCCTTCCCTTGATTCGAAGTAGTAGAGCGATTTCAGACACTCTTTCTGGAATCGCTTTATTTCTTGGAATCCTCTCTGCGGTACATGCTACGCAGTTGGCCTGACCGGTGACAAGAAAAATGATGCATTCAAGAAGACGTCATTTTCCAGAATGCTTTCAAGAATTGGCTGCGTTAGTGTGAGATTAGATTAGATTAGATTAGAAATACATTGTCTCTTAAAATCAGTTAGTGTTGCTGCACGTTTGGTGGGTATCGAATTAAAAATATTTATACCTTAAAAAAACAACGAATTTTGTGAAGCTCCGTACAAAAAATATGGTGTTCTAACATCATCCGCGTTTCTAGTGCTATATCTATGAATATCACATCCTCTTTCCATTAGATTACACAAATATCGAAGCAGCGAACCGTTAATTATTTTAAAAATGAACACCATTGTCAAATACACAACTCTCTACTTCACCGATAGCCACTGTAGGGCATCTAACAAAAAAGAGGTGGAAGTGAACCTATTGCATCTCAAGATCAAACGCATTATCTTATTTTGCAAACGCTGTAATCTCGATATTTGTGTTTGATTGGCTAAAAACAAAATGGAAGGGCAAAATTTAATGTGAGGAGATGATAGATTTATACATTTATTTTTTTATCACAAGATATATATTTTTTCACTTTTTCACAATACCCCACACCTCTTTTTTATTCTTTTGATCACAGTGAGAGACAAATTTTAATCCATCATCAATAAACACGCCAAGATATATAATCTCACGCACGCGCTCAATTGTCGCACCATCAATTTTAACAGAGACGTCTTCGATAATTCGATTCCGCGAAATTACCATGAATTTAGTTTTACTTATGTTCAATTTCAACTGTTTGTACTTTTACCATCTACTTAGAGAACGTAAAGCTGCATTCAAATGTGAAACGGCTTACTCATGGATCTTAGCTGCAATGAACAACACGGTATCATCAGCAAAAAGATTAATATCACAAAATTGCAAGACTCGTCGCATGTCATTAATATATAGAATGAATAAAAAGGGCCCTAATACACTCCCTTGTGGTACGCAAAGGCTGTTCTCCACAGGGCTCGAAACAGAATCATTAAAAGCCGTCCGTTGAGTTCTGTCACACAAATAGCTTTCGAACTATCTTAATGCAGAACCTGAAAATCCAAAGCGCTTGATTGTTTCTAACAACAAGGGCCGAGAAATCGTTTCAAATGCGCGTTTCAGATCCAAAAAAAAAAAACAGCAACAATCGTATCTTTACGCTCTACATTTTCTTTCAATTTTGCTAACACTAAATTTAACGCTGTTTCACAAGAATGACCTTCGCGGTATCCCGATTGTTCCGGCGCAATCAAATTATTCCTATTTAAATACGTTAACAGCTGGCCTTTTACAACAAGTTCCAAATTTTTTTCTAAAGTGTGCAACATGTTAATAGAACGAAACTCTTCGGCTTTAATCGTTCCAGCGACTTTTTGAATGGGAATGACGAAAGATTCTTTCCAAACTTGTGGCACGTGCCCAGTTTGCAGCGATTCATTAATTAGGTCCAGCAGGTTGTTTCCGATGACATTAAAGCAATCTTGTACTACTCTTGCATTTACGTTATCTACTCCAGCCGTTTTGTTCAAAGAAAAGCAAATAGATTTTAGATCCTCTAACGTTATTGGGTGAAAACTTTCAAAACTACAGTTAACATTAATCGGCTGTTTTATTTCGATTGGCTCATCTACTAGATCAATGGACTGATTGATTGACAAAATACTATCGACGAAATATTCATTAAATCTTCATGCAATGTTGTCCTCTGACTGTTCTATTGTGCCATTGAGGGTTATGGATCGCGGTTTGCAATTACTAGGTTTTAACATAGATTTCAAAATTTTCCATAACTCTTTGCTGTTGTTTTGATGCAAATCAATTTTCCTCTGAATATATTCACAACGAGTTTGTTTAACGGATTGCGAATATTTGTTACGCGCTTCTTTGTACCTATTGAAAAAGATATGACTATTAGTTCTACGCCATTTCTTGTACAGCTTGTCTCTTTTACGTTTAAGACGCAAAAGATCCAAATTGTACCAGCTGTTCGAGTACTATACTAACAAATTTATTTTCGACTAGTTTATTGGTACATATTTTTAAGACGTCTGTCAAAGCAGCTGATTTCAGCTGATCTAGACGATTCCACACCTCTTTTGACAAGTCTTAAAATAGCTTGCTTCGAATACTTTTTCCAACACTTCAATTTCACAAAATCACTGTCACCACTACTGTTATCTTCAACATTAATAATAATGGTTTCATGATCGGTTACTTTCAAGTCCGAGTTTATAACAACACTAACAGAATCCAAATTAAAGTACACATGGTCATTCAAAGTTTTACTGTGTCTGGAAATACGCGTATATTCATTAACCAATTTTTTATATAAAAAAAAAATCTTAGTTTTTTCAAAAATTTGAAATATTATATTCACAAAAAAAATGAATATAAAAACCACCGCCAGCACATTTTATTTTACAAAATCCACAAAAATCTCATACAAGTTTTCCAAAATTTCAATAAAAAGCTGGTCACTAGAACTGGGAGAATGATACATTACACCATAATTACCGATCTGCATGCCACGAACAACTGCAATGCTTAAAAACCAATTGCCGTATCAAACTTCGTTCAATTGAAGCTTGAATTGAACTGATTCTTTAGCATAAATAGCAACGCCGCCAGTGTGTCTAGAATTTGATAAACAAGCAGCCACATTATATCCCGGAATACTATAATGCATATATGTTATACATATATAATAAAAAAAAAAAAAAAAGATGTGTTTTTCTATCGTTAACAATTACGCGTTTTTGGAAATTTCCCACATTGACTAAATAAAATACAATATATTTATTTTACTCCATTGTGGATTTGTTTTCTAATGTACGCTGTGTTTTTTGTTTTTAATATTATTTAATAATATTTTGCCTTTCAAACCAAACCGCGCGGTGGTTTCCACCCGGTGTGGTTTACGTTCGTTATTCGGTTTTTTTTTACAATTAAAACATTTCAAAACAATTGATTTGCATTCATGATCTATTGGTTCTCATGCCTTGTTGTGCCTTTGGTCATACGTTTTCCATTCTGTCCTATCATTGACGTGTTTTTTGTCATATACTTGATTTCCATCTCTATGTTGTCCGTGTTTTGTGTTTGTTTTTTTTTTCTTCTTTCCTTTTTTGATGTCGGGTGACTTTCACTACACTTAGAGCATGCTACATTATTTTTACAATCCATGCTCATGTGTCCAAATTCTCCACACTTGAAACATCTCAAAACTTGTATTTCCGGAACAACACGACACAAATCAAATTTTATATTAACGTTTTTCGCGGTCAATAAACAATTATAGGTGTTTTTGTCAACTTCAATTACCGTATTAAACTTGTTGTACTTGAAGCGTGGATTTTCATACATTCTTATTATTTTTACTTCATTAATCGAGATGTCTTCATTTTGATCTTTCAAAATCCGAATGAAGTCATCGGAGGAAAACTTCTCACTCATGCCCATCACTTTATGTCTTGGCACCGATGAGGGAACAACAGCGTTATAATTTTCACCCAAATCGCTTATGATGCTATCTTTCACAATATTAACGTTACATCCTGTTGCACACTCAGCAATAATAGATCTTTCCCATTTCTAAAGTTACGGATCTTGTGTGTTTTTGGATCCAGTTTACTATTTAAAAACTTGCAAGTATCATCGCTGTTCTGATCGGACTCTTTCGGTTTGATCACAATGACCGGCCTTACGAGTAACTTCCTTGAATTCAGGTGCATTGCTTTTTTTCCTAAATGTTTTTTTGTTATTCTTATCATTAGTCCCAGCATTACTCTTTACTACATCCGCGAAACTAATACCTTCAATAACTGGATACATATTTTCATCAGAAATTCCAGTAAGATCCAGGAATATTCGATATGTCATACATTCAGTTTACAACATGAACTATTCCTAGTAGCGCACTTGTTGCCGATTTACCGGATTTCGGTGAAATTTTACAGTATTCCGGTAAAAAGTTACCGGAACTTGTCAAATTTCACCGAAATCCGTTAAATCGGATTACAGAACGTTCAGCTGTTGAAAGTTCGGTAAAAAATTACCGAATACTGTGAAATTTTATAAGTGTGTATGTATTGATTATTTTTTCATTCATGCAAAAAAACATGTGGTCGGTAGTGTATACTTCATTTGGATATATTTCAATTGAACGTTGCATGGACGTAAAATTATTTATTGATTTTTTTTTGTGTTCTCCTTACGTTACGCATATGGCTCGAAAAACGCATTTTGGAAATCTTAAGTATCAGAACGTTTCATTGGAACAAGAGTGTACTTTATTTAATATCTTGCATTGGAGGTCAAATTTACTTCATAATAAACATCACATACACTGGAATATAGAAGGTATGCAACGTCATGATTAAATTTACTTTGCTGCAGGTTTACAAAGACAAACAGGTCTCGACTAGCTCCAATGTTTGTTTTGAATGGTCTTAGCTAACCATTTGAGCAACATCAATGAAATATATAGTATCTCGTATACGCTGTTACAAAATCTGCTTTTTGCTACTGCCGAGTTACTAAAATGAAACATGAAAACTAGGTTTTGAACATACAATATGTTTCGAGTGCTACTTGGGACGTCTAGGTGATGTTACCTATCGATCCTTCCAAGGCATTTTTTGCCCTTCGTACAATGACATGACGAGGACAATCACTGGTTATTGAAGCTAGATCAAGTCAAACAAAGAGGAGAGCCCGTTGATGTTGGACTTAGTTTTCGTGCTACAATGAGCGATAGTGCATATTATCATATCATCAACAGAAAACATTAAACAGGGCGCGTTTAGAAGTTCTGAATTTTGCCTAAGCGAACATAATAGCTAGCCTACATGTTTCAGCATTGAGTACTACATCTACATCCCCTCTCGGGATTTGGACCATGAACGTGTGGCCTCTGATGCGAGGTTGGTTGTCGAATCTTTGAAAGGTTGCTGCAAACAATTATAAGTCTTCTCAGAGTTTTGTACAATACTGGAAGTTAGGTAAGGTAGATTTACCGGTTCAGTCCCCATAAATTTTGTTAAAGAAGGAGGTTTGCACCGGTCCATTTACATGTACAGAGGATACACAGGTATGCCAACTGGCAAAAGATAGTAGGCTGGACCAGTAATGAGGAACTTTTTATTTTTATCTTTTAATCTTTTATATTCAAAATTTTATCGCGATCTGTCAAGTAGTTTTCAAGATGCATTCGAAACAAGAAGAGCTACGCCAGCAAATCTTGGGCGCGGTGATCGATAATCCTGGTGAGTCGCACAGATGGATCGGCAAAAGGCTTGGAATCCACCATTCCACCGTGTCCCGCGTGTTGAAGATGTTCCAGGAGACGAAGACCATCGAGCGGCGCGCTGGAAGCGGCTGAAAACCGAAGATAGAATACCCAGAGAAGGCGCGGAAGATAAGGCAGTACTTTAAGAATAACCCGAACTTTTCCACCCGAGACGTGGCCAAAAAGGTCAAATCGTCGAAGTGGTTCGTCCAGCAGACCATGAGGCGGGCTGGGCTACGTGTTTTTAAGGCCAGAAAGGCGCCAAACCGGACTGACAAGCAAAACACGGTGGCCAAATTGCGTGCGCGGAAGCTGTACCGTGAGTGGCTGGTCATGGACGACGAGACATGTATCGTGGCGAACACCAAACAAATCCCCGGCCTCGAGTTTTTTGTCGGTACGTCCCGCATGGAGGTTCCGGAAAAGTTCCGGAAGAGAAAGATGGACAAATTCGCGAGGAAGTACCTGTTGTGGCAGGCGATCTGCGAGTGCGGGCGGTACAGCAAGCCGTTCGTTACAACCGGCACCATAAACGGGCAGATTGATCGAGAGGAATGCTTGCAGAAGCGCTTGCTGCCCTTCCTCCGCTCTCACCGTGGTCCCACGCTGTTCTGGTCGGATCTCGCTTCGTGCCATTACGCCAAGCCTGTAATGGATTAGTACGAAGCGAAGGGCGTTAATGTGGTCCCGAAGGAGGCGAACCCGCCAAATACACCAGAACTTCGTCCGATCGAAAAGTTTTGGGCGATAATGAAGAAGAAGTTGAGGAAAAGCGGGAAAACATTCAAAACCGATGAAGCTTTGAAGAAAAACTGGGAGAAATTGTGTAAGGAAGATGGACAAAGCCTCCCACAACTCCCACAGTGTTAAGAGAAATGCAGGGTGGCCACACAATCTTAATTTAACAATTCCCGCATTTTTCCCGCATTTCTCCCACATTTTTTGCCTAATTTTCCCGACTGGAAACATGAGTGAATATAAGTTAGATTAATTGATATTTTTGAAATTTTTGAGGAAATTGTTCAATCTGTAATGCTTTTGACTTGTTTCAATAAGGCACAATGACGGATAGCAGCTGCTATTTGGGCCTCTTGCGTATTGCGTAGCCTGCTATGGTCTCGCACTTTGCACGCCGTTGCGACCGTCACGAAAAGCGGTCAGGTTTTGAGCGTTAATATCTCAGTCGTTTCTCCAAACATTTTCAAAATGTCTGTTCCAATTGATCGGAAATGTTTCCATGCGTTGATTCCAATATTGAAAACTATTGGTTCTCAAAAATAGGGGCTATTCATAAACCTCATAGACTTTTCTGGGGAGAGGGGGGGTTCTGACCAATGTCTACGCTCCATGCAAAATTTCAAAAAAATGTATGGAGTAAAGTCTACGAGGGGGGAGGGAGATTTTCAAAAATAAGTCTACGTGGTTTATGAACAGGCCCTTAAACTATTGAAAATAACGCAAATATAAAGTGATGTCTTATAAGTATTTTCCTATCACAGACTTCATATGTAAGTCAGGGCGATCTCATATGCAGCAGTGAACGATATAAAATGGGTGCACCTTCGCAAAATGCTTCCTTAGCTCGGCAGCCTAAGAGCTGTTTAGAAGGGCAATGAGCCAGTACTGAATTGGCAGCTGGCGGTGACAAGTACCATGGAGCAACCATTCGCCATGTAGCTGATGGCTCTATCGCCTTTGACTAGGCAGCCATCAATTATGCAGTCGGTTAACCAAACCAGTGATGAATTTGTAGCCAGCCGGCTGGCGCAACCACGAGCGAAATAAATGTGCTCTAGTTGGCATCCATCTTTCAGAAGCATTTTTTCTTGCTCGTCAATGCACGCTGCATCCCTCTGTGCATCGGCCAAAAGCTTTTGTTTGAGCTCTTCTTTGATCTTCTTCATTTTTTCGTGCTATCAGCGACTCACCGTATTTGGCACGTGTGTTGCGTGCATATTGTAACAAGAACTTCGTGATTTCAACGTCGTTGACAGTTCCACCGGTCGTTATGGCATCGTAGACAATTCTCTGAGCTACCAAACTCTTTTCAGTTTTGCACAGTTTTGCCCAGTTGCCCAAATTCTTCTTTCACTTTGTTAGCAACCGCAGCGCTCAGATAGTCTTTATCAACGAAAGTTTCCAGACACAGCTCCACACGCTGTTTAACTGGGTCCGTTAAGTGAGTTATAACACCACGGTTAACTCAGGTGACGTAACGCGTTAAAGGGTATGTAAATGGTGTCAACAGATCGATAGTCGTTGTGGAATGCCAAAATGTCTGTGTCAGTTTCTTTGCATTTTTAATTTTATAATTTTGGCAAATTCTTTTGTTTCTTGATTGCCCATTTAGATTAACGGCTGACAGAAGAATGCTCCCCGTCAATTCTATTTCAATTAATGATTTTGTTTGAACTGTCAGACGTTCGGGTTTAACAATTTTCTCCACAGCGGCTTTAACGACGTCAAATCGTCGAAAAGAAAGAGATTCGATCTAGTACACCGACGAAAAGTTCCGTTTGGCATTTGGATGACTTTCCCTCAGATTTCATTCTTCCTGCTTCCTGACTTCGTCCACAATCCTTCTTAAATGGGGCAACATTTGTAGCGCTCTTTTAGCAACTTTATTTTGAAATTTGTCAGAAGCAGATAATTTTCCATCAACATGAGAGGCTCTAGGAGTGGACAGTAACTTATTGCTAGAACTAAGAGAAATGAAGAGAAAGTATCCACCTAACGAACGTCGCAGAATTTTAGTGAAAAAACTGATTCAAATTTTTTTTTATCTAAAGCTCTTTATAGATGATTCTTATGATCAAAATGCTCAGCTCATTTGTTGAAAAGCATTCGTTTATAAAAAAAAATGTCGCATTCGGTATCTTTGTTATTGATGTAAGGTGACTGATACAATAGGTTTCTGTCCACTTGCAGTGACAAATATTTGTTTATTATACAAATGGACTGACACTTTATGGTATTTTTAAAATGAAACTGTGTGTTTTTATTCGCACGCTAAACATAGGATTCGCACTGAGACAATGTCAGTCTCATCGGCTCTGAACTGAAGCTCGACGATCGGACCGACGAGCCTCAAGTTTTCTTAGTGAATTGGTAGAGCGAATGGCTTAGTTAATTAATAACGAGCTAACACACACTGAACATGTTTAACCAAATCTGCCGGTAGTGAACACAGATTCTACTCAAATCATCAATTTGAAAAAGTTGTGGAAAAGTAGTTTTTCCTGCTATATGAAAAAAATTCCCGATGAATTTTGAAAATCCCGACTTTTTCCCGCATATTTCCCGATGATTCTTGATTCCCGCATTTTTTCCACATTTCCCGATTTTCCCGAGTCTGTGGCCACCCTGATTTGAAATGTACCAGCATTCAGTCTTTATAATTAAAAAAAAAAGTGCCACCATCTTGTAAGATATTTTCCACAACATAATTTCCCTTTCTCCAACCTCTTAAAAAACCGCACAGATGTCAAATATTGAAATGGGAACAATTATTCAAATTTTGACATGATGCCAAACACGGCCTAGGGCCTTTTGATGTATCATCAGAATTTAGATGTTTTCCTTAATATAGAAATTATACGAAATGCATCCTATCTGCCCGTAATTTCCATAAACCATTTAGATTGACTCGTGGACTGCCATGATCGAGGCAATGGTTGACCAGTGATAAAAAGAATACCGCTGAAGGAGCATTCGATAAATTCGCCACGAGTGCCTATCATGCTTTCGTGTACGGTTTAATGACCCTTTCGCTTGTACTTTGAGCGCATAACCGAATGACTTTTTTTTTTTGTTGTAAATACCGATGGGAGAGGTGATGACAAGGTTTCCCTTAATCGCGGACATTAGCGGATAATTTCAGTGTTATGTGACTGTTAACTGTTCAATTTCTCAAAAGCTGGCAGATATTGACCTTGGGTCTAATGACCATCTCACTAGCTTCAGAGCGTTATTAATTCGGTTGGTGTGATCCAGAGTTGATTAGTTGTTTATGTCAGTCTTCATCAAATACTCACAAATACTCATTGTAACAGCAGATCGGAGATTACCTGAAACGGAACCAAGAAAAAGTTTGTTTAGTAATAAAACCATACAGCCATTAACATAGCACAAACGGAGGAAGCTCTATGCCTCTTAATACCCAATTATAAGACACATGCTAGGGCAAACAAGATTTCGTTCCTTGAATGTACCTCTTAATTTCGATCTGCATCGCTCGCTCGACTGAGTTGGGGAGGAGATTGCCGTAAGCCGCCATGAAAATTCCGACTTAAGCCAACCGGGCTTGAGCCAATCCCCGAGCCAGACTAGGTGTGAACGAGACGGAAAAAAAAATTCCTTCCAACAAACGTCGGAATGCATAGGAAAAATGGAACACATTCACCCACTGGCTACCGTTTGGCCACCACCAGAGCGAGAAATATTAATTACCAGGTTTTAATTTCTAGCTTTTTGATCAATTATGCCGACTCGGCTCGACATGGTGAGAGGTGCTCTGTTTCCTTCACTCCCATGGCCATTATTAATAGACGAGACCAGCAGCCATTAGTTTGTGTGCCAAAACCAGCTCGGCCAGGTGTGTGAGTTCGGGTTGGTTGTGGGAGGAGAGAGGCTTATTTTATGGGTTTTAGAATGGAGATTTTTTCTCTTCGCTTGCAGCTAGGCACTGGAAACATGCGATACGACTGGCTGAGTTTGTGTTCGGTTGAAAAAGCATCAGGCTGAAATAATAGCAAATACGATGGAGAACAACACGGTTGGGAGTAGCAAAAAAAAAACGTAATGGCATTCGATGGTTTACATGCTATGAAGTAGACCGATGAAGTTAGCGCAATTTGGTTGGTTTGGAAATGCGATCATAAACGGAGCAGTCATCCTCTTCAACTCGAAACGATACTTAGAATATCCTTTTCTCAGCCCAGCCATCTTCTCGCCTCGTTTACTCGATTGTAACCAACAGCCCCTAATGCCATCTTCAACTTAAAACTTTTATTGCCTTTTATGACTCTCTATACCTCGCGCTCTCTCTCTCCCTCTCATCATCCGTTGTTAAGAGGAAATAACGAATCCGCAATACGAGCAACCCCATCCCGTTTGTGGCCGACGGAGACCTCGAAAGCAGAATACCTCCGGAACTGCAAACGTGCCAACGCGAAGCCATCCGTGACCGAGGATAATTCGACGAAACGAACGTCCTCGATCTCTCCGTTCTGGTTCGAGGACGGAGACGGGACGGGGGGGTTTCGGTTGGCGTCGAACCCAACCCGATACAGTTCGTCATCGTCGTCGTCGAAAGCCTAACCCGAGAGTGATCGTAAATTATATTATGATTTTTATTGTATGCTTTTGCGCGCAGCATGGACCTCTTTGGTGGAAAGAGCAGAAGCAGTCGGGCAGTCAGAGCATAAGTCCAAACCATGCAGACACCCCTTTTCCATAGTCGAGGAGATGAATCGTAATTTGTTATAATATTATGGCTTTCCAGTATTGTTATTACCCAGCTTCTTCTCGGTCGGTTCTTGGCTGGCGAGTGAGCCTTATTATTTTCTGTATTGCTTAAATTTTTATTAATGTTGAAATAACACCGAACAAGGACCCCTCGCGAGGGGTCACCCCATCTATGCTTTGCAGCGGCGGCGGCAGCAGTAGTGCGAGCGCATGACTGAAGTTGCAATAAAGTTAAGAATATCACTGCGGATTGATGGATGGCGGTTTTCTTGGGCCCGGCGAGCGGAGGGAAATTTATACAAAATTGCGGTTTTGTTGCCCGTACACGTTTTTATGATCCAATTAGTTAGAGTCGAGTCCGGAGAGTCTGTTGCCCCGGGAAATGGTGAACGGGAAAGATTTTTTGATTTGCGGTGGGGTTGTGGATGAGAACTTTATTACAAATGGATATAGCTTGTTTTCTTTATTGGAGAGGGTTTTTTTTTTTTTGGTTGATGCAAATTCTTATCCAGATCATAGAGAAACTGTTAAGTAACACCATAAAACAAAGGAATACAAAGCGATCGACGAACAGATTTCCCGCATCAGTTTTCTACTGCTTGGATTATCCGAATAATGTATGGGATTTCTCCCTGAATTTGGGGTCCTGAAGGGACTCCCCTACGGAGTGGTTCATATCGGAGTTTTAATTAACTACAAGTTATTACAGACGTCTTACCCAGGGCTGGTAGTGGATTTATAGATAAATAATAGTGACTTTAGTGACTAAAATAATACAAATAGTGACCAAATAGTGATCAAATAGTGACTAAAAAGTGATTATCAAATAAAAGTATTCTTTTTAAACTTTTATACATTTGTTGTATAAGTACAGTAAAAATAAACTAAGTGATCACCCCCGTTTGCAAAAATGAATAATAATGCGGCGCAATGTCACTTTTTGGTTCTTGTACCCGTCGGTTCGTTTTCGAGAACCATTTTCATAGGGCTGTCTTCCGACATCCTTACGACATGCCCAGCCCATCGTAGTCGACCGATTTTTGCGATGTGTACGATGGGAGGTTCTCCCAGCAACTGGTGCAATTCGTGGTTCATTCGCCTCCTCCACGTTCCGTCTTCCATCTGCATTCCACCGTAGATCGTACGCAGCACCTTGCGTTCAAAGACACCAAGCGCACGTTGGTCCTCCACTAGCGATGTCCAAGTTTCGTGGCCGTAGAGAACTACCGGTCTAATTAATGTCTTGTCGATGGTCAACTTTGTAGTTCGGCGAACTTTGTTCGATCTTAGCGTCCTTTGGAGTCCAAAGTAGGCACGATTGTCAGCCATAATGTACCTTTGTATTTCTCTGCTGGTGTCGTTATCGGCGGTCACCAATGAGCCCAGATACACGAATTCGTCTACTACCTCGATTTCATCACCGTCGATCTGAACTCGTGGTAGGAGGCTAACATAGTCTTCTCGTGAGCCTCTTCCTTTCATGTATTTTGTTTTCAACGCATTAATCACATCCTACCCAATCCTACCAGCTTCAGCCTTAAGTCTGATGTACGTTTCCGCCATCGTCTCAAAGTTACGTGCTACGATATCAACGTCGTCGGCGAAACAAAATAGTTGGACAGACTTCCTGAGGGTCGTGCCACTCGTGTCTATCCCAGCTCTTCGAATCACACCCTCCAATGCAATGTTAAACAACAAACACGACAATCCATCACCTTGCCGTAACCCTCTCCGAGATTCGAAGGGACTCGGGAGTGTCCCTGATACTCGGACGACACACATCACTCGTCAGTTTTTCCGGCTTTTCCTGTGCTATAATTACTTCTGATGTATCTTGCTTCTCAATTCATTGTTTGAGAAGTTGTCATGTGAAGCTGTTTTCACTACCTTAATCACCTGAGGGTATTTAGGCTCACCTGCAGCCGCTTTCTAAGTAAAAAAAACTAGTTCCAATACTCTTCAATTCTGTACTCTGTACTCAAGGTCAGCACCTAGCATTTTAACAAGTTCCATTCGTTGACCTGAATCGGAAGTAACTTGGCGATTTTTACAACATACTTGGAGCTTTCACTGGATGCAACAGCTGGTGGGTTGAGGCATTGGCAATATTTTATAAACGGAATCTGCAAACCAGACTTTTGACGTAGGGCTACGTTTTTGTTTTCTGTACTTCTGTACAATTAAAAAAATCAAATGTTTTGAGCATTAATATTTCAGTCATTTCTCAAAAGATTATCAAAATTTTTACACCAATCGATCGGAAGTATTCCTATGCGCCAATTTAAAAAGAGAACATTGTTGATTTCGGGCCACATAGTATTGCAAATTCATAAATGTTAAGCCTTGTCTTAAAAAAGTATATTAACTCTTTCACCTCTGTAGCCGATGAAATTTTTGATAATACCACCATGACACCGAAAACATGGGATAGACGGCAGGGGGAAGGTGTATCCCTTCTTCGCCCTGGCCGCCGCCCTACACCAAAAACCACACTTACCAATACCGCAACGATGATACTCAATGAAACTTCCAAAACTTACAACGTAGAAACCCTTACTTGGGGGCAAAGCGTCTCTCGGGCAACACGAAGAGAATCAACCTCATCGTCGTCTTCCAGCACACGAACGATCGTTGGCTGCTTCGCCCTGCAATGGAACCTGCGTGGACTCCTGGCTAACATCAGCGAATTAAAGCTCCTTACCGCCGACCTAGAACCTTGCGTCGTCGCACTCCAGGAGACCAAGGTGAATCAAACCGCCCGAGTAACACATTGTCATGATTTTCTGTTGAGTAAGCTTCTATATAACCAAATCTAGTCATATAAAAGTATTTTCAACCGTTATAAAACATGTGTTGGCAGAAACTACACGTTGCTTCTGGAGTCGAACAGCGTACACTACTGGCAACACGGGGTAGGCCTTGCCATCCGGGAAGGCTAACCTTTGAGCAAGTACGAATCGACACAACTCCCCACATCGTCGCAGCACGTATCCACGCACTAATCCAGGTAACGGTAGTTTCAATAAACACACTTAGAAAATTTAGCAGTATTCGGTAATTTTTTCCCGAACTTTCAACAGCTGAACGTGGGGGTCACGAACGTCGGACACGCTTGGTCGATTCATCGCCGAAACGACCTTGGATAAACAGCTTGTGATCCTGAATGATGGCACAGCTACCCGCATCGATCCAGCTACCGGAAATACCTCGGCCATCGATTTGACGATCTGCTCCGAAAATCTGGCCAGCAGGTTAATTTGGCGAGCCCTCGCAGACACGCACAACAGCGACCACTTTCCGATAACGCTGTCTATACCCGGGTGGTCGGACTCGCGGACGGTATGTCGAAGATGGCTCTACGATCGTGCTGACTGGCCATTGTATGAACGCATCACCGCCAAAACCATCCGTATGGATATCGATTGGGACGTTAACAGCTTCACCGAGAAGCTCATAGCAGCAGCGACGAAATCCATACCGCGGACCAGCGGCCGGGTTGGACCAAGATCGGTACCCTGGTGGTGTCCCGAAGCGAAGGCGGCAATCCGACTGCGACGAAAATGCCTGCGGTCTCTCGACGGTTACAGCAATCTGATCCTGAACAACCCGATGCATTAGAAAGATTTCAGGAAGCCAGATCGGCAGCACGAAAAGCTATTCAGCAAGCGAAGGAGCAATCCTGGGTGAACTTCGTGGCGACTATCTCCCCAAGCAGCACGACGACCGAACTGTGGCAGACGGTGAATACTCTGCGTGGCAGCAGACAACAGCGCACGGTGGTACTCAAGCGAACGGACGGTTTTACAGACAACCCCGAAGAAGCAGCGGAAGAACTGGCTAAATGCTACAGTGCGAGATCAGCGACCTCCAGCTACGCCCCATCGTTCCAGATGGTGAAGGCAGCAGCTGAACGAGAGTCCATAGATGTTTCGCCCAACACCGATGATGAATACAACATCGACATTACCCTGAATGAACTTCTGTGGGCTCTCGACAGGTGCGGATATAATAGGGTATCCATTGCTTCAACGTTTTCCTCTGTCTGTGAAAGTTACGCTCCTTGAACTGCTGAACAGAATTTGGCACAGTGGTGAGTTCCCCTCCAGCGGGCGGAATGCAATCGTCGTTCCCATTCCGAAATCGAACTGCCACGTTTCTGGACCTGATGCCTTCCGACCGATATCGCTCACCAGCTGCATGGCGAAGCTGTTTGAACGAATCATCAACCGTCGACTGATTGCCGAGCTAGAGTCGAGTGGACGGCTTGACAAACGCCAACACGCGTTCCGTGCAGGACGAGCTACCGAAACCTACTTCGCAGAGCTGGAGAGATCGCTGCCAACCGCAGGTGAACACTCACTGATAGCGTCCATGTTGCGGAGTTTTCTTTCGGAACGAACGTTTCAGGTGTCTGTAGAAGGACATATGTCCCGTGAATATGAGCTGGAAAATGGAGTGCCACAAGGCTCGGTTCTGCCCGTGACGCTGTTCCTAGTCGCGATGCAGCCCATCTTTTGGGTAATACCGAGCGGAGTTAATAGATTGTTGTACGCGGACGACATCCTTCTCGTGGTACGAGGAGCAAAAAGTGAACGCCTCCATCGCAAGCTGCAGACCGCCGTCACGGCCATAGACAAATGGGCCAAGAGCGTGGGATTCTCCATGTCAGCAACAAAGTCGCACGTATTTTATTGCAGTCCGAATGCACGTCGGGAACCCGGACATGACATAACCATCAAGCGTTCCAAAGACCAACCGGCTAAGGGTTCCGGGAGTTGCCCTGGATTGGACCCCAACATTCAAACCTCCCTGCCAGATGGTGAAGAAATCGTGTGAGTCTCGATTGCGGATTTTGAAGATGATCGGTGCCAAGCTTCCGCGTGGTAATCGGACATCGTTGCTGCAAGTGGGATCGGCCATAGTAACGTCAAAGCTGACCTACGGTATAGGCTTGGTGAGCCGAGGAGGGCCAGCAACTTTGCAGGCTCTTGCTCCTTGCTACAATTCAATGGTTCGGTATGCCTCCGGAGCTTTCAGGACCAGTCCGACACTTTCAATTATGGCCGAAGCGGGAACCCTACCGTTCGAACTGTTGGCAGCAGAGTCTATAGCACGGACTGCCATCCGAATAGCTGTGAAGAATCGTGGCAACACCACCCTTCCGTTGATTCAATGAGCCTCGAACCGCCTCGAAGAATTGACAGGTACAGCGCTCCCCACTGTTGGCCAACTTGTGAGGCAGAGTGATCGTGTATGGAACGCACGAAAGCCTACGATTGTGTGGGACGTAAAGAAATGCGTACGAGCCGGTGACCCTCCGGAGAAAGTCCGCCCAATCGTGCAACATTTGCTGAACACCCGTTTCCATCGATCGACTATCGTCTACACCGATGGCTTTAAGCATGAAGATACGGTAGGTGCCGCATTCTTCAACGGAGGAATTGCTGGTACCTACAGTCTCCCAAAAGCATGCAGCGTCTTCTCTGCGGAGGCATACGCCATAAAGATGGCTGTCACGATCCCGAACCAGAATAACGCGTTGGTTGTCATTTATGATGGATTCAAATAGTTTAGGGATGCAAGATAGAATAGCAACAGAACCTTATTTAAGAATCAACACTGAGCAGGTTTTGAAGAACCATCTGCTCCTGATGCTTCAACGCTGTATGGGAATACACCATATTGTTACCAACAGGACTCAGCTCCAGCTCACAAGGCAAAGAAAACATAAGCGTGGTACACGGAAAATTCGCCCGATTTCATCACAAGCGAAGAATCGCCTGCATCTTCGCCGGATCTCAACCCACTTGACTACTTTGTTCGGGGTTATATGGTTCAACATATAGGCCCTACGAAAGGGCTTACTTTACATCGATTTAAGAAGCATTTGGTTGATAGTTGGGTCCAAATTCCTCAGGAAATCGTGCGTGCCAGCTGCGATGGGTTTACAAAGGGTTTGCGCAATGTTATCAAGGAAAAGGGCGAGAGATTTGAATTGAATTAATATGATTTATTTCCACAACATGTATCCACAGAGAACAGATATTGATGTCCATATAAGTTTTCTTGAAAAACGTGTGTAAAAGTTTACATGGGCAGCCGGTATAAGAAGCAAAAGTAGAGAAAAACAAACAAAACTTTTCAGGTTATGGGCTAAGCTTTTTATTGATAAATATTTACATGACAGTTTTCGCACAACTGCAGCGCCGCCTACCAGGAGCATAACGACTTACATTTGAAATGTCGGTTTAAAGTTTTACACAAGTAGCAGACCGAAGATGAACGTCTGTTCTCTGTGATGTATCTTTCAAATGAAAAACAAATGCTATGATTTGGTTGATTTTTTTTTTATTTTTTTTTTTTAGAGCCGTAAAACCACTGCGACTACTTAGAGGAATATTGTGGTATGACCCATTTGATTTAGCAGACCAGTTTACCCATTACAATTGCGATGTCATGGGCAGTGTCTGAGCCTGCATATTGTCCCAGTTAGGTTCGACTTGGCTAAAAAAGTCTATTACCTTACTGGGACTTAACTGCCAGACTTCAAAAGGTTGTAGAAGCCTTTTTCCTAAAATACGAAGCCAAGTTCTAAATAAAACACTGCAATCGCAGAGTAAATGTTCCGAGGTTTCGCTTTCTAGTTGGCAAAATCGGCATCGCGCGTTTTCAAGTTTACCCATTTTTGCCAAGTGGTATCTGCTAAGGCAGTGGCCAGTGAATAGACCGGTTAGCACCCTCAGATTATTTTTATTTATTTTAAGTAGGATTAGAGTGTTTTTCTCACTCGGTACTATGAATCTTTTTGCTTGTCGTGATGTATCTGTGGTATCCCAGTTTGCTTGTACCATAGATATTTCCCATTGCTTAAACTCTATCTTTAGAGAACAATCTGCAACTCCACAGAATGGCTCCGGACCTGTGAACGCAGTTTCAGACCCCTTTCTGGCCAGACTATCCGCTATTTCATTTCCCTCTATTCCACAATGTCCGGGAACCCAGTACAAATTGACTTCGTTCTCACTGGTCAATTGCTTCAATAATAGAATCCATTCCCACACTAGCATTGACTGACATGTATATGCTTTAACTGCATTTAAAGCTGCTAAGCTATCTGAACAAATACAAATATTTGCGAATCTATACTTTCTCAAAAGGCAGATGTGAACACATTCAATAATTGCATTAATTTCCGCTTGAAATACCGTTGGATATAGTCCCATAGGAGTAAATGGTTTTACCCCCGGACCAAACACCCCACATCCTGTTTTCTTGTTCATTTTTGAACCATCTGTGAAAAACACAAGCGAGCCCGGACGAAGACTTGGCCCACCTTGTTCCCATAAGTAGCGACTTGTTGAGACCACTTTAAATGGAATATCATAGTTTGCTTTCATCGGCATCCAGTCTACTATTGCGTTTGTCACTGGATTCAAATTAAAGTTTTTAGGGATCTCTAAATGGCCCACAAATTTTCCTTTTTGAATCCCGTCAGCTCGTATCATTAGTTGAAAACTTTTGCCAGCTTGCAACTCTATAAATTGATGAAGTGGTAGTAAATTCAAGAGGGCATTTAGCGCCATTGATGATGTGCTATGCATTGCCCCGGCTATTGAAAGACATGCTAGTCTTTGCAGCTTACCCAGTTTTTTCTGAGCAGTTACTTCTTTTGTTTTTGGCCACCACACTAAACAGGCATAGGTAATTCTTGGCCTAACTATGCTGGTGTAAATCCATTTAATCATTTTTGGACGTAGGCCCCATTTTTTGCCAAATGTTCTTTTGCAGACCCAAAAGGCATTTATTCCTTTATTAATAACACTCTCTAAGTGTGAGTTCAAGTTTAGTTTTCTGTCTAAAGTAACACCGAGGTATTTTACTTCATTCGAAAAGTCAACTGAAACCCCAGTTATAGTCAGTCTAGCCAACGATACCGTTCTTCTCTTTGTGAATGGTATAATTACCGTTTTTGAGGGTTGCATTCGCATTGCATTCGGCAGCAAATTATACTTTCTTGCTATCCGTGCACAATGATACAAACATCGTCGGCATATCCGACTACTTCAAATCCAAGATCGGTTAATTTGGTTGATTGGTTTTGCTGTAATTCCATTTTGTTTGAATGACACCTATTGTGAGGCACCCTGTATAGATAACGTCCGTTTGCGCCCGTTCAGCCAACTATCAACAAGGATGTGCACGAGAAAAAATGTCTGCCAAATCGAGTTTTACCGTTTTTAGGAAGCCTCGACTCTTCAGCCCTATTTTGCCTTGATTTGGCCTCTTGTCACTATGCAAATCCATCCTGGAATCCATAAGGCACAAAGGGTCAAATACGTGCCAAAAATGGCCAATCCGGCTAAATGTCCAGAAATTGACCCGATAGAAAAATACTGCGCTCTGGTTAAGCGGAAACTCTTTGAAACTAAGAAGAAAGGAAATGGGATCGGCGAGTTCAAGAGATGAAGACACGCCACCGCTAACGTCTGTGAGGATACTTTTTATCTCATCAACGTATCACAAAGTGGCAGCGCTCAGCTCGGAATATTTCGGTCTGATATTTTTTACTGTTGGTCACTGACAACGAGAAACCTAAACAGTGGCCAATAGGCCACCTTGTTGACATGTTACCTGGGGAGTTCGTCAGAAATTTGATAATGTGCAGCTGTTTCCAATTTGACAAAAGTTTATCGACCGCTGCAGCCGCAATCTGTGACAAACATCAAAAACCTGCCCCAACCCAATTGATTGCAGACTCAAAAAAAAAACCGTCTAACAACAGGCAAATACAATCAGTCGTAAAATTATTTGACACTGATTACAATGTCACCGTCTACATTTATGCATACAGTTCGACAGCCAGAGACTAGCTGACTGGAGATAACAGTTCTATTTAGACGCAATCAAGAGAAGAAAAAAAAACTCGCTTGTCTTATCATAGCTTGAGTCGAAGGCTGGCGATAACCAATTTGTGATAAGAAACTAAAAGGTGTCCGCGATAAAATTGCATCACATGAATCAATTTTGTAAAATGTAGTCTATCGTTAAACTTCCAGGGCATGAAAGTAGAATAAATCGAGTAAACTAAGTTGACCCATCTTTAATTTATTCAATTTCATCGCAGAATCTGAGCTTTCGTTGTTTTTTCGTACAGCATGAGAATCGATTTTTTTTTTTTGGCATATGTATACATAAAGCTTGCTTCAGATAGAATTGGAACAAAAACAATTGCCTGTATTTCAGTTATTTATTATTGACTTCAAGATCTTTTTTTATACAAATGTAGCGTTTTTTTCATACTTTTAAGAAAAAATACGGATAAAATTATTCGTCACGGTTTCGAAGGAATTCTCGAATTTTTCCTGTAACACGGCTCATTAGGCGGCGCACACCTTCTTCGTCCATCGTTTGAGCTATCTTATTCCACCAGGTCTTCATCTGATTGATGTCTTTGACAACCTTTTCCTTTGCCTTGAGTCCCCTCTTCGTGATTGCCCAGTATTTCTCAATAGGGCGGAACTGGGGGCATTTGGGTGGGTTAAGGTTTTTCGGAACAACCTAGACCCCTTTCTCTGCATACCATTCTTGAACGACTTTGCTGTAATGACAGCTTGCCAAATCTGGCCAAAACATTACGGGATGGTCGTGGGATCGAATGAACGGCATAATTCGTTTTTTGAGACACTCTTTTTGGTATAGTTCCGACGTCATTGTCTTATTTGTAACGAAAACTTTCGTTTTATTGCCACAGCTGCAAATGCCCTGCCAAATCATGAATTTTCGTGCAAATTTGTCGGCAAAAACAAATTTAAATTTGGCTGGAACATCCCCCCGAGCCGTTGCCAAGTAAAATTTTTGACCTGGGATTTGCCCGAAGTCAGCCTTGACATAGGTTTCATCGTCCATCAGAAGACACCCGTCGAACTTAGTCAGCACCTGGTCGTATAGCTTCCGAGCACGGATTTTTGCCACACTATTCTGTTTTATGGTCCGATTTGGCTGTTTGCTAGCTCGATACGACTTGATTCCTTCCCGGAGTCGAGTTCTCCTCACGGTACTATGGGCAGCACCGAATTTTCTGGCCAAATCACGGTCCGACAGATTGGGATTCCTCTTAATCGTCTTCAAAATCTTACCACGCAGTTTCCGGTCGACAGTTCCACTCCGACGATTGGCTTGAGGCTTCCGAATCGTCGTCAATGTTTCCTTATACCGTTTGATAACGCGCCATACGGTATTTCTGGGCAATTTCAGCTGTTTAGCTAGCCTAGATGCAGACCACAATGGATTTTCCAAATAACTGTGCACAATTTTTTTCCTTTCTTTCGGCTTCCATGTTGATTGTTTACAAAGTACAGTCGATTTGCGGAATGTCAAAAATACATACGTGAAGCTGACAAAATTCCCGACACGTGGGCGCCAAGAACTTCCAAATCCGTCCACCAGGAGCGCCACAATATGAGCAAAAGTTTATTCCAATTCTAAATGAAGCAAGCCTTATGTATTTTTTGGCATATATGTATGTATACTATACCCGTGGTTTCTGCATTTCTTCAGTTTTTCTGGCTTATGTAGAAAATTTACGAAGATTCTGATTCAAAACAGCCCAGTTCTTCTCAATTGGTTGCACCTCCGATGTATTAAGGAGATAAGACATTTCGACACTAAATTGATATAATTCGGTACATTCATACCACAATGCGAAACATTTTTTACTACCGCAGTACATGTGAAGAAATCTTCTCCCAAACGAGCTTGACTTTGGATCCTTTTTTTGTTACCTATCTCATACTTAACTCACACGTTGTAAACAAAAACAAACAATGAACTGTTCTCACTTAAAATATCCATGGATTTAACCCAGAAAAGTTTCAAAAGGAAATAGTGGCGTCAGATGCAATTTTTCCGTGAACACCATATAAACAGATTTTTTTTTTTAAATAAATGAAAAAGGGCAGCGTCATATTTTTACCCGTTAGGGAGCTTACAAGCATGGTTTCGTACAATTTGTTTTACCAGCTCAACAAACAGTTTGATCGAAAATGTAGTCAAATGCAGTCATGTTTTAGCTGGAAAAGCAAATGAGTTGTACGAACTACTAAAGGTTGCTTAGAAGATGGCTATCTATTTATTTATGAATGTATTGTGGTCCATCAGTTGTGGACCGTTTTGCTACAAATAAATCATAATTTCCGCATTATGCTTAATATTTACAAAATATGTTCATGTGTTAAAACATCTTAAGGTTTCCATGTAATTCTTCAATTTGGTTGTTGTCAATGTCAAATCAATAGAATTACAATGCTTATTGTAAAGGCTGACTAAAAGTAAATTGGTACGCCCCTTGCGTGTCAAAAATCTTTGACAGTTGTTTGTTTACACTTCTATAGTGAATAACTGGTGCAAGTTTGATCAAAGTAGTCGATCGCGTACAGAAATAACGTCAAACGGAACTCGAAAGAAGAGGAAATATTGTGCACAAACACCTGGAACATCCGGAGTGGTCCGGTTCCAAGCTGGCTAAAGTGCTGAAGATGACGAAAACAAAAATTTGTGCGCAAAACCTACAACGAAACCCTGAATTTCGTCAGCTGCGAAGCAAGGTGTTGAGGTGCATAAAAGTCCAACCCAGTTTTCCGATCCAAGCTGTGGCCAGAAGGTACAACGCCAACTTTCAAACGGTGCGGAACATCCTTGCCAGGGAAGGATACAAGTCGTTCAAAGCCAGTAAACATCCGAACCGGCAAAAAGCTTGCAAGGCTCTTGTGCGAAACATACGTCAAACTCGATTTTAAGCAGCTTCCCGTTCAAAAGGTTGACATCGCGACTGGACGTGGGGATGTGCCGGGAAGATTCAAGTTAATGTTTGCCGACAAGTTCACGAAGAAGGCCATGATCTGGCAAGCGATTTATTGTGATCTGAAAACGGAACCATTCGTCACATCCTCGACGATGACATCCCAATTTTACATCGAAGAATGCCTGAAAAAGCGTTCATCCGCAAGCACAGGGGCAAAATCATCTGTTGGCCCGATTTGGCCAGCTGCCACTACTCCAAGGTCGTTCTGGAATGGTATGCTGTCAACAAGATCGGTTTTGTTCCCAAGCTAATGAATCCTCCGAATTACACGGACTTTCGACCAATCGAAAAATACTGGGCAATTTTGAAAGCAGCGACTTCGACGAAGCGACGGGACTGTCAAGGACATCCAGCAAATTCGGGCAAAATGGAAGAAATGCACTGATTCCGTGTCCGTTTCCACTGTGCGGGCGGTGATGGGCTCCATCAAGAGGAGGGGGGGTTCAAGATTTCGTTCGAACTGGAGAAATGTAATCATCTAATGCTGTAACTTTGAAGGTGGACTTTTTAAACTTATTGAATCACGAATTACAGGTCTTTTTGTGCGTACCAATTTTCTTTTAGTCAGCCTCTATGTTGTCATCTTTTAATTTATAGGTCCAAAATTGGCATTATTTGTACAGCAGTGACTTGTTATAAACATATTTAGATTTTTTTTATTGCCAGGAAGGTATGTAAACACTTAGTGTTGACATAGGTTCTCTAAATGGGATGTGGGACGTAATCGTTAATGAAGACTGGACTCGAAAAAAAATGAGACACACAAAAATGATCACCAAAAATGCATTTTAAATCGGATACTTTTCAGATTTTCAGGGATTAAATAACAATATAACAAGCTATGTTTTGGCAAAATTTATTTATTAAATTTCCTCCCCCAACCTGAATGATCGTACATTTCTCTTAACACTGTTCATGAGATCTTGGGCGAGGCTTTGTCCATCTTCCTTACACAATTTCTCCCAGTTTTTCTTCAAAGCTTCATCGCTTTTGAATGTTTTTCCGCTTTTCTTCAACTTCTTCTTCATTATCGCCCAAAACTTTTCGATCGGACGAAGTTCTGGTGTATTTGGCGAGTTTGCCTCTTTCGGGACCACATTCACGCCCTTCGCTTCGTACCAATCCATTGCAGGCTTGGCGTAATGGCACGAAGCGAGATCCGGCCAGAACAGCGTGGGACCACGGTGAGAGCGGAGGAAGGGCAGCAAGAGCTTCTGCAAGCATTCCTCTTGATAAATCTGCCCGTTTATGGTGCCGGTTGTAACGAACGGCTTGCTGTACCGTCCGCACTCGCAGATCGCCTGCCACAACAGGTACTTCCTCGCGAATTTGTCCATCTTTCTCTTCCGAAACTTTTCCGGAACCTTCATGCGGGACGTACCGACAAAAAACTCGAGGCCGGAGATTTGTTTGGTGTCCGCCTTGATACATGTCTCGTCGTCCATGACGAGACAGCCTGGCTTGACCAGCCACACACGGTACAGCTTCCGCGCACACAATTTGGCCACCGTGTTTTGCTTGTCAGTCCGGTTTGGCGCCTTCCTGACCTTAAATACACGTAGCCCAGCCCGCTTCATGGTCTGCTGGACGAACCACTTTGACGAATTGACCTTTTTGGCCACGTCTCGAGTGGAAAGGTTTGGGTTATTCTTAAAGTACTGCCTTATCTTCCACGCCTTCTCAGGGTTTTCCATTTTCGGTTTTCGGCCGCTTCCAGCGCGCCGCTCGATGGTCTTTGTCTCCTGGAACATCTTCAAAACGCGGAACTCGGTGGAATGGTGGATCCATCTGTGCGACTGACCAGGATTATCGATCACCGCGCCCACGATTTGCTGGCGTAGCTCGTCTTGTTTCGAATGCATCTTGAAAACTACTCGACAAATCGCGATAAATTTTGCACACATGAATATAACACTCTAAACTAGTATTACCCAAAATTTCATTAATTTTTACCCACGCGATAAAAAGTTTCACCCAAAACAAAGTGTCGCATTTTTTCCGAGTCCAATCTTTAAATGAGACCTTTGCTAATTAGCGTCGCTCGCTCTTTTGAGGTTTGAATTTCCACGAGTCTCATATCAAATGATCTACTAGACCGACCTGGACTGGTGTAATGTGGGTTGCAACAGAGCCCCTTCATATAGTTTACATGGCAGTTATATTGAAACCAAATATTCTAGGTTCTCCCAATCGTACTGGAGTTCAAAATTATTAATTAGTTAATTATTCAAATTATTAATATATCAACCTACAAGATCAACCACGACTGGTACCATGCCCGATTTTGAAAAAGTAGGCCCATATGGGTTCATAGAATTCATGCAGGTAGCTTAGTAATTCAATCTTAAGATTCAATCTAAGACACGCACCCGACACGACAGTGGAACAACTAAAGGGTGTCCACGATGAAATTGCCACACTATGAAATTGCTCTTACTTTTTAACCGTTGGGTAGAATTTAATGAAAATTTGGGTGGATTTAGTTCATAGTGCATTATTTACATCCTGCAAGTTTCAAAGTCCTGTGATCAAAACTCGCGGAAATGGAGTCGAAAGAACAGCTCGTACGTGATAAAATCTTGCGCATTCATCACGAGAACAAGGATCTCTCGCATTGTTCCATCGCTAAAACGTTGGAAATCGCGAATTCCACGGTGTCGCGAGTGATTAAGCGGTTCGAGGAACGGTTGACCACCGATCGGAAGCCCAGAAGTGAAGGAAAAAGTATTCCGTACAACACCAAAAATCACAACCGCGTAGTTGGGGCCTTCAATCGAAATCCGAACGCCTCCGTTCGGGATGTGGCTAAGAAGCTGCACCTAAGCCGAAGTTTTGTCCAGAAGGCCAAAACTAAGGCTGGGCTTCGAACGTTCAAGGTACAAAAGGCCCCTAATCGCGACGAGAAGCAGAACAAGTCCGCCAAAACCCGTGCCAGGAAGTTGTACCTCAACATGCTGACGAAAGTTGAATTCTGCATCATGGACGACGAAACATATGTGAAGGCCGACTTCAAACAGATCCCCGGCAACCTGTTTTTCACGGCCAAGGATAAGTTCAGCGTTCCGGAGCATGTCCGCACTCAGAAGATGTCCAAATTTGCGAAGAAATTCCTGGTTTGGCAAGCCATCTGCACGTGCGGGAAGCGGAGTGCACCTTTCGTGACCCAGGACACGATGAACGGACAGGTGTACATAAAAAAGAGTACCTCCAGAAGCGGCTGCTTCCTCTCCTGAAGGCCCACCACGTCCCAACAATCTTCTGGCCGGATTTGGCCTCATGCCACTACTCCAAGGACGTGTTGAAGTGGTATGCGGACAATAAGGTCAATTTCGTGCCGAAAATGTTCAACCCTCGCAACACTCCGGAGCTCCGCCCCATCGAGAAGTACTGGGCGATTATGAAGCAGCACCTTCTTAAACGACCTAAGGTAGTGAAGACAGTCGAGGAACTGAAGAAAGTATGGGTTTACATGCAAAAAACGGTTGATTCACAGGTTGTGCAGAATCTTATGGCCGGGGTTAAGGCCAAGGTGCGGGAATTTGCGTATGGACTGTAAATAAAATACGAGTAAAATGGTAAAATGAAGTTTAATAGTTATTTCTCAATCCCTGAAAATTTGATGGCAATCGGATGAAAACTCGAATTCTGCGAATCAATTTTGTGTGTGGCAATTTCATCGTGGACACCCTTTACAGTCTCCATGGAAAAACATTAAGCACTAGTTTTGAAAAAGCTGACACTCTCCAGAATAAAACTTATTATTGACCGGTACTGCATCTTCCGTCCATCCATCTCTTACACTACTATTGCGATTCTTCGTGAACAGATCTCTCTAAGCTTCCCTAGCTATCGTTTCAAGGTCAATACTTGGTAACTCATCGCTAACACACAGTAAGTCACCCCTGATACTGGCAATCTGTTAATCCCAAGTAACAATTTTATAGATATAGATAGATAGAGCTACATTCAAAACTGCTTTGTCCATCAACACCTCCTCCATGCTTCTTTAAAGCCGAAGTTTGTTCAAAGTGGCCCACTCTATAGACGGTTGTGAAAACAAGCTAATAAAACCTTTATAAGACCAAACAGATTTCGAAAATGTTCTAGTGAAAGTGGTTATGACTATATGAGAACCTTCATAAAACCTTTTGGCTGCCGTGAAAACCAGAATACGGCCAAATGGCCACAGCTGTCAAACTTCACTGTATTATCGTGGTTGGTTTTTGTTGTTGTGCTTTGTTCAATTCTCTGCTCTTTTGATTCATTAAGCAGTATTCCGTTAAAAATATTACCGGAACTTGTCAAATTTGACCGAAATCTGTTAAATTGGATTACCGAACGTTCAGCTGTTAAAAGTTTGGTAAAAAATTACCGAATACTGTAAAATTTTCTAAGTATGTTGTGTTGCAGAAAATTCTGTTTGATAGCAAGATATCCAAAACAATTTGAGTTTTTTAATAGCGTATCATGCTCCAAATCATAAGCGCATTTCTGTTTATGGTCAATATTGGCACGATTAGAGCCATAATTTAATGCGCATAGGAAATTATGCGAATTTACAACAACATAAAAAAAAAATTAAAACAAATATATACGATAAATTAACCATGAATTTCCTGAAAACTGATGAAATTCAATAACATTATTTAAAAGAATGCCGAAATCAGTCTCCGATCTACAGCGCATTAAATTTAAAATTTGGTGCATTCCACATCTCAATTTTTTTTATGTATTCGATTGACAAAAATAACAGTTTTGCCAAAAAGCCAATTTCTCTTCGCAATAACTACTATAAAACAATTTGATCATGTTTTTTTCCGTTTAAAAACCCTCAATGCCAATATGCCGTTTTATGCATATACTGGAGGCAAAATGGTTTCAAGATTATTTTTCAATTGACCATAATAAAATAATATGAATAAGTCCTAAAACGGCATTTCAAAACAGCATTTTAAGAATTCATAAAGTCGAAATAAAACCTTTGATAGGTGTATAAGGAATTTGAGAAAACAAGGTTTAAAGATCGCTGTAAATAAGCTGTGGAAGTTCTCATAAACCTGACTATAATATGAAACCTATTGGCACCTCTTGGTGCCATGATAAAACCAAATTGATTTCTTGTGGCATTCCTTAAACATTGATAAAACTTAATAAAGCTGGATGTTATTTGGGCTTTTGGGATGAACGTCACTCTCCAGACATTCATTTCATAATTTGCTAGATCTGCAATAGTTGAAGCTATCATTTTCTAACTCCCGGATAAAAGCTGTTCTCAACGATTACATCGAGGATTCAAGTTAACTGTTCGAGGAAACAGTTTCCTTCAAAGTTTTTGCACGGGAAATAATTTGTTCTTCAATATAAGAAAAACAGGTCATGATTTCATGCAAATGTTGTGTTTTTGTGGTATAAACATACACCATGAACAATATTCATGCTATCATGAACTATTTTTCCGTTGCAATGAAATCATGATTTGATCGGGTTAAAACCATGTGCTGAATTCTTGATTCTGAAAACTTTATTCATGAATCTGGAAAATCTATTTTACTTCCCTTACCAATCAGACCAAGGCCGGTGTGGCCTCTGCTGTACGCAGAAGTTGTCTCCATTGTAATCGGTCCATGGCTGTACTTCGCCAGCCTCGCTGTCTGCGGAGGGTCCGCAGGTCGCCTTCTACTTGATCGATCTTCTTCTTGTACCCGTCGGTTCGATCTCGAGAATTATTTTCACAGGGCTGTCGTCCGACATTCTTACGACATGCCCAGCCCATCCTAGTCGACCGCTTTTAGCTATGTGTACGATGGGAAGTTCTTTCAGCTCTGCGCCTTTGTATTTCTCTGCTGGTGTCGTTATCGGCGGTCACCGATGAACCCAGATACACGAATTCGTCTACTATCTCGATTTCATCACCACCGATCTGAACTCGTGGTAGGTGGCTAACATTGTCTTCTCGTGAGCCTCTTCCCTTCATGTAATTTGTTTTCAACGCATTAATCACAAGCCCAATCCTACCAGCTTCAGCCTGAAGTCTGAAGTACGTTTCCGCCATCGTCTCAAAGTTACGTGCTACGATATCAACGTCGTCGGCGAAGCGAAATAGTTGGACCGACTTCATGAAGATCGTGCCACTCGTGTCTATGCCAGCTCCTCGAATCACACCCTCCAATGCAATGTTAAACAACAAACACGACAATCCATCACCTTGCCGAAAACCCTCTCTGAGATTCGAAGGGACTCGAGGGTGTCCCTGATACTCGGACGACACAAATCACTCGATCCATCGTTGCTTTGATCAACCGCGTCAGTTTTTCCGGAAATCCATATTCGTGCATGATCTGCCATAGCTAGTCTCGATCAATTGTATCATGCGCTATTTAGATTAGAGGCAAAACAACTTTTCATGACTCGAATCTGTCTTTTCATTCCTTAAACCATGAATGACAGACATGAATTCATAAAATAAGATCAGTATTAGTTTCATGATTTTGTATTCATAAAAACAGAAACGGATTTGTTTTCGTGTAGATTGAATGCACATAAATAGTTTTCAAAGGGAATACATGTCTTAAATAGTTACATAAAATTTCGTCAAACAGTAGAATTTGGTTAGACCATTCCAACCATGGAAAGTATGTTTTATTGCCATTGAAAAAAAAACATATGCAATATTAAAACTTATAAGTGTAATAACATAAATTGTGTATAAGACACTTATTTTGATTTATTTGAGGTAAAACGGTTCACTAATTGGCAACAATAAATAAATAAATAAATAAATACACTAAAGTCTTTTTTTACTCGGGGAATACGTTCCACTTTTACTATGAAACCGCTTGAAAATAGACTTAACAGAGTTGATCAACTCACATGCATTAACATTTTCATTTGCTTCGATTTTGTTTGCACGTGTTAGGTATTTCATGCAATAGTCAAAAAAAATTTTGACTCAAAATACAGCTTTTAAAATTTTGAGTATTTACACCAAAAATTTTGATTTTTTTTGAAAAACTACCATATGACTACTTTTTGGCCAAAACGAAAAATGTGATTCGAATTAGGTCGATAAATTGTTCCGGTCTGGAATCATCGCCGAAAACAAACCGCGTTAAAAAACCGTGTAAAAAAAGGTCTTAGTGTAAATAACTTGTCAGACGTTCACAGCCTAGTAGCTACTTTGGTAGTTCTTTCAAATCAATTGCTTCTTCAAAATGACTTCATTTTCGTTCAGTCGTTTATGCTCAGCTGGTAAAACAAATTCTACGAAACCATGGTTAGGCCCCCTGCCTGGAGGAAATATGACGCTTCTTCTTGTGATTGGCGTTTCAAGCTTATTTCTTATCGTCGGCCTTCAAATCATGCTGTGATTAGACGGACAACTTTTTTTTTTTTGATTGCCGTCTGCACATATCAGTGATTCACAGACAGTCCGTCTGTAGTTGTCGAACTTTGTGCGATCAAAGTAGCCATATAAATATTGCGTGACAATGTAGTATATGTCTGTTGACTGTTGTGAAGTCAAATTTGGAAGTTTGTTTATGTGTTTACTTAGTAATCAATTTCGTTGGGGTAGGTTTCTGATTATCGTCGCCGATTGGTCTGTGGTGGTCACGAAATTGTAGGCAGTGTTTGCACATTTCAGCAACCACACATTATGAAAGTTTCTAGGCGCAGTAAATGCAGTTTCAGAAAATATTCCCAGGAATGGCGACCACGCCCGTCATGTACAACACTTCCTATCATCTGCAACCGGCTAGCCTTGCGGGTGCGCAGGGAAAATTCACTCCTACTTGTCATCCGCAGCCAAGCAGCACCAATTTCAATAAAACAATAAAACTGAAAATTAAACTAATTAGCAACGAAAACAAACTCCCAATCCAACGGTGGCAGCGGTCAGGGTAGCGGAAAATTAGTCCTCCCGAAAAAGCTCCATCCCCGACGTCACACCCATCAACATCGTCGAAGCAGTGTTGGTTGGTTATTTAGGTTGATTTAACGAGAAGTGGCCGGGGAGCCGAATGCAAACAACAATATAATTGAACGGAAGTGGGCTGAGTTTCATATGCTAATTAATTTTTATAGCTTTCGCCAAGAGTTTGGTGGCTGCCTTCTGCGTTCACTTGGACCTGCTGCCGCTACTGTTGAGCGAATTGCAGTACAAATACACACCATTTTTTCACCGCTTTTCAGTCATTGTCGAGCTGCTCGCAATTTTATTGCTCCGCTGGAAAGCAGCTGAGAGCGATGTTAGATTCATTAACTGCCACCGCCGTGGCATAGTCGGGCTTAGGTCGATGATGTGCTCGCATATGTGCGGTACAAGTTACAATACTTATGCATATGAAGTGGAGTGAAGGGCTGCGCCTTCCTTGGAGTGACGATTTTACGATCTCTTGCCTCAGGAGCCCTACTTTTAATGGTTTATTGTTTCTGAACCCCCCCTTGACGTTTGGGAGCTCAGTTATGTGATACACATATGAATACACTTAGTCAGCCTAATGACGATTGAGCGAATGGCGCAGTAGACGAGGGAAGGGGTTTTATCGGGAAATCTTCAAGTATGATTTTCCTAGATGAATTGTAGCTTTACTACGTGGGTAAAGGAATGGAACAGTGAGCAATAAAGTGGGACCTTAACAAGGTCGTACATTAAAGTGGGGTTTATTGTTAAGCAAATGATTATTTTTTTCTGCACTCCACCAAGCCTAGCAAAACATTAGTTTCTTTTTATTTCAACGATTCCAATGTTGTTGAGCTTAGTTTAACTGCATCAGATTATGAGATGGAGGTACTCCTGGATCACCTAATAGTCTTACAAACCTGTGTTAGCTGGTTGTTGTTTTTAGTTGGTTTAGTTTGATAAAGTTTAAGTATTGCAAGTTATAGTGGGACATTTTAAGCTAGTCAATCCTCGCCTCCTCTGATTGAGTACACCTGCATATTTTCTGTGCGAAGGTGTGTGTATTACTCTATAACCAACCCGACGAGGAAGCTCCAAGCTCTTGTCTTTGTTCGAAGATTTTTCCTACATTTCTATAAAAGTTGATGGAGTCGGATAAGATTTCAAATTCCATCGTGATTCCCAACGGTGCAGGATATTTGACGGTACAACAAACAATGATGATATTGGTCTAACATTCATAATCAAAATTTCAAAAATATTCGTCCACAGTGGGGGAAATTCTTTTAAGCCCACATACATTTTTGACCGTTTGGTTAAATTAGACTGTTTGCAAAACATTTACATGTTTTAAAAACCATATTATAAAAAAACCATTCAAATACCAAGATAATTGCACCATTAGGGGTTCTTATCATATTTTCAACGGTTGTTTCTAAAGTATAAAACACATTTTTTTGGTTAAAAATTCCTAAAATCGCATGTTCTGAACGGGGTCGAGTCACGGGCACAATTTCGGAACCAATAAACACTGATCACTAAACGACGCGAATACTTAGCGAAAACCGATTTTATTTGACGCAGTACAAAAACCTTTGTTGCAAGTGACTAACTTTATATATTTGGCTACAATACTAGTGACAAAAGTGAAGGATGGAGAATCGCCAAAAAATTAAAGACAATGCCGGCGTTCTATCTATATAAAGGCGTACAAATTTGCGTATCATTTGCATATTGCGATTAAGAAGGAGATGGATTCTGTAGCTAGAATTCAATTTTGAACTAACCCGTAAAAGTGAACTGAACCTAACATCGTATATGAACCATTAATTTTAAAAACTGATTTAAATCCACATATTACAAAATATACAGGGTGCGGCAGAAAATAATGCGAACATTTGTTCTATTTCTTTCAAAGCCCATTTCCAACCCATCCAACAAAAAAAACAAAATTTTCCGGGGGCAGTTATCTTCATAAAGTCCTTTTAAACAAATTTATTCAATGTGTCCTCCATTTTTATTAACCCTTATGTGATCGACAGGGTACCCGGGTACCTTTTCATGTTTTACATTACGAAATTTCATAGTTTATTTTAAAACAGGAAGCTGAAATTCAGTGACATCTTCATAACAGCTGGAAGGTAACTTTTTGCATAAAAACATTTCGTATAGTAGCAAGGGGGGCCGAAAGGGGGGACTTCGATTTTTTTTACCCCTTAAGTGATCGACAGGGTACCCGGGTACCCACCCAATTCAAATGATCTTAACTCTGGCAATTATTGACCAATTTTATTTATTTTGGCACCGTTAGATTCAAAAACTCATTCGCTTCAGGGAAATTATCAGCAATGACCATTTTACTTCATCTGGTTCCCGTAAATCCGGGTTTCCAGGGCAGTGGTCCGGTACGGAGACACTATTTGGAAACATCTATTGAATTTCCGGGAATGGATGTCAAAATCTTTGGAATAATTCCTAGAAACTATTTCTATTCCATTGTGGGCCATATTCCGACTTGTTCCTACAACGGCCATTCTGTAACAGGTTCCCGTGGGACCTAAAATGGCCATGAACATATTTAGAAGGAAACCCTGGCTATAAAAGTATCAAAATTCATGAAATTTCTCCTGTAGGCTATTTCTCAACGTTTTGTGGCCATTTGATGATTTGTCCTCGGACCTGTCTTTCCGGAACAGGTTCCCGTGGGGCTTCGAGCGGCCATGAACATTTTCAGTAGAAAACCCTGGCGATATGGGTATCAAAATTCATGAAATTTCTCCAGTAGGATATTTACCAAAGTTTTGTGGCAATTTGATGATTTGTTCATGCACCTGTCTTTCCGGAACAGGTTCCTGTGGGGCCTCGAGTGGCCATGAACATTTGCATCAGAAAACCCTGGCAATATGGGTATCAAAATTCATGAAATTTCGCCAGTAGGATATTTCTCAACGTTTTGTGGCCATCTGATGATTTGTCCTCGGACCTATCTTTCCGAAACAGGTTCCCGTGAGGCCTTGAGTGGCCATGAACATTTTCAGAAGAAAACCCTGGCAATGTGGGTATCAAAATTCATGAAATATCTTCAGTAGGATATTTCTCAACGTTTTGTGGATAGTTTTGTTCATGGTCACACGAGGCCTCACAGGAACTTGTTCCAAGATGACCGTTCCGATGACAAATTATCAGATGACCACAAAACGTTGAGAAATAGCTTTCTGGTTAAAATTCATGAATGTTGAAACCCATATTGTCAAGGTTTCCTTCAAAATATGTTAATGGCTACTCGAGACCAAACGAAAACTTGTCCTAGAATGACCGGTCCGAGGAATAATTATCAGATAGCCACAAAACGTTGAAAAATATCATGAATTCTAATATCCATACTGCCAGGATTTCCTTCTTAACATGAAAATGGAAGAACCGGAAAAACAGGTCCGAGGATAAATCATAAAATGGCCACTTAACGTTGGAAAATATCCTACTGGAGAAATTTCATGAATTTTGATACCCATATTGCCAGGGTTTTCTACTAAAAATGTTCATGGCCACTCGAGGCCCCACAGGAACCTGTTCCGGAATGACAGGTCCGAGGACAAATCATCAGATGGCCACTTAACATTGAGAAATATCCTACTGGAGAAATTTCATGAATTTTGATACCCATATTGCCAGAGTAACCTGCTAAATATGTTCATGGCCACTCGAGGCCCCACAGGAACCTGTTCCAGAGAGACAGGTCCTAGGCAAATCATCAGATTGCCACAAAACGTTGAGAAATATCCTACTGGGGAAATTTCATGAATTTTGATACCCATATTGCCAGGGTTTTCTGCTGCAAATGTTCATGGCCACTCGAGGCCCCACAGGAACCTGTTCCGGAAAGACAGGTGCATGAACACATCATCAAATTGCCACAAAACTTTGGTAAATATCCTACTGGAGAAATTTCATGAATTTTGATACCCATATTGCAAAGGTTTCCATCCAATTATGTTCATGGCCACTCTAGGCCCCACGGGAACCTGTTACAGAATGGCCGTTCCAGGAACAAGTCGGCATATGGCCCAAAATGGAATAGAAATAGTTTCTAGGAATTATTCCAAAGATTTTGACATCCATTTCCGGAAATTCAATAGATATTTCCAAACAGTGTCTCCGTACCGGACCACTGCCCCGGAAACCCGGATTTACGGAAACCAGATGAAGTAAAATGGTCATTGCTGATAATTTCCCTGAAGCGAATGAGTTTTTGAATCTAACGGTGCCAAAATAAATAAAATCGGTCAATAATTGCTAGAGTTATAATCATTTGAATTGGGTGGGTACCCGGGTACCCTGTCGATCACTTAAAGGTGTTTTTTTTTTGTCGAGCACATAAGGGTTAATAACATCCTCGAGCCGACGCCGGAAGCCAGAGCATGCCTTTCGGACGTAGTCCTCCGACATTGACTGCCATGTGCTTGTTATGGTTAACTTCAGGGTTTTCACACTAGGATGTGATGTTTTGCAGGCTCGTGCTTCAACATATGCCCAAATCGAATAATCCAACGGATTAAGATCGGGACTGCTAGGGGGTCACAAATCCTTCGGCCAAAACTTCAACCATTGTTGGGTTCGATTGGACGTATGACACGGCGCTCCATCCTGCTGTAGGACAACGTTTTGGTCCTCGGAGAAGTTGGCCTTCACCCAGGGAAGCACTTGGTCCTTTAAAATACCGATATACACTTCGGTATTGATTTTAACTCCAGCATCAATGAAAACAGGCGGCATTTTCAAACCGTTGGACGCCACCAAGCCAAACACGAACGTTCTCCATTTTCTGCGGTGAAATGAACCGGTCCGTGCGGCTGTTGGCCACAGCATCGATGCTGAAAAGCTTTACGTCGGAGAACAGGATGATCATTTTTTTCCTCTTCAACAAGGAAAGCAATCTCTTGGTACGAGTCACTCGTAGTTCCTTGACCCAGTCCTTAATCAAGTGGCGTTTCACTCTGACTCTGGAAGATGCATGCACTTGCATCTTATACTGGCTGCCCACATTAACTTTTACACACGTTTTTCAAGAAAAGGTATATAGACATCAATGTCTGTTCTGTGTGGCAACTCTATAGAGCTTAATTTGACAAAAACAAACTGCAGCGCCATCTCTGCGACAAAATCTGATAACATGATAATGACAAAAGACGACATATTACATACCGAAAAACTATGCCTCAGACGGCAAATCTCACAAGCTTCATTTGACAGACATAGACAACAGCTCCATCTCTGCAGAAAGATCTGGAACTAATATGGTGTTATCAAAAGACGACAAATGACATTCTAAAAAACTTTGCAGAAAACAGAAACTCTATAGAGCGTTATTTAAATGTAAGATAGACAGGGGTGCCATCCCTGCGGCAAGGTCATGAACTAATATGATAATCTCACAAGACGACAAATGGCATACTGAGAAATTTTACCGAAGACGCAACGCTCTAGAGCTTCATTTGGCAAATACAGACTGCAGCGCCATCTCTGTGGTAATATCTGAAACTAATATGATAAGGTCAAAAACCGACAAATGACATACTGAAAAACTTTGCCCAAGACGGCAACTCTCTAGCACTTCATATGGAAAAGGTAGACTGCAGCGTCAACTCTGCGGCAATATCTGTAACTAATCTGATAATGTCAAAAGACGAAAAATGGCATACTGAGAAACTTTGCTCAAGACGTCAACTCTGTAGAGCTTCATTTAACAAAGATAGACTGCAACGCCATCTCTGTGTCATGATCTGGAACTAATATGATAATTTCACAAGACGACAAATGACATACTGAGAAACTTTGCCCAAGACGGCAACTCTCTACAACTAGTCTGGAATGTTTTGTATGCAATTTGGTTCACACATCGAAATCAAAACCTCCTTCCTTTGTAGCAGATTCTTGGTGGCCAATGTTACTGGAACGAGGATTGTTTACCACCAATGCATTTTTTAGACCATAACTTTTCAAATGGGATACAAACATTGTGTCTAGGTTGAAGTTTCATAATTTTAGAGAGTTTTGAAATCCGTGTCAATATTGACGCTAAAGTCTTATGTGTCAGTTTTTTTTAATACCCGAGGATGGATAATAAAATGAAAATAATGGATCAGGTTGGTAAAATAACAACATAAAATAAAGTGCTTTTTAATATACACAGAGGTTAACACCTATTACGCTGAAAATAATTTGTCTTGCATATCGTTCTCACAGATAATTAGTGAGTGATTGATTTTCTTTACTCCCTTAATATCACATTCTTGAGCAGTCATGAAGGCTTTTGTCACAAATGGTCGAATGAGATCAACCTGTTGTTGAGTGACATAGTAGTTGACCATCATTCGTGAGTTGTAATGATCACGAGAAGATGATGGTCATAGTCTTAAAACCGTCGTGAAAATGTACAGCACTGATTATTTCACTTCTTATCTTTCTAAAGTAACAAACAAACTTCTCCAAAGTCTGACGTTGATATAAAACGAAGTTTTGTAATACTTTATTCATATGAAATCTAATTTTAAGTCCTGATCAGGGTCTACTTTCTTTTCATTTAGTATCTGTAATCTGATATCCTGTGCAAGAATTTTCCGTTTTCTTTTCAAGTCATCTGAGCCCTTCATATTGAACCCATCAACACATAGGCTGGGAACAACGACTTTACAACTCTCCCGAAAGAAGACGTAATCGAAAATTATTCGTCTAAGAAAATCCCAAAGGCACTTACTGGAATCGAAGCTGGAACTGGAAGCAGCTACGCTTACCACTACACCACCGACGCTGGCTTTTCGAGAAATTGAGCTAAATTGCAACCATCTTAACAAGAAATAATTATATAATACAGACAAAATCAAATCGTAACAAAGTTAACAGTGCATAACTCTGAAAGTGCATGCAGAACATCAAACCGATATTAACATGACGTTAAATATCAAAAAAGCAGCAGAAGATCAAATTTCAAATAGTTTTCAATTTTTTCTGGACTGTGAACAATATGGAAGATTTGCAAAATTAATCAAAACCATTCATTGGCCATCATGCAAAATTTGATTCGTCAACTTTCATCCAATCTCCGGACTGATCGTCGCATTTTCATAAATGAGTTACCGAATATGAGACACCATTCGGCATGCTCCTTCGAATGTAGAATCAGTGAATCGATTCTTTTCAATATCCTTCACGAAAAAAAAAATCCCTAAAAATTCCATCGAAAATAAAAACGCAACTATTAAAACCTGGTCCCCGGTAACCATTCAACCCGCGGATTGAGTGGTTCATCCCAATCATAAAGTTATTGAAATGGAAGCAATAAAAACACTCTTCACCGTGAAAAATGCTCAACCGCCAAAAACGACAATCTAAAAAGGAACCAGGCGTCATTTCGCGGATGTAGTGCTGCGGTTTGAAAGGCAGGGTCCTCCGCCAAAACTAAACCCCCTCGGAGTTTCCACCACCAGGCGAGTAACAGAGAAATATGACGTTCCACTCATAAGCAGCTAACGAGCGAGTGTATGTGTGTGTGTGCGTATGTGTGTTTGCCCGCGAGAAGAAAATATGCACAATGTGAACTTTTTACGACTTTTCGGAAATTTTCTGTTCAGCGTCGTTGTCGCCGTCGCCACCGTGAAGAAGTCGGTTTGTTCTCGGCAGAAAGACGTGCCCGAGTGAGAGAGCAATTTTTACGAGCTTGAAACTTTTGATTTATGCATTCGGGAAATAAAATGCCTCAGCCGATTGTGTAGTTTGATCCTACTTCACGCTAAAGTGCAATTTGTGGAAGGAAAGTTTGAGACAAGTATTTGCAATTGAAATTGGGATGACTCAGCCAGCTACGGCCATGATTGTCGTTGATCGTTGGGGTCAATCGAAAGCGATGTGGCAGGAGGCCACCCAGCGAATCTATTTCCCGAGCAAATGCAATATGAACACGCAACTGTTTCAAACGCATTCACTTACGCACGCATTTCGCGCTATTATTTATCCTCATCGGGATCGTTAAAGTGCGGCCGTAAAAACCTTAAGGTGCATCGATGACGACGGCGACGACGGCTGGTGTTGTAAAGACTACAAACTAATCGCAGCTCTGAGTCCGGTGATGTCAAATAAATAAACTGGAAATGGGTGGCTAAATTGCACTTTTATAGGCACATTCCTGTCCGGGAGCATTAGTTCAGGGCCTAGTTTTGTGTCGCACGCATTTCGGACCGGCAAGTTGGGTGGCTGGTTTCTGAACGACCGAACGAAGCGGCGGGAAAATATTCTCTGGTGACTAAGTAGGTCATTTTGCCAAACGGTTTTTTGAATAGCATGACTTTACATTGGCTCTTTTTGGTTTCGAATGCTTCGGTGATAGGCGTTATGCGATCATGCTTATGTTTTCTGGATAAAAATACAGTTGTTTGTTCAAATCTTTGATTATGATGATGATGATGATGATGATGGGCCCGCCACATACCCCCACAAAGGTTTGAGCTGGACGATTAAACTTTTGTAGACTACACAAAAAAGATGCCACTGTAGTGCATCTAACAAAAAAGAGGAGGAAGTGAACCTTTTGCATCTCAAGATCAAACGCATTATCTTATTTTACAAACGCTGTAATCTCGATATTTGTGTTTGATTGGCTAAAAACAAAATGGAAGGGAAATTCAATGTGAGGAGATATGATAGATTTGTACAATCGTATTTTACTAGAAATAGTTAAATCGTTTTTCAATCGGCAGAGAATACCGTACTTCTTGGCTATTTTCTTGATGACAGTGAGAGTCAAATTTTAATCCATCATCAATAATCACGCCAAGATATTTAATCTCACGAACGCGATCAATTGTCTCATCACCAATTTTAACTGAGACGTCTTCGATAAATCAATTCCGCGAAATTACCATGAATTTCGTTTTACTTATATTCAAGTTCAACTGTTTGTACTTTAACCATCTATTTTGGGAACGTAAATCTGCATTCAAATGTGAAACGGCCTCCTCAAGGCTTTTAGCTGCAATGAACAACACAGTATCATCAGCAAAAGGATTAATATCACAAAATCGCAAGACTCGTCGCATGTCATTAATATATAGAATGAATAAAATGGGCCCTAATACACTCCCTTGTGGTACGCCAAGGCTGTTCTCCACAGGGCTCGAAACAGAATCATTAAAAGCCGTCCGTTGAGTTCTGTCAGACAAATAGCTTTCGTACCATCTGTATGCAGAACCCGAAAATCCAAAGCGCTTGATTGTTTCTAACAACAAGAGCCGAGAAATCGTTTCAAAAGCGCGTTTCAGATCCAAAAAAACAGCAACAATCGTATCTTTACGCTCTACATTTTCTTTCCATTTTGCTAACATTAAATTTAACGCTCTTTCACAAAGATAACCTTAACCATATCCCGATTGTTGCGGCGCAATCAAATTATTACTTTTTAAATACGTTAGCAGCTGTCCTCTTACAACAAGTTCCATTTTTTTTTCTAAAGCTCGCAACATGTTAATAGGACGAAGCTCTTCTTCCAGCGATTTTTTGAATGGAAATAACTAAAGATTCTTTCCAAACTTGTGGCACGTGCCCAGTTTGCAGCGATTCATTAATTAGGTCCAGCAGGTTGTTTCCGAAGACATTAAAGCAATCTTGTACTAAGGTATGGCCCATTTAGTATTGGAACAAACATTTTTGATTCTTACAGCGACCCTAGTGGTCGGATTTGTAAACTATGACATCTTATCTGTTCCCTATAACAATAACAACATCAGAAGTTTTTTTTTCGCGGTGCAGTTCGAACGTGTTTCAGAGAAATACAAAATGGAAGAAGAAAGAAGAAAAATAATTGTGCGCAATCATTTGGAAAACCCTTCGTGGTCTGGGCCAAAACTTGCTAAAGTGTTGGGTTTTCCCCGAAATACCGTGTGGCGTATTTTGAAAACGAACAGAGAAACTTTGTCGATGGATCGCAAGCCTCAAAGCAAGCGTCGGGCGGGTACTGTCAACCGCCAACTGCGGAACAAAGTCATCAAGAACAGTAAGGCAAACCCCAACATCTCAGACTGCGATTTGGCCAAAAACTTTCGCGCCGCACGCTGTACCGTGCAACGGATTCGTCTTCGGGAAGGCTTCAGGTCATACCGTGCCTGTAGACAACCACAAAGCAGAACAATGTGGCCAGAATCCGTGCCAGAAAACGGTATGGTCAGGTGTTGACAAAATTCAATGGCTGTCTCCTCATGGATGATGAAACCTATGTAAAGGCCGATTTCAAACAGCTACCGGGACAAAAAAATTACTTGGTTACAGCTCGGGGAGATGTTCCTGCCAAAGTCAAATTTGTGTTTGCAGATAAATGTGCACGTAAATACATGATTTGGCAAGGCATCTGTAGCTGCGGTAGGAAGACCAAGGTTTTCATCACTGATAAGACATTTAATTCAGAGCTGCACAGAACGGAATGTCTCCAAAAGTGAATATTGCCATTTATCAGATCCCACAATGAACTTGTCTTGTTTTGGCCAGATCTTGCAAGCTGTCATTACAGTAAAACAGTGCTACAGTGGTATGAAACCAACGGGATTCAGTTTATACCGAAAGAACTCAACCCACCAAACTGTCCCCAGCTCAGACCGATAGAGAGATTTTGGGCTGTTATGAAGCGGAAGCTGAAGATGAATGGCAGTGTCGTCAAAAGCATCAATGAATTGAGAACCAAGTGGAAAAAGGTTGCCAAAACAATGGATGAGAATAATGTGCGCCGGATGATGAAACGTATTCCGGGAAAAGTCCGCAAATTTCTTCGAAATCGAGATGGTTAATTTTTTTTTGCATTTTCCCTCCAATGTTCACATAAAGTCGAACATTTTAGTTAAAACAGAATACTATTTTGTTAATGTTTATCCGAAAAATGCGCAATAGTCTATGTTCCAATTCTAACTGGGCCACACCTTAATCTTGCATAGACGTTATCAACTCCAGCCGTTTTGTTCAAAGAAAAGCAAATAGATTTTAGATCCTCTAACGTTACTGGGTGATAACTTTCAAAACGACAGTTAACATAAATCGGCTGTGTCATTTCGATTGGCCCATGTACTAGATCAATGGATTGATTAATAGACAAAATTCTATCGAAGGAATATTCATTAATCTAATGGGCGATACGGTCAAAATTTGGTCAGTATCAACTTGACGTATTTCTTTCAATTTTGCATTTAAAAAACCTGAACACCCCTCATTTCGAAGGTGTGTGTGTGTAGAATGTTGCTCCTATTTTGATTTTGGAATTCACTCTTCAGTTGTCAAAATGCCGTCCAAGCAAGAAGAGCAGCGTATCAAAATCTTGCTCGCGCATCGCGAAAATCCGAGCTACTCGCACGCAAAGTTGGCAAAATCGCTAAAAGTTGCCAAATCAACCGTTACAAATGTAATTAAAGTGTTTGGGGAACGTTTGTCGACAGCCAGGAAGTCTGGATCGGGGGGAAATCGAAAACCGGAAGCCGCTGAGACGACAAAGAGAGTTGCCGGTAGTTTCAAGCGAAACCCTAACCTATCTCTCCGAGATGACGCAAATAAGCTGGGTGTATCGTCTACAACCGTGCATCGAGCCGGACTATCGACTTACAAGAAGGTAGTGACTCCAAATCGCGATGATAAACAAAATACGACGGCCAAAGCGCGATCCCGGAGGCTGTACACGACGATGCTGACGAAGTTTGACTGCGTGGTAATGGACGACGAAACCTACGTCAAAGCCGACTACAAGCAGCTTCCGGGACAGGAGTTTTATACGGCAAAAGGAAGGGGAAAGGTAGCAGATATTTTCAAGCACACGAAACTGTCAAAGTTCGCAAAGAAATATCTGGTTTGGCAAGCCATCTGTACCTGTGGCTTGAAAAGCAGCATTTTCATAGCTTCCGGGACTGTCAACCAAGAAATTTACGTGAAAGAGTGTTTGAATAAACGTCTGCTGCCTTTCCTGAAGAAACACGGTTGTTCCGTACTGTTTTGGCCGGATTTGGCATCTTGCCATTACGGTAAAAAGGCCATGGAGTGGTACGCCGCCAACAACGTGCAGGTGGTTCCCAAGGACAAGAACCCTCCCAACACGCCAGAGCTCCGCCCAATTGAGAAATACTGGGCTATTGTCAAGCGGAACCTAAAGAAGACCAAAAAAACTGCTAAGGACGAGCAGCAGTTCAAGGCAAACTGGCGCGAAGAAGGTGGACAAGGTGGCTGTACAAAATCTGATGGCAGGGGTCAAGCGTAAGGCCCGGCAATTCGGATTTGGAAAAGCGGAAGCCTAACTGAATATTTTTCCTGAATTTTATACTAATTGAACTTGAAAAAGAAATTTAATTTGATTTTTTAAATAAACGATTTCACCGATTTACACGCGTTTTCCCTTGACCAAATTTTGACCGTATCACCCTTTACCTGCTTTGTTGTGTTCTGACTGTTCTAATGTGCCATTGAAAGTTATGGATCGTGGTTTGCAATGACTAGGTTTTAGCAAAGATTTCAAAAAATATCATAACTCTTTGCTGTTGTTTTGGTGTAAATCAATTTTCCTCTGAATATATTCACAACGAGTATATCTAACTGATTGAACCTATTCAAAAAGATATGTCTATTAGTTCTACGCCATTTCTTGTACAGCTTGTCTCTTTCACGTTTAAAACGCAGAAGATCCAAATAGTACCAGATGTTCGAGTTCTTTACTGAAACCTATTTATTGGTATCTATTTTTAACAGCTCAAAACAGCTGATTTCTGATTTAGAGAACCGGTATTTGTTTTAAGATCCTCACTTCTTTCGACAAGTCTTAAAATAGCTTGCTTCAAATCTTTTTCCAACACTTCAATCTCACATAATCGCTGTCAACACTACTAATATCTTCAATGTTAATAGTAATGGTTGCATGATTGGTTACTTCCATGTTAGAGTTTACAACAACACTAACAGAATCAAAATTACAGACAATCAGAGTTTTATTGATATTAAAATCACCAGCAAGCACGTTAAGTTTACTAGAATCTACAAAACTCTCATACCAGTTTTCCAAAATTTCAATAAACTCTGGTCACTAGGTCTGGGAGAATGATACAATAATAACCGATCTGCATGCCACGGACAACATCTTTAGCATAAATAGCAACACCGGCAGTGTTTCTCGAATGTGATAAACAAGCAGCCACATTATATCCCGGAATACTATATTGATCAAATGCTTGCATGTCAACTATATGTGTTTCTGATAAAAAGACTAAATTTGGGCGTTTACTTCTACAATCTGACGCAATTCTACGTAGTTTGTAGACAACCCGGCAAAATTTAAGTACAAAATATCGAATTGACTCACATCCAAGTAGCACACTACGATCATAATGAGTTGTAGTAACTTGATTATGACTTAGCAAATCATGTTTATGTTATTTCAGCCGAATGGAAACAAGTGTGCTACTAGGGATTACTACTGGAACTTGGTTGCTATTCATTGAAATGCAGACTGTTTTTTTTTTCGTTCATATAATCGCTTAAAAATATCACATTCATAACTAAACGCGCCGTGGTTTACGTCCATGTTCATTTTACGTTCGTCATTCGTTTTTTTTTTACAATTGATGCATTGCAAACCAATTGATGTGCATTCGTGAGACTTTCACTGCACTGCACTTCACAGCATACTACATTATTTTCACACTCCAAATTCTCCACATTTGAAACAACTTCAATTTGATCATTTAAAATCCAAATGAAATCATCGGAGGAAAACTTCTTACTCATGCCAATCATTTTAAGTCTTGGTACCGATGAGGGAACAACAGCGTTAAAACCATATCGCTTATAATGCCAGATTTCACAACATTAACTGTTGCACACTCAGCAATAAAAGAGCCATCTTTCCCATTCCTAAAGTTACGGATTTTGTGTGTTTTTGGACCCAGTTTACTATTTAAGAACTTGCGAGTATCATCGCTGTTCTGATTGGACTCTTTCGGTTTGATGACAATGACCGGACGAGCCTTACGAGTAACTTCCTTGAATTCGTTTTAAACGTATTATTAAAATTATTATTAATCCCAAAATCACTCTTTCCTACATCCGCGAAACTAATACCTTCAATAAAAACATCATTCGACGTCTCGCTAACGCTTTCCTGAACTTTACGTGTTTTGCCTCTGGGATTCAGGCTAGGCTCCGATGCCGTACTTGATGTCCCGTGCTTTACGTTCATTACAGCTCCTTCACTAATCGAATTCAGTTCAAAAAATGAACATTTCATACTCTCCATATGTTTGCCCACTGATTTATTCAATTCCAAAATTGTCTTCTCTAAGGTGCTATTCAAATTTCCCCCCGATAAATCCATGCCGGTTACTAAAGCGTTGTTTATTTGAGCAGCAATGTGCTCCCGAACGCCACTGATCGAATCAGATAGAGAAGAAATCTTCTTCATCTCCTCTTCAAACTTTTGAACGATCGGGAGCAATACATTCTGCTCGCCACAACCCTGGCCTAATAAACAATCACCACATTTGAACAGCACATTATCGTTCTCAACCAATTTTACTTTCAGCCTAATTTTCTAACACAAGGTAAGCAATCAAATGACCACTTCAAAATATACTAAATATCCATGACATAATATACAACGGGGAAAGGAGGGACCATCAGGGCACCCAAGCGAAACTATTTGGATAGGGAGCTTCGACCCCATCTATTGGGTTTATTCTGTCAATCAAGGGCTCGATTCTAGTGCTGTGAGTGTGAACTTGCTTTTGGAAGGAGATTCTCTTGATCAAATCGATTTTCAGATTATTCCACTGTTATGGAAAGTTACCTTGCTACAATAGATGGTAGTATTTCATCATCATCAGCATCATCATCATCACTAAATTAACATTTCGAACCATGGTGCAATGTGCGTTCCTTGCAATTATATCACGTTCGCAGAAATGACTTGACATGTCCCGATAAACCCACGATCGACACTCGCATTTAACGTTCGACCTCGGAGCACTATCGTAGTTTCACCCCCAATGCTTGAATCTAGCCGCAAAATATAAACCCTCCTCCACCCCCAGCCGCATTTCTTCGACTTAATGTGCATTTTACGACTTTTAACTACTTCTCGAAAGACATCATGCAAAACAACACTAAAACTCAGTACACTTACAACATGTGCACTGCCATCAAACACCTTAGCCCCCCCCCCCCCCCCCCCCCCGAAGACTTGGCGAAGACTTCCAATGTGGCAGTCATCAAATTTTAACGACTTTTCAGTCATCATTTCGTATCATTTCAATTACCAACCATGGCAAAAGTGGTTCGCTCGATGAAGGTTACACACCACGCGTGCTCATTAGGGCCTATTTCTGTCCCTCCGCAGACGGCTTGGGGCGGCTTTGTGTCCGAACGAGCGGGAAATAACTTATCTTTTCATCCGACACTGCCGCCGAGAGTCGTAAAATTCACTACAAATGGCGCTTTAATTTTTCAATAATAAAAAAAAAAAACACGGAAAACAAGACTTGGTTGGTCGGCCGCCCGAACCGTGGCGCTTAAGGTACATGTGTGCGTGGTGGGGGAAATGGCTTCTTAAGGTAGTGAACCAACCCGCTTATCGATCGCAAGACGTCGCACATTCGGTAGGAGCTTGACCGCTGTGAAATCGGTCTCGGATCCGTGGTTTTATTGTCACCCGAGGGGCTGCCATTTTCGTGGCTGCCGGTTATAATTTGGGCAACTTCGTGAGCAGAGGAACACGGAATGACTTTTAATGACAAATGACGCCGTAAAAATTCAATTCCGAGCGCCTGATCGCATTGACGATAAACGCATCGGAATAAATTGTAGATAATATGTAGCAGAATGCCAGCGGTGGACCCCCCCCCTGGAAGGTATTTTATTAGAGGTTAATTGCTGTTGGGCGAAAAAAAAAAGGTAAAAATTACGCACCTGTTCCCGAGTCTGGACCGTGATGCTGTACTCGTATGGTTGGAGCAACTGAAATGGAAGAACGTAATGAAAATGCTTTTTAAAAACAAGACGACGATTTTATGATTGCATTTATGCGTGGTCTAATCCTAATCCTTTGGCTTATAATAAAGATAGCGAGAGCGTTCGGAGTCGTTCAACTCTCTTGTTTTTTTTATTGCATCACTGATCAACTCGATCAACTTGATTTCCCCACTGCTGCCAGCAGGTCGATCCACTGTCCTACCGAGCGAATGGCAGGAACAGGGAAGGATCAGTGAGGGTCTCGGTGGTGGTGGCAGCGAGGTTGATTTAATTCGAAATATCAATCTTGCAGTTCATTTCAATTTGCGGAAGGAGTTGCGAAGGGCCTGCAACACAATGTTCCGTCATCGGTCAATGGAGAAACGTTAATCTGGCAGGGAACATGACATGCAAGGAATCCTCGGGATCGAGCAACATGTTGCTGTGGATCGGTTCTGTGGCGAATTGTGATTCATGCTGGACACCCCGAGTAACACATCTTCATGATTTCATGTTGGGTAAGATTCTATATAACCAAATCTAGTCATATAAAAGTATTATCAATGGTTATAAAACATGTGTGTTGCTTGGGACTTGGCTACCGCGTGGTGGGATGAAGGATGGTTGGATGACGGGGAGTTATTTTGCTTTGTGGCGCCTACTGTGGTGATGTTGTGTGTACAAGAAATTATGTGTCAAGATGTATGTATGTTGGAATCACGGTTAATTTTGGGTGGAAGTATGGATCTTGAGAAACAGTTTAAAAATTTACGGCGCGAAGAGAATAGAAGATATTCTAAGACAAAATAAAGAAATAGATTGCTATACCACTATGGACTCCACAAGACCTTAACGTCGGGTGAACTTCACCCCCGTCCAAAGTGTACCATGTACAAACCGCTGAAAAGACCAGTAGTTGTCTTCGGGCATGAGACGTGGACAATGCTCGAAGAGGACCTGCAAGCACTTGGAGTTTTCGAACGACGACTGCTTAAGACAATCTTTGACGGTTTATTTGAAAACGGCGTATGGAGGAGAAGGATGAACCACGAACTGGCGCAGCTCTATGGCGAACACAGTGTCCAGAAAGTCGCCAAAGCTGGAAGGGTACAATGGGAGGGACATGTTGTAAGAATGTCGGACAACAACCCCGCAAAAATGGCATTTGCCTCGAATTCGACCGGTACAAGACGCAGAGGAGCGTAGCGAGCTAGGTGGTTAAACCAAGTGGAGCAAGACCTTGGAAGTGAGGGACATTCGAGGAACTGGAGACAAGCAGCCCTCAACCGAGAAATATCGTGACGCAGGTGCGGTCCTTATAGGACGTTGGACCAGCATGAGTAAGTAATTGATAAAAATGTATCAGATAAGTCTTTGTCCTGACACATAGACGGCGCCATTCTAATGAAATCCATATGATTTTCAGTTAGTATCAACCTCAAAGAGATACGTGTATAAATTTGAAAGCTGTTGCACTATTAGTTTGTGAGATACAGTGTTTTGAGTGAATCAACTTGTATAATTGTGAAAGAAAAGGATAAAAACTAATTTCGTGTGTCGATTTATCACTGCTTTATGAAGGGAAAAAATACTGCGACGGACTTTCAATTTTGAAAACGCTATATCTCAATGATGCCTTAACCTTTCGAGCTGAAACTTTCACTAAAATCAAGGAGAATACATGTACTCCCCGCCAACCCATCCCCTCTTCTTTTCGTGGCTGAAACTAGGTAGCTTTGAGGGTATTTTTCAATATGATATTGAAATTGTTCTTGTTTTTCACTTTTGTTATAAATGGTTTTATAGTTAGATTTTAGTTTTTTACACAAATTGCACATGAAAAGTATAAAAATGGGTATATACATATTTTTCAGGATGTTCTAGGTCGTCCAAACTCTCTTGGAATGTTAATCGTGGACTATGTCGCTATGACATCTGAGCATAGGACCTACATACATGTAACACGTTCAACAATGTTCAAGAAGAGTGTAATTATTATTTGTCATCCATTTCCATTCATATCAGTCGTTCAAGTCTCTCCAAATTGTCCTGAAGTTCACTTCAAATGATCTACTAGATCAACCATGACTGGGCTATTGTCCTTAGCAACGCAGCCTACCCAAGTAGACTCAAAGAAGCGAGCACCGTTGAGCACCAGTAATCTTGATTTGTAAAATCATGAAGTTTGATGTGTCGCAATCCATAGTTTGGAATCGTTCTATATCTCGCCAATTCCCCGGGGGAACCCGGAATCCGCAACGTCACCAGGTGTGGCCAATGTGACCGAATACTCTCAGGTTGACCACCAGCGGTATTGTTTTGTAAAATCATGACGTTTGATGTGTCGCAAGCCAGGGTTTGACATCATTCGAAATCTGGCCACTTCCCTGGGGGAACCCGGAATCCGGAACGTCACCAGGTGTGGCCAATGTGAAAGAATACTCTCAGGTTGACTACCAGTGGTATTGGTTTGTAAAATCATGAAGTTTGATGTGTCGCAAGCCAGGTTTGATGCAGTTCTAACTCTGGCCATTACACTGGTAGGGTACTTCCTTTACGATTCCCGATAATGAATCCGGAACTGCGGAAAATAACGAAATGTCCGCTACTCTTCCAAAAACTAGGATAAATTTGTGATCGTATGGAAAAAGTTGCATCTAATTTGGTTAAGGGTACGCAGAGTTACAGATAAATTAAAAAAGAGTTTTTCAACATAAGAAGTGTCAGGCAATTGGGTAAAAAACTACATTTTACAGAAATAGCCATATCTCGGTTGTTTATAAGCCGATTCACGATCTTTAACCACTGACAGACTTGTTATGAATTCTAGTTTCTGAAAAAAATATAATATTTCCGATTTTCAAGTAACATAAAAAATAACGAGCTGCACATTTGACATAACCTCAAAGTATCCGTGCTATCTCCGGTGCCCGGAAGTCAAATCAAATTTTGAATGAACATGATGAAAGTAGAATAAATTCTTTGTTGAACGCTTTTAGTTTCATCAAAATCGGTTAATTATTTACCGAACTGTATCACTTTGAATCTGGACAAAATTTTGCTAGTCTTCTCCTTTTTGATCATCCCCTGTACATGTATTCAAAATTTAGGACTACTATTCTCCTTGATTTTAGTGAGAGTTTCAGCTCGAAAGATTAAGGCATCATTGAGATATAGCGTTTTCAAAATTGAAAGTCCGTCCTGCACCTTTAATGGTTAAAGCCTGCTCGCTTTTGCACATATGTCGTCCATCATCAGATCGCCACAAAACGTTGAAAAATATCCTACTGGCGAAATTTCATGATTTTTGATACCCATTATGTTCATGGCCACTCTAGGCCCCACGGGAACCTGTTAAAAAATGGCCGTTGCAGGAACAAGTCGGCATATGGCCAACAATTGAATAGAAATAGTTTCTAGGAATTATTCCAAAGATTTTGACATCCATTCCCGGAAATTCAATAGGTGTTTCCAAATAGTGTCTCCGTACCGGACCACTGCCCCGGAAACCCGGATTTACGGGAACCAGATGAAGTTAAATGGTCATTGCTGATAATGACCCTGAAGCGAATGAGTTTTTTAATCTAACGGTGCCAAAAGAAATAAAATCGGTCAATAATTGCCAGAGTTATAATCATTTGAATTTGGTGGGTACCCGGATATCCTGTCGATCACATAATGGTTAACCAACCAAGGGGCGTAATCAGACACCTGAAGAGGTTTGGAGTGGTCGCAAACCAGACCTATCCTATATGTGGACCATCGGAGCCAACATTATGGCGCACGTGCCAAAACAGCAAAGGAAAAAGTGGGATGCGAAATCTCATGAAGCCGTACAGGCGGGTTTCGAAGAAGAAACGAAGGCGTACAGCCCTAGTAGCACGGTTGTTTCAAATCAGTTGAAAATACTGATACACGACTAAATTCAGTCGTTAATAGGTCACTGCAACATATTTTGATAGAACTGTGCTACTCGGGAGGTTGTACGATACAATGACAAAGCAGATCCTCGAAAGTCGTGACGTCGTTTTCATTCAAGGGGCGGTGTACTCAAGCAATCATTCCCCAGAAGTCCAAACGAATCAGCAAACAAGAGTGCGTACGTCCGTTAGCCTGGATTTCGATGTGTTCGTTATAGAACCCGTTGCAGTCGAAGATATTCAACCAAACGCAAACGATGATGATAAACCAGTTGAAGATGAAGCAAATACATATAATCCGGTAGACGAATCTGATGTGTCTCAGTACTATTGACAAACTGGAGCAAGTGAATATGAAGCTGCAAGCGATTCACAATGTGACGTGACAATTATAGCGCTTCCTCCGCAACACAACTCTTATCCACCTATGTCACAGGTGTCGAAGCACAGTGGAAGGGAGCTGCTACCAGACAAATTGAAAGATTTTATATTTCCAATCAGAGGTTTTCCGTATCATACAATCCCAGCAAATCAGCCGCCCTGCCCATCGGTTCAGAAAGCGGTATGGGCGCGTTCTACCGGCTTGGTCGCGGTAAATTTCATGTGTGAATGGGCTGCCACATCAACGCTCAAAAGTGCCAGAACAAAATGAACAGCTTGTAATGATCACTTGAAGATGCGATGGGGGATCATTGCCCTGAAAGTCCCAAATGCAACACCTAGTCAAATGTTTCTTGTCTTCTGTAACTAAACGTGATGGAATGGAGTAAACGAGTGAAAACTCATCGAGAATGATCTCTCATATGCATCCGTTGAACCATTCTGAACGGCGGTTGTGAGAATATCACCATGAAAATCTCACATGCGCATAACTGGCATGTTACCAGTTACTAATACTTCCCTTCTTTCTCCTGTTCTCTTCTCCATCCCATGGCCGCGAGTGGTGCCTTATGAGTCTCGAAATGCGCTACTAAAGTCAGCTCTTCAAAGGCAGAAACACCAAGACAATATGGACCCTACATAAAAGGAAGGTTGAAGCACTTCAAGATCAACAAAAAGGATAATATTAAGAAAAGGAGAGGAAACTAAAGAGAACACCCAAAGAAAATTCTCCTAACAAGGGGAGATAATTCAGCAAACAAAGGAGACGAGTCTTTAGCAAAGGGGACAACGCAATTTCAGAAGAGTGAGTTTTATAGCGGACCAGCGAAATATGGTGAGACCCAACCAGTTATAACATTTATATACAATATAAACGCGCCATGTTTGATTATTTTTGAACCTGGAAGTGTGTTTATTTTACCGTTATCCACATGAAAACGAAAGGAACGTGTGCATCATATTATTCACGAATATTTAATTATGCGTAAGCTCTGCGCAAAATCGGTGCTGCGTTTGGCTCCATCCCAGGGCTGGTAGCGGTTATCTGATGTGATCATAGTGACATTAGTGATCAAAATGTCCCAAACAAATAGTGACCAAATAGTGACTTAGAGGCAATAAAAAAGTGTCCAAATACTGACTTTGGGATGGTTAAAAATTAATTAGAAGTGACTTTATTAGGCGTTTGCTATTTGTTTGGTTTCCTAGCAAAGAAACCTGTGAAAAGACTTGCATTTTTAACTACAACTTCTTGAACATGATCGGCTTTCGCACAGTTGACACTCCCTCTAGTATTGCTTGAGTCAGCTCCACTTCCGCCATATTATGGTACTCAATGGCTTTTTTGAGGCGCGTGTTTGCTCAATAAACAATCTGAAGTTATAAATAATCGGGTATTATGATATATACTTTTAAAAGAACATACTTATCAGCATTTCACCTTTTTTCGTTCTCTTTCTTGCGAAGAATCTTCAACTTCTCTTCTTTCTTATTTTTTTTTCATTTCAGTTATTTATTTATTGCTTATTTTGTTCAGTTTCTTACGTCCTTGCTTGAATTACCTATGCTTCCTTTTTAAAAATCATTTTTAATAAAACTCTTCACCTTATTCACTAGAGAACAATTTGAGTTAACTCTATCAATTCACATAAAGAACTTAACAGGCTTTTACTGTCCTGGTCCTATTTAATAATTTAAACAGCTGACTTGTAACTGGTCTGACTTGGCGTGGTCGTCGATAGCTTATTGATGATGAGGCAGAATGTTCTGGTGGCGTGATCGATATGCTGACGGCTAACCGTGCTGATAAGTCCAATGGTTATGGTGCGTCTACACGTAACTCTAGCTCCTTCCGTTTTTCTTTTCTTTCTTCGTCCTTTTTCAGGGCCTCTCAAGGTGGCGGAATCGTTCGTGCCTTGACCTACCCCGCATTGGGGATGTAAGGCCAAAGGAATGCGTCCTTCGTTCGAGTACCGCTATATCCAAGCCCTGCGCTCAATGTTAAATACTTCTATTCAATTTTCAACCTGCCGTACACTGACGGAACTATCAACACTTTCTCCTCGTATCTTTTATTCTAGCAAACAATACTGTCCACTCTTGGGGTCCCATGGGGAGCCTGGAATCTAGCCTGTTGTATGAAAGATTGCATACATTGTTGTATGGCGCACGAAAGATTGCTAACAATTTGTTGTTTACGCCTCCTTTGGCTTGGAATTAAGCGAGGGTAAATTTTACGCGTCTGTTAAGATTAATTATTTTTTTCTGTGTACGAAATAACCTCTCGAGTTCTAAATGCATCAAATGTATTATTTAAAAAAGCAGGTATAAGGACTGCATACTCACACAGAAAAAAATAATTTATTTTAACAAGCGCATAAAATTTCCCTTCGTTTAATTCCAAGCCAAAGGAGACGTAAACAACGAAATTGTTTGCAATCTTTCATACAATAGGCTAGATTCAGGCGTTATCTGGCTAAAATGTACATGAAATATCCCATTATTATCTGCCAAATCTAGCATTCCCTTTATGTGCATTAGATAACGCAGAAAATTCAATGTTTCTTTTTATCTGTGTAGTGCTGTGCCATTTGTTACAGATAAATAAAATTACTATGCTTTAAGACATATAGCTTAAGAATTTCAGCTTTCACAGAGTTTAGTTTCCAATACATACTATGTCATATCGTTGACCCCGGTTATTTTGAACAGCCAAAAACGCAAATATTGGGCGCTCATAGATAATTTCCTCAACCGTTACCTGCGAAATCGCTTTAGGCACCACTAAACACAGATAAAAAAAACATTGAATTTTCTGCGTCATCTAATGTACATAAAGGGAATGCTAGATTTGGCAAAAAATAATGGGATATTTCATGTACATTTTAGCCAGATAACGCCTGAATCTAGATTTCTGTATGAAAGATTGCAACCATTGTTGTATTGTACATAAAAGATTGCAAACAATTTCTATAGTTACGCCCCCTTTGACTTGGAATTAAACGAGGGGAAATTTTACGCGCTTGTCGAAATTAATTATTTTTTTCTGTGTACTGAAATCAGTAGCAGAAATTCACTTTGAGCGCCGAGTGTTTTTAGCTATCCAATCTAATGGGAGTCCACGTTACTGTATTTAAACCTGTTCGAAACGATTTTGTTGACTAAAAATGTTTTTACCCACCACCTCTTTTTTCAAAACTCAGTTTCAGCTTTACCACCCACGCAAACTAACACCAGTGGATGGAATAAGAATCGATATCACGGACGACACCGCCACCGACACCGCCGGGTTATATTACGATTCTTGAATACGACGTAGTCTTCACAGAAAAAAAAATCTGAATTGACTCTGTTATGCTAATTTCATAGCATGTGAGATTTCATTCCACACGAAGCACCAACTTGCATGAAATAGTTCCAACAAAGACGAGCTTTTGCATACAAAATTATCGACAATGTATGGATTGTGCCAGAACTTTTCACAATTTATAACGTTATTTTATATGCTCTGTGACGCTCCATTTATGTGCATGATATTGAACAGAAATTCACACTACACACTTAGAAAAAGTCATGTAAATTTAAGTGTATTTAGATGCAAATGAAGGAAGCGGCCCATTGGACATAAATTTACGTCTGTTCTGAACATCACATGACAGTAAAAACTAAATTGAAAGTTTACATGCCATGACGTAAATGTAAGTTATGATACACAAAATAAGATTTTCTAAAGGCACCTATCGTTCATGTAATGTAAAATGCATTTCTTTGCCTACTTTTAATTTAGATTGATTTAGATTCAAAAATTGATTCTTAAACATCATTTTAACCTTATTCCCCAATGGCACGAGAGGATCATTAACTGGGGAAAGAGTACTCAATTGCTTTAAAAAATTATGATCTTCACAAGAATATCTGACAATGCACTTTAAATGATCAGCGAAAATCAAGTTTCAAACTTCATGAAGATGCAAAAAATGATGCGGGCATGTGTTACGTCTCATGTTCTATCGTTCACAACCTAGTCACAACGCTAATGCTTGTATGTGTTATTAGATTTTTCGAATGAGGATTTAAGAATACATCCAAATGAAATTAAAACGGAAGCATATGTTAATTTATGTTTCAATATTTTCAGGTTGTAAGGATTACGTCACGCGTAAAATACGTTATTTTTAAGAGTGTACTTTTTTGAACTGTGTTCATTAATGATGCACGTTTCTTGGGTATATGAACCGTAAAATAATTAACCACACAGATAACAAGAAAAATTGAATATTCTGCGTGATCTAATGCACATAAAGGGAATGCTAAATTTGGTAGAAAATAATAATAAATAATCACTCGTTTCGTAAACATGGAATTTGTACATAAAACAAATGTCACGTAAATTGTATGAAAAATTCATATTGCTTGTCATCTAACAAAATGCTATCATTACACCTTTTTTGTACAATGCACAAAACGAACTTCGTGAAGACCAGCCAATCGCTGCTTCTCTTCGATCGTACTCATAAATGTTGGTGTTCCTGCTGGGATGGGCGGGAATCATTAATTTATCCCAAAATAGAAATTCAGGCGCTGTCAAGAGTAAAAACCTCATGCACATTTATCAAGTAACTTCTCACGAGTCAACATGGCTTAGTGAGTCAGCTATATTGTGAGTCGATAAAGTCGATCTGTCAATCCTTCATACAACAACCAGAAAGACGGTTTTTTTTTTTATTGGTGACAAATAACTCGTAGCTTTTTGTATTGTTTTCGTACAATGAACGAATGTTCTTTCTATGTCACAAATGCTCCGCGCGTGTGGCATTAAATACGAAGGTAGCTTCTTAAAAAGTACAAATCGGTTTCGTTGCAGAAAACAACGAATAGGTTTGTTAGTTCTACCTTCGACTTCGTAATATAAACGAAAATTAATTTTCAGTGTACGTAAGATGTTTATATTGCAGGATCTCATATTCGGCAAAGGTTTTCTGTGATCTTCGAAAAGTTGATCGTTCATAAACTGCTCTACTTTTTTTTATTGACGTTTCGACCGTCAACATTGATTTATTTAACATAAGAGCAGCTATATTTCATCCTATTTTCAGTGTGTCTCACAATAGGTGTCACCTTTTTCAGTCTTGGTTTATTTCGGCTGGTAAATTTTAACAGCGAAATTGATTATACCCGTTTTGAGTGTATTCTTTTGACAGCTTATCGCTGAAGATAAATAAGCGATTCCGTTTGTTTATATTTATCAGCTACCATGGAAGCCATACGGGAGCAAGTTTTGAAATTACATTTGCAAAAGCTTAGACCGTGTCAGATATTCAATAGCCTTAAGCAGTTCGAACTGAGTAAGCGTTTTGTTTTTCGTACCTTGAAACGGTTCAAAGAAACTGGAAATGTCCATATTCAACACAAAGGAGGTGCCAGACAAAAGGCTAGAACGAAGAAAAATATAATTTGTGTGAGGGAGCGAATAAGACGTAATCCGGCCGTATCTGGCCGTAAATTGAGCAAACAATTTCAAAAGTCCCCTGCTTCAATAAACAGGCTCCTCAGACATGATTTGGAATGCAAGCCATATAAGAAACAACGGGTTCACGGGTTGACGGAGCGTCAAAAGCAAGCCAGGGTCCAAAGAAGCAGAAATCTTTTGGTTCGGCACGGTGACTGTGAGATTTTATTTTCGGATGAAAAGTTCTTCCTCCTTCAGGACAGTCATAATCAACAAAATGATCGTGTGTATGGCAAAAGTCTTGCCAATAATCCAAGAGATCAACTAGCTATAGAATGCTATCAGAATGTATCGAAAATCATGGTATGGGGCGCCGTTTCATGAAAAGAAAAACTTCCTCTTCTTTTCATAGAACCTAACGTAAAAATAAACACTGAATATTACATCGAGCAGGTTTTGAAGAACCATCTGCTTCCTCATGCTTCAACGCTGTATGGGAATACACCATATTGTTTCCAACAGGACTTACCTCCAGCTCACAAGGCAAAGAAGACACAAGCGTGGTGCGCGGAAAATTTGCCTGATTTCTTTTCATTTTTTTTTTTAATTTACCGTCGTCCTATTTCCTCACATGGTGACAATCACTGACGCTAGGAAGATGACTCCACCATGTTTTCGCCTCAGAAAAACTACCGACGATTGAACCCAGACCCACTGGGGTGCCAAGTAGCAGTCACACTTACCACTACACCACCGACGACGGCGTTTGCCCGATTTCATCACAAGCGAAGAATGGCCTGCATCTTCACCGGATCTCAACCCACTTGACAACTTTGTTGTGGGTTATGTGCTCCAGCATATAGACCCTACGAAAGGGCTTACTTTAGATCGATTCAAGAAACATTTGGTTGATATTTGGGACCGAATTCCTCAGGAAATCGTGCGTGCCAGCTGTGATGGGTTTACAAAGTGTTTGCGCAAAGTTACCAAGGCAAAAAGCGAGAGATTCGGATTGAATTAATATGGTTTATTTCTATTAAATGAATCTTTCAAATGAAAAATAAATGCTATGATTTGGTTGATTTGTTTTGCTGTAATCCCATTTTGTTTTAGTGACACCTATTGTGAGACACCCTGTACGAAATATTTACCAAGCATGAGAAGATTTTTTCGGGATAATGCAGCATTATGCAGAGCATCAACTTATCAAGGATATCCTCGGCTTTGACATAGCCGATGAAGACCGTTTGAAGATGCGTTGAAACAATCTTGGACTTCGACTTTGACCAGTAGCGAATGGCTGTTTGTAATTATTTTTTCGTTGTCGCACCGTAGCATAAGGTTTACAGAGAATTACGCGCATCTTTCAGCGTAATCTCCCGGAAAAGGTGCTGAAGCATCAGTCACTAAATAAAGAGCTTTAATTCTGCTCAATGAAAAATCTGCAGGCACCGCATTCGGAAACATAGCACAAAATGTATCTCGAATTCCATCACAGAATGCAGCCGGAAAATCGGATGCAATACATTTCAATAGCCTTATCAATTCAGCCTAAGTTGCTGCATCTAGTGTACTTAAGAGCTGCACTTCAAAAATCGATGCACCTGATGAGAAGGGCTGCTCGTTGCCGATTGATTTTGATTCGCGATCACGACACACGAAGGCCGATTCCAAAACAAGGCAGTCATTTTGATTAGTTTTCTACCAGCATTCAGGGCAAACTCCACTCAAAAATGAACCAAACTCCATCATTTGTTTTCATGTTCAGGATTTGTTTGTCTGAATTGAAATGAAATTTGAACAACATTTACCTGAAACACTTTTAACTTGTGAGCTGGAGCCAAGTAGCTGGATATGCTGGATTTGCATCTGCGCCTTTTCGCATTTATCGATTATATCATCAGCTAAATCAAGAAAACTCACTGAGCGTGCACTCGGTTCATGTAATTTGCATGTAAAAATGGGCTTCCACTAGAGTTAATACAAAATTCCGAACTCAAACGTCAAGGTTATCGCGTCCGTATTTTGGGATGCACATGGAATAATTTTCATCGACTATCTTGAAAAGGGAAAAAACCATCAACAGCGACTATTATGTAGCATTATTGGAGCGTTTGAAGAGCTTAATCGCGGAAAAAGGGCCACATTTGAAGCAGAAGAAAGTGTTGTTTTACCAAGACAATGCACCGTGTCGCAAATCAATGAAAACGATGGCGAAATTGCATGAATTGGGTTTCGAATTGCTTCCCCACCTACCGTTTTCTCCAGATCTGGCCCCCAGCTACTGTTTACTGTTCGCAGATCTTTCGAGTCGAGTATTAGTACACGACACTGAAGAAGTCTGCACATTGTAGACGAAATACGCGTATCTGTCAAGATAAGCAATAAAGGTAATTGGAATTAAACGGAAATTACTCATTTTTCTTCTCATTTTCTAGTTATGTTCTTGGAGTTTGATTCGTGTTTTTCGTTGGATGCGCGACCAGTGATGAATTCTTAAATCAACAGTGTTCCATAACTGAAACATAATCATTTTGTAATATTTCTTCGAATCTAATTGTTATTTTTAAATATTCCATTTCACTTGACTTGAATAAGTCTTTGACTATTTTTTCAACTGCTTTGACTACGATCTCTGGTTCCATATTTGAAACCCTCTCGGTGTAGTTTCCGGCCATGCAGAAGTGTGGGCTTTCCATCTACATGCGTAGGCGTTTCGCGAAGGCTCCAGTCCGATACAGCGCCTAATCATTTATTCTGCTTGAACTACTCTTGCCTACCTTTCCCAACGGAACCGTTACCTGCTGTCTCTCATATTTCCCTCAAGCGACAGTGGCACCAGGATCGTCTTCTCATTCATGATTTATGTTGTGATTGAAGGCACTTAACCGCCACGGACCTTCATGTAGGTGGGCTTAACATTGTCACCGTTTTCTGCACGCGCCCGCGCGTTGGCCGGTGAAAGGTTTAAAGCTAACATTTATCACTTTCTAGCCATTCTCGCGAAAATCTATTCCCTTCGAAACGCATTTTCCATCTCTATTGAACGGCCGAACACATTCCTCGCACAAGTTTCGTCCCCGCCTGCAACTAAGCAGTAATGATTTACGACCCCCGTTCTAGAATAATTTACAACAAAGTGCATTCGCTCTAATCTAATCCAACAAAGTGCATCATGGTCATCCATCACTTCGTCGTCGTTTTCTCCGGCTCAAGTACATTCTACACACTCCAGCTGCAGTCCACTCGTCCGACGGTGCCTTACTGGTATTTGCGTTGGTCCCTAACGACGACGTTGATAAAGATTATCGTCGACTTCGAGCGAGACGATGCCTCCCCTCTCTGCCCTTCCACGAGCGAGCTCCAGTTTCGTTTTTTTCGCTCTCTTTATAGACTGTTCTGAAGAAAATAAATACACTTATTTATCATATAAATAAAGCCATACTGTATATTTTCAATTATTAATACTTTTGAACATGGTAAAAAAACAATGTCTCCTTAACATTTTCATATCAGTTTGCTTGATTTTTCGACTCTAACTTTTCCTTCAACACTAATCATAAGCTTTCTCCTACCATTTTTACCCTTTTGGGCCAATCTTTCATAGTTTTTTCTACACTGTCCGCTAGTTTCAGAAAATGTAGATGGAGCGCATCTTTAGTCAGTTTGTTCGATTCATTTCCTTTTACTAAAACGTCATAGTTATTTTCACACCACTCCAGCGCATCTTAAGAATGATGACTGGAAGCAACATCAGGCCATAAGATGGTAGTGTGTTTGATCAAGGGTAGTAACTTTTTTTTTTTGAAGACACTTTTTGCCTACCACACAATTAGCTTCTTGCCGAATTTATCTGTATAAGTGGCATTCGCTGATCAGGGAACACCGTTTTCCTTCGGCGAGGTATGAATCTGCGGTCCCGGCAGAAGTTTTATAATCAAGATTTATGTAGGTTTCTTCATCCATGTCGTACAGCTTCCAAGCTTTCGGTTTCGCTCATTAAGTATGTTTGTTGCTTCGTTTTGGCTGCTTCTGCTTATAACAAATCGGCAGGCCCATTCTCTCCTTGGGTCGTATAAAATTAGTCACCGAAGTACCTAGCTTTTTCGCCACAACTCGTGCTGATGCTGAAGGATGTATTTTGAAGTATTTGTTGTGTGATTTTGTAAGGATTGTATCGAAAATAAACTGGCAACGCTTACGATGCGCTCACGCATACACGCGAGTCTATCGCGCTCTGAGCCGACTAACATTCGACGCGTTCATCTGTGAACAACTTGATCGTGAATCGATGAGAGTGTTGAAATTCAAAGGGAGAACACGTGGTTTCGTGAGAAGGATTTCTCTATGAACAAAATAACGAAACGTTTCGGAATTCATCGCGACAGCGTAAAATCTTACATCTACAAGTTCGGGGACAATAACTCGTTCAATGAACACGTACATAAACGAACAAATCAGAATTAGTCAAGTCTTTAAAAAAAACATACTAGTATAGACACAAAAATACATTTTTTTTGTAGTCATTATCAGCTACCGCGATACTCGAAGGCAGCGGCAAATCTTCGACGGAGAACTGCACGCAAAAAATGGAAGTCGAACATTGAAGCCACTCTGTTGAACACTCGTTGCAAACCTTTGATCGCACCCTCGAGTCCGTAGTTCGTACGACGAAGCGGAGGCCTCAGCATGATATTATTTCGCAGGGGCCGAGGACGAACATTCAAGTCGATATTCTCAAGCATCGCCCCGCAATCAAGTCTGCCTTGTAGGGCGTCCGCGATGATCAATGCGTTGCTGACGTCCCTTCTCACTCGCAAAGTTTGCTGGTTGATCAGACGGCAACGTTTTTGCGTAGCTGGGCAATCGGAACCGATCCCTTCAAGGTAGTCTTCGGAGAGCGAAACGATGAAAGCGACGTTGAACCGACTCCAGCGTGGACTTCACAAGAGAGCTGTAACGTCGGAAAATGTTTTGGCTATTCTAAAGACGAGTCCCAGCACTCTTGATGCTTTAGCAACGACGTATGACACATGCTGCTCATAATTTAGTTGTGTATCAAAAATCACCCCGAGATCCTTCACATGACTCACTCGGCCTATTGACGATCCAAGCAGTTCATAATTGAAGGTTATCCGCTTCCGCGGTTCCGCGAAAACGTTTTGACGAAACACTTGGCAGGAGCGATCACCATCCCATTAATCGTGCACCAATTGACCACTGCATCAAGTTGTCGTTGAAGATGAATACAGTCATTAACTGAACGAATCCTCAGATAGATTTTGAGATCGACTGCATAAGATAAACACGGACTTTTGATGATATGATGCACGTCGTTGAAGTAGAGTAGGAAAACTAGCGGGCCCAGATGGCTGCCTTGTGGAATGCCAGATGAGGCACATAAACTTGCAGAATAACAACCTCCCATAGCAAGCTTAAGTAGCCGATCAGTAAGATATGTTTGAAACCAATCTAGTAGGTTACCGTTGATTCCGAGCCTGTCAAGTTTGGCTATCACTATAGCGTGGTTCACCCTGTCGAAAGCAGTCGATAGATCGGTGTAAATAGCACCCGTCTGAGTCCGTTCCGTCATAGCTTCGGTGACGTACGATGTCAAGCATAACAGATTTGTCGTGGTCGAGCGGCCGGCAATAAATCCATGTTGATCAGTGCTAAGATACTGCTTGCTATGTGAGACGATTGGATCCATCACTACCAACTCAAACAGTTTGGAAACAGCGCTCAGCGATGTGATGCCCCGGTAATTGTTGACATCGCGCTTACTACCCTTCTTGTAGACTGGAAACATATGAGCAGATTCACAGCACTGAGGAAACGTACCACATGTAATAGATTGCTGGAAAATAAGACGAAGCGGCGGAAGGAGGACATCAATGTGTTTCTTAATTATTGCGGATGGAACTCCGTCTGGTCCCGAATTAAACGACGAGAGAGCGATCATTCTCGCTCGTCATGCCGTTGATTTGGGAGAGAGTCGCGATGCTATAGCTGTCAAGAAGTTTAGTCGCTGTTGAGTGGAAAGACGAGAGCTCATAATCAGGGCCGTAGAACCCGCTATGGATTTTAGTCCAGGCAATGCTCTCCAGATTAAAGTCGCCCAGAACAATTATTTCGTCACATGGAGCTGCATTTTCCGATAAGAAAGATATTGAGCGACAATGAGTGTCAATGAGCTCAATGTCTCGAATTCGATCCGGAGGAATGTAGACTGCGCAAATGAACAGGTGTCGATCCCCAAGCTGAATAGCGATCAAAACTTGTTCGACCGTGTGTCAAGAGTCGTCATCGATGGCTCTGGCTTTTAGCATGGAACTAACTGCGATAAGTACACCACCTCCAGTAGTTTTCCTGCTATTGTTCGAATTGCGGTCGCAGCGGAACAATTCGTACCCTTCTCCAAAAAACATGATCAGAAAGGGTTCGAGACTCGAGCCATGTCTCAGTTAGAACTATGATGTCGTAGCACTGATCCGAGGCTGCTAAGCGATAGTCGTCAATAAGGCTGTTCATTCCACCAACGTTTTGTTAATAGACAGCGATGTCCGGTCTCAGTCGCCCGGGGATAGTTGACCTGGAAGTTGGGACACTATCAGGTACTAAAACGTTCTGAAGTGGATCATACTTGCCGATGTTTGGAACTCGGAAGAGCCCTTTTCCAACACCAAGTACAGGGCCGGGACGGCTGTTGGTCGCTGGCAGGAATGACTCAACTGTATTGGGTGAATCAGGAACTTCCTCAGTACTGGCGGCATATATGCGTCCCGGTGAAGAGCTGGAGAAAGGCCAAGATCGTTGCAAAATGGGTGCTCGAAAAATTCTACTAGTCACTGTGGGTATAGCAGCGAGTGCGTGTTTTGGACTCCATTTGGCAGATGTAGAGGTACGTTGTTTCGATGAGGGTTGACTGCAATCGACGAACTGATCAGCGCACAAAATGTTCGAAAAAGCAGCTTACTTGCCTGTTGTCGGGCTTCGGAAGACCCCGTCACCCAGCTCAAACGCAGGACCGGGACGGCTGCTGATCGGTGGCAGCGAAGGCTCGACTGCGATGAGAGGAATAGGGGCTTCCTTAAGGTTTGGGGCAAGTTTGCGTCCCGGTGTCCAAACTGAAGATGAGTGTGTTTGGTTTGAAGAAAGTTGAGGCATGTGAGCTCCGATGAGTTTATAATTGACTATTCCATTGATACGACCTCTTCCACTGAGAGGCTCAGTGGATCGTTGGGTGCGGCAGCAGGTGGTGGTCGCCAAAAATTTTCGCTGGATCTATTGTCCGAGAATTTCCGGTACACAACACTTTTCGCCATGCGCTTTAGGTTTCAGATCCACTCGTATACCAATTTTGAAGGAGACGAAAGATAGTGTACTTTCGTCTTTACCTTTCGCTACTAGTCGGATAACTTGAACGTCCGTTATACCCAGGCGTTTTTGTGCCAGTGAACAAATCCGTTCAGCTGTGACTTCTTTTGAGATCCGAGACAAATATAACGGGACTGACGAGCTGACGGGACAGGGGCAATACCAATAGATGGAGAAGGCGTGCTACCAGTTCCAAGTAACAGAGGTGGTTGGTTATTTGGGACTGACTTGACAGCCGTGCTGAACAGCCTCCGGCTTCTATTAAATCTCGGGTCGATGCCAACGCGCTTGGATGATTTCGGAGTGCAAGAGCTAGAATTAGCAAAATTCGTACGGATCTCGGCTTTCAATTCTTCCATTATATCCGGCTTCAATTGCATCATGCCATCACTATGGGAGTTGAGTGCTTGTACCGGACCACCCAAGTAACAATTTTAGTTTTATTCCAGCCGTATAGCACTCCGCCTGGCTTTGTTGATAAAACTACATTCGAAACTGTTTTGTCTACCAACACCTCCTCTATGCATCTTTCAAGCCGAAATATGTACAAAGTGGCCCACTCTATAGACGGTTGTGAAAACAAGTTAATAAAACCTTTATAAGAACATAAAGATTTGGAAAATGTTCTAGTGAGAGACGTTATGACCACTTGAGAACCGTCATAAAACCAATTGGTTGCCATTAAAACCAGAATATGGCCAAATTGTCACAGCTGTCAAACTTCACTGTGAAATCGAGGTTGGTTTTTGTTGTTCTGCTTTGTTCGATTCTCTGCTCTTCTGATTCATTTAGCAGTAAAAAAAAGGTCTAGTATTGCGGGAAATTTTGTTTGATAGCAAAATATCCAAAACAAATTGGGTTTTCTACATCGTATTATGCTCCAAATTGTATGCGCGTTTATTTTCATGGTGAATATTGGCACGATAAGAGCCGAAAATTAATGCGCCTCGACAACATAAAGCGAATTGACAACAATGCATACCGATGGATGTAAAGTGTCATAATTAAAACAAAAACATTCGATAAATTAATCATGAAATTCCTGAAAAGTGCTTGGAATTGGATGAGATTATCTAAAAGAATACCGAAATTAATCTCCACTCTACAGTTTATTTTGCATACCACTGAAAATCTGATGCATTAATTTTCCCACATTTCAATTATATCTTATATTTCAATATGGCGATAGGAAGAAAATCCCAGTTTTGCCATAAAGCCAATTTTTCTTCGCAATGACTATTATAAAACTATTTGGTCTTATGGTGACTTCCTTCAATGCCAATTTGCCGCTTAATGCATTTACTGGAGGCAAAATGGTTTTAAAATGCTTTTCAACTGACCATAATAAGATAATATCATTATTTATTTACACCACCCCCCCCCTCACATATCCCACCACAACCCCCCCCATACCGCCCGCTTCTCCCCCCTCTTTCACCCCTCCCCCCCCCCTTCCCCCCCCTCCTCCCCCCCCCCCCCCCCCCTCCCCCCTCTCGTCCCCCCCCCCCCACCTTTCCGCCTCCCCCCCTCCCCCCCTCCCCCCCCGCTCCCCCTCCCCTTCTCCCCCCGCCCCCCCCCCCCCCCCTCCCCCCCCCCCCCCCCCCCCAATCCCCCCTCCCCCAAACCCCCTCCGCTCCCTCACCCCCTCCCCCCACCCGTCTTTCTTTTACGTCCTCCCGACCCACGACTTCCACTGATAATCCGCCTCCGGATCTCACGGCTGTTCTCGTTGTCCGCAATAACCAGTGAGCCGAGATAGACAAATTCATCGACTACCTCGAACTCATCGCCGTCGATCTTTACACTGCTGCCCAGTCGGGTCCTGTCGTGCTAGGTTCCGCCTGCCAGTATGAACATCGTTTTGGACGTATTTATCTTCAACCTAATCTTCTCTGCTTCGCGCTTTAGTCTGGTGTACTGCTCTGCCACACCCTCAAATGTTCTGCCGACAATATCCACGTCATCGGTAAAGCAGATAAATTGACCGGATCATATTGAATATCATGCCTCGCATGCTAAACGCCGCTCGTCGCATAACTCCTTCAAGAGCAACCCAACAAACATCGGTGTTGAATTAGAGCTTGTTCAAACAAATTTGGAGAAGCTATTCAGCTATTCTAGAAGAAACAGCTGAATAGCTTCTCCAAATTTGCTTGAACAAGCTCTAATTCAACACCGATGTTTGTTGGGAATGTTGAACAGGGGGCAAGAGAGACCATCACCTTGACGAAGCCCCCTGCGGGATTCGAATGAACCCGATAATCCACCCGATATCGTCACACAGCACTGGGTTGCATCCATCGTAGCCTTGAGAAGTCCGGTCAGCTTCCCCGGAAAGCTGTTCTCGTCCATGATCTTCCATAGCTCATTTCGGTTAATTGTATCATATGCGGCTTTGAAGTCGATGAATAGATGATGCGTCGGGACTCTATATTCACGGAGGATCTGCCGCATCTGCCTTTTGGAGGATCTGCCGCAAAGAGAAGATTTGGTCCGTTGTAGACCGTCTTTCGATGAAACCGGCCTGATAACTTCCCACAAATCTATTTGCTAGTGGCGACAGTCGCTGGAAGATGATTTGGGATAATACTTTATAGGCGGCATTAAGGACAGTGATCGCACGATAGTTTTCACAGTCCACCTTGTCGCCTTTCTTATAGATTGGGCAGATAACCCCATCCTTCCACTCTTCCGGTAGCTGTTCGGTATCCCAAATCCTGACTATCAGTCGACGCAGGCGATTTGCCAACTTTTCCGGTCCCATGTTGATAAGTTCTGCTCCGATTCCATCCCTTCCAACTGATTTGTTGTTCTTCAGCAGCTTGATGGCATCCTTAACTTCACCTATCGTCGGGGGTGGCACATCTTCGTCACTTACTGCATCGACTACGTCTCTTCCATCGCTGTCTTGGTCCTCTTCCTGTACTCCATTCAGATGTTCATCGAAGTACTGCTTCCAGCTTTCGGTCATCTCACGATCGTCCGTCAGGATTCTCCCATCCTTATCCCGACACATTTCGGCTTGCGGCACGAAGCCACTGCGTGATGCGTTGAGTTTCTGGTAGAACTTTTGCGTTTCATGTGAGCGGTGCAGCTGTTCTAGTTCCTCACACTCCTCCTCCTCCTGGCGGCGCTTTTTCTCCCGGAAGAGTTGGGTCTGCTGTCGCCGCTTCTGTCTGTATCGTTCCACACTATGACGGGTAGCTTGACGCAGCATAAGTGCCCGCGCTGCGTTCTGCTCATTCAACACCAGCTGACATTCCTCGTCGGAACCACTCGTTCTGTCGGCTTCGTTCCACATAACCTAAGACGTTCTCCGAAGATAATATCAATGAGTCCTAAAACGGCATTTCAATACAGCATTTTACGAGTTCATAAAGTCGAAATAAAACCATTGATAGGAGTAAAGGGAATTTGAGAAACAAGGTTTTGAGATCGTTCTAAACAAGCTGTGTAGGTTCTCATAAACCTGACTAAAATATGAAACTTATTGGAACCTCTTGGTGCCATAATAAAACCAAGTGGATTTCAAGTGGCTTTCATAAAACTTTAATAAAACTTAATAAAGCAGGATGATGTAAGCAATGTTACTTGGGCAGCCTCGTAGGCAGCAGGAAGCGAATATCCTTCCTTAATATTGTACACGATGGACAGAACGAACACACTTGATGATTTCTCATCACTGATTCGATCACATCAGACGCCACTCCACAGCAACGAGGATGGAAAATTGCCTTGACATTCGATTTGACTTTCACCGATGTCACCAGCACACGAAGGACATTTTGCGCCACAGGTCTAGCCTATCCAAAATTACATCGGAAGATAGACAACCTCATCCTTATTTTAGTAATTTTGCCAAAAAGGCCGGTAGCTCCGCCGGAATAGTGCAAAGGCTCAAGAAGCACAACAACCTGAAGACTTATAAGAAGCTGGAAATAGCAAAACAAAGTGCTGAGCACAAATTTAGGGCGAAAACCGACGATGTTTGCAACGGCCGTCTGCCTCCGTTTTGATCGATGACGAAACATATGTGAAAGAGGACTCCAAAACGCTTCCAGGACCGAAATTTTACATTAAGGCGAAAATGTGAGCATCTCTGAAAAGTCATGCGAGGTGGAAAGATACTATAGGTACGATCAATACTGAAGTTTTCCATACTGAGTGTTTGCCGAAAAGGATGCTTCCGTTATACAAGCAGCACAAGGTCCCTCCTTTGTTTTTTGGCCCGATTTGGCGTCAGCCCATTACACCAAAACCACTGTCCCAACTGTCCATAGCTTCCTCCAATTGGACGCTACTGAGCTATCGTTAAGCGCAATTTCAAGAAAAGTGGTAAGAAGGGCTAAACCACGGAAGAGTTCAAAAAGAATTGGTGTGCGGCTTCCAGAAAAGGTGACAAAACTACAAATCCAAAATCATAAAATTCTGAAAATAAAGTCACTTTAATTTTTTTTTTAGTCTTAGAGAGCAAGACTTGAATTAAATGATTCAGTAGTTTTTAATAGTTTCTTGTTTTTTTTTTATTCCCTACTATACAGAAAAATATGTTGCCAGTTTGTTTTCGACACAGTCGCTTTTGCGATTGTTAACTTACGAAAAAAATCTCTTACAATTTTTAACTCTATTGATCACCACGGATTTTCAAACATCCGCATTAGGCAAAATATTTGTTCATTTGGCTATAAACAACAGGACGCAGACAAAAGTTGGTCGAATACTGCACGCGATATGAACAGACGATCAATTGTAAGTGTATTCATAATTTTCGGAACAGTCTATAGGTGCGTCTGTTCAACTTACAAATGTGCAAATATCGAGCAAACGAACGATATGGACACTATGCACCTCATGGAGCTACCGATGGCGGTAGTTTGGTACTGTCTTGTACAAAACAATGTTTACCTATAGTCCGGGGGTTTGCAGGAACCAATATTTGCTCAAACGATGTTCTTCTTTGGCGAAACGACGAGACACGGTACAAATGTCCAAAGTCAACAACATGCAATAAGTGGTAACTTTTAGCTGCGTTCTCGCGGATCGCACGGCTGAACCGTATAGCTTGTTGGACCGGCAAACAGTGAAAAAGAGTTGACAATTATTGGCGAATGGTGGGATTAGCTGGATGAGGTTACAATTCCTAAAAAGAAGCTTCTGTGCGGTGGGGTTTCAACCTTTTTCTGTTTGCTCCTTTATCCAAATGTTCTTATTGCTAATGTAGACTTCAACGTCGATAATCTGTCTGTATGAGTCAGCCGTTTACACATTCCAAAAATAACCGAAGGATTTATGGATCAAACGAATTCGTTGTTCAAACAGTGCAACGAATACGATTTTGATTGCCATTTAATTACTGCCCAAAACCAACACAATCCAAGTGATTCATCGTTGCATGCTCCGCTCGACGGGTCACGATTTAGTAACTCAGCAATCGTTCTGAACCGCTTTTCTCGTTCAACTTTTCGGCGGATAGAAATTCCACCGTTTCGACAGCCACTCCATAATGCATCGGACGGCGAAGAGGCACACGACAATCGATATGTATATATTGAAGTTTTATAAAAATGAAAAAGGGGTCGAAACATCAAGGCGGCCCCAGTTCCGGGTGTCAAACAAGCCACTACATTGTATTACATTCTAGTCGGGGTGTGATTCGAATTCATTTTTTTTTGTCTGACAGACTGCATGGCTGTTCTGTGTCTCATATACAGTGTTTTTGTTGCTGTAGCTATCAACCATAGTTTCACAGTCATAAAAATATGCGTTTAATTTTTAATGTTCCCATGAGTTACGGACGCCCGTCGAACGAATGGCAATCGATGGTGGTGCCCTTCCGTGAGCTGGGAATAAAAATAAATTAAAATCCAATCTGGGATATACCTGCCGATTCCGGGGGACACTGAAAAACGACGTAACTCCTATTCTATAAGTCATTTCCGAAAGTAATTCTTCTTCAAACCCCACGCCAATCGAGTTGCAGGTGAACCACTCATGGCTGATGGCGTTTGCCTAGGTCAAGGCCGCGAACCCATCATGCAAGCACTAGTAGCTCACCATCGGTCATCAGAACGCCGATGACCACCCAGGTCCTCCTTCACCCACTCAGCCCACCCACCTACTCTCTCACATCGGTCGGAGCATCGTGGTGTGTTTCCAATTTTTCCCGTCGAGTGGCATATTCGTTACAGTGTGTTTCCGCCCTTTCAATTTACACACTTGATTGAATCCGACAAAACCCGTCATCGGGTATAAACATGCACCTCCCAACAGCGCCCTCTCCCTGGCATTCAACGCGTGTTGCGCGTCGGTCACCCGTCTGGACGGACATGTGTGGATACGTTGCATATATGCATAAGCGTCTACCATCGGCCGAGAAGAATGCTCTCATATCGAGCGTGCCCGTGCGGTGAAAATTGAAATTTAAGCCGGAATGAATGAGTGGCTTAGCAACATTGCTTTTCGGCGGGATTCCGGATTTTGGGTATGTGTTTGTGGACGATGGATTTACAACCAGGATTAACGAGGGATGACAATCAACCGTTTACGAAATTAAGGTTGAAGCTCTCCAAAGTGGGGTACAATTTCGAGAAGAATTGAGTTCTTTGGGGTCTAGTAAAGATTAAGATTAAGAGTTTGAGATTTGGATGATTACTTTTCTGAGTGGAAGTTTAAGGATTTAAAAGATCGTTTGCTTTTGAGGATGAGCATGATGAGCACGACTGACCGCCCTAGGTTGCTACTGTGTTATTGCAAAATATGCTGTTTTTGCTCAGAGAACCAACAGATGATGCTTGGGATTAACATATATCGTCAATAAGTCAAAGCTGGTGATCCCAAACTAAGGCAATCCCAGATAAAAATAACCATACAATTACAATACAATAACATAAAAGAACATGAAAATCTTTTTCAAACCATAAATCTTATTGGTCATGAGTCAGATAAATGAATAATGCATATTGTCATTACAATAGATTTACTATTCACTCCATATGCTAGGATTTTCAACAATTGTCAAACAATACAATTAATAGTAATTGACTCAAATTTGTTCGAAAAAAAAAATGAGTTTTTCTATAGTCAAGATACAAAACAACCCCCCCATTTCTATTGTCGATGTCTCAATTAACATTAGATTCTATTGTAGAAACAGTAAGTCCTAATGTTATCCTATTGTCACGAACAAAACGACCAATTGTACATACTATTGATTCTATCGTATGGTTACAATACATTTTAGTGTAAATCTATTAAACTTTTTTATTCGGGATACCTACACCAGCTTCACCCAAAAGCAGGTCAAAGAAGAAAAGGGTAGGGATGTGTTGATATGACAATCCCTTTATTGGAAACAGAAAAATCTTCTGCAAAGTCACGAGGAATCACTGAATGTTAGATAAGAAGGTTGAGTTGGCAGCAGAGTTCGTTTTGGTAAACGTTATGCTTTGTTTATTTTTGTCTTCAGATTATTCCCATATACACCGTGTCCAATAGTTTCTCATACACTTTTTCCTTGCATTGGTGTCGTGCAACTGCTCAACATGCTTCACGTATGTGTTGGTGTAGTTTTGCACTATGTTTATACAAACGCTTTTAGGTTATGTCCGATTGTTTTCATTCAGTGTTTATCTTTTACCAGCGATGAAGGAGTTTCGTGCTGTGGTGATAAAAAAAGTTTTTGAAAGGTGAGCGCCCGGGCGCTATTTTCAGAAATTTGAAAAACCTCGGAATAAAGCGGGATTTTGTGTACCGAACCATCCGAAGGTACCGTGACACCTGCTCGTTTGATGACCGGAAGAGATCCGGTCGTACTCTTACGGAGCGCAAAATGCAAAATGACCTCGGATTCCAAGCTTTCAAGAAACGTAAGGTTCACGGAGTTTCGGAACCTTCCAAGCAGAAACGACTCGAAAGAGCAAGTCTGCTTTTGTCGCGGCACGGTGGGGAAGAATTTATCTTTTCCGACGAAAAGTTATTCGTCTTGCAACAGTCTCACAATGTCCAGAACTACAGATTGCTGGCTCTCTCTACGAGAACTGTTCCAGAGAGCGATAGGAATATTCCACGGTTCCAAAGTGCTGCGTCAGTGATGGTTTGGGGAGGAATTTGCAAGCGAGGCAAATTACCACTGGTTTTCATCGAAAAAGGCGTTAAAGTGAATGCCGTATATTATAAAACGGAAGTTTTGGAGAAAGTTGTCAAGCCATATGTACAAGAGGTGTTTGGAGGGACAGCCTGGAGGAATCGCTAGAGCAACTGCAGCGGGAGAAAAGTGCTAAGGAGAAAGCGTTTGAGGAAGAGGAAATCCTCCTTGAGAAGCGATTGGAGGCGGAACGGGAGATTATGGAGAAGGAAAGGTTGCAGAAAAAGGAGAAGCTGGAAAAGAAGCTGGCGCAGGAACGCGACATCCTGGAGAAACAACTGAAGGACGAGCAGGAATTTCTGCAACGGCGACAGCAACTTCGCGATCGGTTCCGGAAACTAAAATCGGAGCTATCCCAACATTACGATGTGGCAGAGGACTCCGACGAAGAAGGAGACGAGACTGTCAACGAGAAGGTGACAGGCTGGGAGGTTTTGACCCAGAAGGATCTACGTGGAGCATTCCCGAAGAACTCGAAGCCGTCAGACCCGAACCAGCAAGCAGACGGTGAAGCAAAAAAGGCGATTCCGGATTTCACAAGACCGACGCAGCTAAACGAGCCGGGGTCGAACCAGGGGTCAGGAAGCGGCAATATCCGTCCCTAGCAGCATGCACCGCCAGCATTCGGTGAGAAAGGCGGTGACGTCGAGAATTTGTTGCAACAGTCGGACCTGACTGCGGAAGAAGAAGCCATCCTTAGAAACATACTCGCCCGAAGAGGACGAAATCCGCAGGTTCCACGGAACGACATGTGCCGAGGACCGACGCAGGAACAGTTGGCAGCTAGACAAGCTGTATCCAAGCACCTTCCGATCTTCCGAGGAGAGCCGGAGGTTTGGCCACTCTTCATAAGCTGCTACGAATACACGACGGCAGCATGCGGGTTCACGAACATGGACAATCTGAAACAACTACACGATAGCCTGAAGGGACTTGCGAAGGAAGCGGTTCAAAGTCAATTGTTGATGCCAGAATCGGTCCCCGAGGTCATTGAGGATCTACGCAAGCTTTTTGGAAATCCGGAAAAACTTTTAAAAAGTTTAGTGGCGAAAGTTCGCAAAGCACAGGCCCCACGGTTGGATAAGCTGGAAACGTTCCTCTACTTCGGAATCACGGTTAAACAACTGTGCGACCATCTCGAGGCGGCTGGACTGCACTATCACCTGAACAACCCTATGCTCGTGCTGGAGCTCGTCGGGAAATTGCCTCCCGAGTACAAGCTTGATTGGGTGCGATTCAAGCGCGGTAAACTGGAGACACCGCTAAGGAACTTCACTACCTTCATAAGTGAAATTGTATCGGAGGTCTCAGAGGTGGCGGACTTCACAGGAGTGGAACAAGCAGTGACGCTACAGTCGGGAAAAAATAAGCCAAAGAAGAAGGAGCTCGTCAACACCCACAACAGCCAACTAAGCCGACCCGGTGGAGCTCAAACGGATACACCTTCGCGAACGAAGAAACCGTGTGTCGCCTGCAAACGAAATTATCACAAGGTTCGATTCTGCGACGACTTCGCCAAGCTGAGCATCCGTGAACGTTTGGAAATCGTCGAAAAGTGGAAGCTTTGCCAACTGTGCCTCAACGACCACGGGAAAGCGCCGTGCACATTTAGGGGACGCTGTAACGTGCCGAATTGCTCGAAGAGTCATCACTCTCTACTGCATAGGGTAGAAGAAAGCATTCAACTGTCGTTGGTAGAAAACAACGCACACTTCCAATCCCTTAGGTCAGTGATATTCCGCATCGTTCCCATCACACTCTACTTCGGCGAAATAGCCGTAGAAACATCAGTCTTTCTTGACGAAGGCGCTTCTGCAACATTGGTGGAGGATTCGATTACTGAACTCCTGGGTGCCTGCGCTGTTCCGGAACCATTGGTGGTAGTCTGGACAGCAAATATGACGCGGCACGAAGAGACGTCGCAAAAAATCGATTTTCAAATCGCCGCCAGAGGGACGAACAAACGGTACAAGCTGAAAGAAGCACGTACGGTGAAAGAACTTGTCTTGCCGAAACAAGACATTCACTTCAAGGAGGTGATAAATCGATATGACCACCTCAAAGGTCTACCAATATCCGATTGTACTTCGGAAGTTCCCCGAATCTTAATCGGCCTTGACAATCTACATCTGTTCGCTCCACTTGAATCTAAGGTGGGCAAGTCCGGTGAACCAATAGCTGTACGTTCGCTTCTAGGGTGGTCTATTTACGGTCCCGAGCATCAGAGGACCTCATCGAAGGCATACGTACATCATCACTCCGTGCAGCCGATTAGTAATCAAGAGCTGCACGACTTGTTGAGAACGCAGTACACTATGGAAGAAATGTGTACGCAAACCGAAGTACTCCCAGAAACAGAATCCATCGTGCGCGCCCGCAGCATCCTCGAACAGACGACTAAGCGCGTAGCGGACCGCTTTGAAACGGGGCTTATATGGAAAAGCGACGACGTCATTGGGGATTCCCCAATGGTTCTGAAGCGGATGATCGCATTGGAACGAAGGCTATCGAAGGACCAGCGACTTCAAACAGCTGTTCACGAACAGATAGAAGCGTACCAACAAAAGGGGTATGCGCACAAGGCGACTGAAGCAGAGTTGCGCAATTCCGATCCGTTGAAAGTGTGGTACCCAAGAAACCAAGCAAAGTGCGCCTGGTGTGGGACGCAGCGGCGTCCGTGAATGGAGTCTCCCTAAACTCAAACCTACTGAAAGGGCCCGATCTCCATACGTCACTTCCGGCGGTTTTCAGTATATTCCGGGAACGATCGGTAGCAATCGGTGGCGACATACGCGAAATGTACCACCAATTGCTCATAAGGGAAGCTGATAAGCAGGTGCAGCGGTTCTTATTTCGTTTCGACCCCACAAAACCATTAGAGGTTTATGTTATGGACGAGGCCACCTTCGGCGCCACGTGTTCACCGTGCTCAGCGCAATACGTTAAAAACCGTAACGCTCTAGAGCACGCTGCACAGTTTCCTGGCACCGCGGAGGCAATCATCGACCGAACGTATGTAGACGACTACTTCGACAGTCTGGACACAGAGGAGGATGCATTACGTAGAGCTAAGGAGGTACAGTTCGTCAACTCCAAAGCGGAGTTCGAAGTCAGAAATTGGTCGTCGAATTCGCCATTTGTACTTCAAGGTCTAGGCGAAGAAAAATCTACCGAATCGGTGCATTTCCACCTCGATAAGAACACCGAAAACGTCTTGTCATTCGCCGTTCCATCGAGAACAGAAGTTTCGCTGGACCAGTCAACAAAGCCGACTAAAAGGGCAGTCTTGAGTTCGGTCATGACCATTTTCGACCCACTGGGTCTGTTGGCTCCTTACACGGCGTTGGGAAAAATGCTAGTACAGGACCTCTAGCGTACCGGCTGCAACTGGGACCACAAAATCGACGACTCTATGGATCACTATGGAGCGCCATCGCATACTGCAAATCTCGTTCAGGGCTGGTGCCGAGAAAATTTGACCGACTTTTTGGACAAGAATGAATGGCCTCCCAGTTCACCAGATCTGAATCCCTTGGATTATTTCGTATGGTCATCCATGCTGGCGAAGGTAAATGACCACAGGGCGTCTAATATGAACCAATTCAAAACCGTAATCAAACGAATTTGGGACAAAATGTCGATGGAAGTTGTGCGTGCCACCTGTGACGGTTTCGAAAAACGTCTGGAGCTGGTCAAGAAGGTTAAAGGTGGTGTTATTGCAAAACATATGCTGTAGTTGATCAGTATTATATTGCAATATAATGGGTAAAGTTATCAATAAAATCTGGATTATCGATTTGAAATAAATAGAGTTTTATTTTGCATGAGAATATATTGGACACGGTGTAAATTATAATATTAGTATCGATTTATTCCCACAAAAGGAATGCTGATGAAGCCATTCCAAAAGTGTGATGATGGTTTACTTCATCGGAAAACCAGTTTTTAAACCATGCCTAGTAGCTGATTTGAACCGATCAAATCATTTTTGGAACTTTTAACGGTCGAGAGGACCCGGAGAAGTGATTAAAACAATGGACGTTACTGAATGGCGTTTCCAGTCGAAATGACCTACCGACCAACTTCGAGTGTCTCCGATTCAATTGAAATTTTTAACACACGTTTTACCCACGAAAGTAAGTTTTTTTCCACTGATGCAAAACATTTTTTGGACCCAAGAGTCAGTTTTAAAAAGGGCGTAAGCATTTTGAATAGCATTGCAATTAATAATTCGTAGCTCGAAAACTGTCTTGGAACAAGTTAAGGCCCTATATGTGAAGGTTGTGTAAAAAAATATACACTGAAAAAAAAATTCGAAAAAAATCAAAATTTAACATTAAAATTTAAATATCTCAAAAAACAATTGTTTGATTTTTTAATTTTTTGACTGTAAGAATTTGAAGTTATTTCGCAAATTTTTGCACAGATTTAAGGATGAAAAAATGTGAGCGAAAAAAGGTTCTTGAACATCAACTTTTAGTGTATTTCTCAAAATTTTAATATTTGCGGGAATAAACGAAATCTGATTCTTGAAATATTTAAAAACAAAATTCAGCTCATAATGATGATCTTCGTTAGAGCATCCGTTCTCGAGATATTTCTGATTTAATTTTATCATATTCGAATAATATTCTAAAATACGACCTTTTCATAAATTATTCGCGTTGCTAGAGACCAGGCTAGTAGTTTTCGAAATGTTTGTTAAGTTTCCTACAACTCTCTCTTTAACAGCAAAACGATTGGATGAACGGATATGAGGTAAAATGGTTCAAACAGTATTTTTAAATTTTCGTTTAACATATGCCTATTTTGCTTCTTATTGTATACTTTATACATTGTGTGTAAAAACTTGAAGCTGTCAGTTTTGGAGAAAATTTCAGGGTGGGGAGATCTGAAGTGAAAAAAGTTTCTCTAAGGTCAACTTTTAAAGCATTTTTAAAATCTAATTTAATTTAATTTTCGAAAATTATTCGAGTATGATAAAATTAAATCGCAAATATCTCGAGAACGGATGCTCTTACGAAGGTCATCATCATGCACTCAAACATTTTCAAATACTTTAAAAATCAGATTGTATAATCAAAATACGTTTATTCCCGCAAATATTAAAATTTTGAGAAATGCACCAAAAGCTACTTTTAAAAAAAAAAACATTTTTTCTGATATTTTTTCATCCTGAAGTCTTCGTTCAAATTCAAGTTCTTACAAAATCAAAAAATGAAAAAAAAATTAAAAAAATATTTTTTGAGATATATAAATTGCTCGATTTTTTTCTGAATTTTTTTTTCTCAGTGTATATTTTTTCACAATCTTCACACATAGGGTCACAACTTGTTTTTAGACAGTTTTTTTGTACAACCAAAGGTTTTCGAGCTACGAATTATTAATTGAAGTGCTATTCAAAATGCCTACGCCCTTTTTAAAACTGACTCTTGAGTCACAAAAATCTAAGTTAGCACGGAAAATGCTCAGTATCCGAAGCCAAACGCGTATGCAAAGTTTCATTCAACTAAAAAAATATCGAAAATAATTTTCCACATTTCCAGGTCATTTCGCCTGGAAACGCTCTACTAGAAAATGAGAAGAAAGATTCGTAATTTCCATTTAATCCCAACTACCTTTATTGCTCATCTCGACAGACACGCGTATTTTGTCTACAATGGGCAGAATTCTTCGGTGTCGTGTACTAATGGGGGGGTGGGGGGGCAGCCCGCGGCCCGCGGATCGAAAGATTGCGTGCGGACCGTGCCGCGAACCTGGACGCGCGCAGTATATCGAAAAAATATTGTGTCTTGTTCGGGTACAAACAAAAAAAATTTAGATTGCTCAAGTAGTATTACATATCTCCTCTTGCACACTACAAATTTAATGTCGTTCTTCGGTGTTGGTATGTTGGATGTATGTTGTGGTGCGGGGGTTTTCTTGCGGTTTGCGGAGCTTTTGTCTGGGGGATGTCGGGCTGTGTGCTGTATGGGTTTGTTTCTCTGCGTGGCGCAGATATATTTTTTTCCCCAAAAAAATTTTTTTTGGTAAGCAATTTGCACGTGTGGTAGAAAGAGTAAATCTTTCGTCTCTACAGGCACAATCAATAAGGAGATTTACCAGAAAGAGTGCCTGCAGAAGCGATTGCTACCCTTCATCGAAAACCACAAAGAAAAACCATCGATCTGGGTCGATTTGGCATCATGCTATTTGCTTAAACTGCGACGAAGTGGTACGAAGCAAATCAAGTGAATGTTGCACTAAAAACCGCAAATCCGCCAAATTGTGCAGAGTTACGTCGAATCGAGAGATATTGGGTTCTGGTGAAGCGGATATTTTCTGGAAAGAAACAAGGAATCAAAGATGTCAAACGATATCAGCCAAAATTGGGACAAAGACTACCACAAAGACGGTAGTATCTGAAGAGTCTGTAAAACCCCTAATGGATGGAGTTAATTCCAAAGTTTGAACATTTTATGCAAATACCTAATGACTACACAGATAGAAAGAAACATTTAATTTTCTGCGTTATCCAATGCACAAAAAGGGAATGCTAGATTTGGCAGAAAATAATGGGATATTTCATGTAAATTGAAGCCAGATTACGCCTGAATCTAGTCTGTTGTATGAAAAATTGCATACATTGTTGTAAGGCGCAGGAAAGATTGCAAACAATTTCGTTGTTTACGCTTCCTTTGGCTTGGAATTAAACGAGGGGAAATTTTACGCGCCTGTTCAAATTCATAATATTTTTTCCGTGTAAGTTTTGACTTCGTGCATTGTTAAATCAAATCACAAGAATCTGAAATAAACAACTACAATTGAAACATAACGCAAAATTTAAGGTGTCCTTATTATCGTGGATACAGACCTTATACTCACCTCTTGTTGACGAAAGCATATTTAAATTAACATTGGCACTTGACATTGGGACTAAGTTGAATTCGGGCTTTTCATAGTATCTAATTATTAACCATGTTTAAAACACATTTGCTCAAAGTAAATGGACATTGAAACACCCTCGATTGCGTGTATGAATCGACAGTTGCCACGCATCAAAGCCCGCAAACGCTTATTGATTAACACTGCTGTTGCTTTGAATCAGGTAGCATTTGGTTTGAAGTCAAACCAGCAAGGTCTGTAATATGATGGGTGATACCGTGTACCTTTCATCAAAGTTCGGCATCCACTGTCTAGTCCTCGCTAAACTACATAGCTTAACCGGACGGAAGGTCGCGGTTAATGATGCTTTTGCGTGATACAATCGTGTTTTTTTTATCAACCCCCGAATAGACTAGAAAAACTGAAGGTTGCTAAGCACCGCAAGAATAAAAAATAAAACAGGGTCGGTCCGTAGGTTGTGAGACAATTTGTTTCCACTAATTCAAATTCGACACGCTATGAGATACTGTGTCCGGTGCTCACTTGGTGAGAAATGGCGATAAATGTGGTGCTCAATTGATGCGGATGGGTTGAAACACGCGCAATTATTTTCCAATTATGATTGCCTGGAAGTTTAAAATCGACGGCTATGTCCGGTGGACAGAAAAACAGTGTAGACAGACCAATTCTAAAACTTGTGAAAAAGGCAGGTGACAAACAGGAAAACTTCGATTTCGTATCTTCCATTGAACAGTTCAGTCTTAGGAATGTTTATCGCCACAACACATCTGTACTTTTGCATCGTCTTATGGCACATTGTGCTCAGAAACAAAATCCCAATTCTATATCACCGAATAACGATCACCGCTGCTAACGAACGCCGCTCATGTTCTTCTGAAGACAGTAGTGCAAGGTGGGAAAAAAAACGCTCGCAACCATGTTCGATACCCATCAAAATCAATTGAAAGGCGCAATGAGAAAAGTAATTGTTACCGGGCGGTGTGCAGATCATCGATTTTCCTTTCATAAAAGGAACACAACACAAATTAATCGCCGATGAGACTTCAATGCACGGTCAAGCGACGAACTGCAATATTTGCAGCGAAAAATTCTAACTCCATCACATCGCCGGCCTCAAACTCTCCGTTCCATTATTGTTTGCCCAGCGCTTGCAACTCATCATACGATCCTGAATCCCGTCCCTAATTAGCTCATTAAATTTGCCTGATTCCTTTTTGAACCAGTAATATCAAGATTCCACGCGGCGAATGGATGAAAATCGAAATCGAGCGCGGCTTCCCAATACTCGCACCGGGCCTCCTCGATCCTCACAACAGCAGTGTGAGAAGCCCTCGAGTGAGGGAAACCACGCAGAAAAAAGAAAAGAAAAAAAAACGGTAGCGAAAAAAGCCGAAGCCCTCGCTCGACCGCAATTAAGATAAAATTTATGTGGTGCTATCTTGATGCATGTGGTGTCCTCCGCGACGGAATCGATTAAGCCCTTGGAACTATACCCGTCGCCACCGCCGAGTGGGCTGCAATATAGTTATCAACATTGCGCTGGAAATACGCACTTTCGACGACGAGGACATTATCGTTTGGCCGCAGAATTTCGGTCTCTGGACTCACCTGGTAGTATGTTGGCGGGTTCGGGTGATACGCTTGAGTGATTGGCTAAATTCGATGCGGAAGAGAGAGAGAGAGAAAAAGAGATAGAATGAACGTGAGCGAGTGCGCATAAATAGTGGACATGGTTTTTTAACAGTGTGTGATTAAATGGTGGGTAGGGGGGAGCGGGGTCGGTTGATGAAATGATGCGTACAATGTTCTCCGCACATTTGTATCGTAATGAATTTAATTTTAAGGGCTGATGTATGGCGAAACGTTTCGGTGTTTTCTGACAGCATGATGATTACTGGCAGAAGATCGTAGTTGGCAGTGTGTAAAAGTAAATTGCTTCGATTTACTAGAACAGCCTGAGTTATGTTGAATTATAAACGACATCTTGACCTTCACAAGCAGGTCTCAACGATCTGCTATTTTTAATCACTTTTGTTAGGTGCGAAATTTTGAATGCTCAAAGCATAATATAAATAGAAAGTATAATTTTTTACGTGTATGTCTCTCTGAGGTTTCCAAATATGGTCTGGTCTAAAGAAAGAAAACTTTTTCCACTTTACCGAAAGAAACAAGGCAAAAACGTAACTTTTTTTTCTCAAACTATGACCATATGACGTTTAATTATGGTCATCCTTCTTCGACACCAAGCTACAAAATGCAAAAATAATCTGCAAGGAGAGTTCTCACCTATCTCACTAACTTCCAATAGATTGTTTTAAATTTACATTAAAAATAAACTACGAGCGCAAGATAACAATGTGAGGTATTGAATTAATTAATTAAATGTGCTGTTAAACGGAACCCATTAACTCTAATAGATCATAAGTCTGAAAGCTTGCAGCTAATTACGCTGATTTTAGGTAGATTATAAGTTTATCATAGACCCTATCAACATAAGAAACTCCAACTCATTTGGTTGCAGGACACCCTAGTGTCCACGATGAAATTGCCACACTATGAAATTGCTCTAACTTTTTAACCGTTGGGTTAAAAATTTGGGTGGATTTAGTTCATAGTGCATTATTTACATCCTGCAAGTTTTAAAGTCCTGTGATCAAAACTCGCGGAAATGGAGTCGAAAGAACAGCTCGTGCGTGATAAAATCTTGCGCATTCATCACGAGAACAAGGATCTCTCGCATCGTTCCATCGCTAAATCGTTGGGAATCGCGAATTCCACGGTGTCGCGAGTGATTAAGCGGTTCGAGGAACGGTTGACCACCGATCGGAAGCCCAGAAGTGAAGGAAAAAGTATTCCGTACAACACCAAAAATCACAACCGCGTAGTTGGGGCCTTCAACCGAAATCCGAACGCCTCCGTTCGGGATGTGGCTAAGAAGCTGCACCTAAGCCGCAGTTTTGTCCAGAAGGCCAAAACTAAGGCTGGGCTTCGAACGTTCAAGGTACAAAAGGCCCCTAATTGCGACGAGAACACAGAGAACAGACATTGATGTCCATATACCTTTTCTTGAAAAAAGTGTGGAAAAGCAAGTATCGGTAGCGCCCATGCGAAGCCAATGCAGAGAAAAACAAACAAAACTTTTCAGGTTATGTGCTAGGCTTTGTATTGATAAACATTGACATGACAGTTATCGCACAACTGCATCGCCACCTACCAGGAGCATAACGACATACATTTGAAATGTCGGTTAAAAAGTTTTACACAAATAGCAAACCGAAGATGAACGTCTGTTCTCTGTGCTAAGGTAGTGAAGACAGTCGAGGAACTGAAGAAAGTATGGGTTTACATGCAAAAAACGGTTGATTCACAGGTTGTGCAGAATCTTATGGCCGGGGTTAAGGCCAAGGTGGGCATTTGCGTATGGACTGTAAATAAAATACGAGTAAAATGGTAAAATGAAGTTTAATAAGCATTTCTCAATCCCTGAACATTTGATGGCAACCGGATGAAAACTCGAATTTTGCGAATCAATTTTGTGTGTGGCAATTTCATCGTGGACACCCTTTACATAGAACAAATGTCTCGTAAATTGTATGAAACATTCATATTGCTTGTCATCTAGTAAAATGCTATCATTGCACCTTTTTTGTACAATGCACAAACTGAATTTCGCGAAGACCAGCCAATCGCTGCTTCTCTTTGATCGTACTCCATAAATGTTGGTATTCCTTCTGGGATGGCGGGAATCATTAATTTATCCCAAAATATAAATGAAAGCGCTGTCGAGTGTTAGAACCTCATGCACAACAATTAAGTAACTTCTCACGAGTCAACTTGGTTTAGTGAGATCAACCACGGACTCAATAACAGCTCATCCTTAAAATGTAGGATCGAACCCCATGTCAGAAGCATTAAAAAATAAAACGCTGGAGAACTCCTCGTGGTAGCGCATTTGTTTTCCATTATATTTTCTGCCGATGAAGTAGGATCTGTTTGTCATCTATGAAACCACCAGAGACGTTTCTTTTTTATTGGTAACAAATTACTCGTAGCTCTTTGTATTGTCTTCGTATAATGAACGAATGTTCTTCTTGTGTCAACAAATGCTTCGTGCTTTTGACAGTTGCGCGTGTGGAATTAAATACGAAGGAATCTTCAAAAAGTACAAATCAGTTTCGTTGCAGAAAACAACGAATAGATTTGTTAGTCCTACCTTCGATTTCGTCATATGAACGAACATTAATTTTCAGTGTAGAAATTAGGCTGGATTGAATGGCACCACCCACCGTACTATAACATGTGTAGCATAAGTCCTGGGAATACTTTCAGGCGTTTATTTGACAGCATTAACAAACACACAGATGTCCACCAATGTACTTGTCACGTTCATCTGTGTTCCTACTGAACTGTCAAACTTCGCTTAGGTGCAGCTTCTTAGCCACATCCCGAGCGGAGGCGTTCGGATTTCGGTTGAAGGCCCCAACTACGCGGTTGTGATTTTTGGTGTTGTACGAAATACTTTTTCCTTCACTTCTGGGCTTCCGATCGGTGGTCAACCGTTCCTCGAACCGCTTAATCACTCGCGACACCGTGGAATTCGCGATTCCCAACGTTTTAGCGATGGAACGATGCGAGAGATCCTTGTTCTCGTGATGAATGCGCAAGATTTTATCACGCACGAGCTGTTCTTTCGACTTCATTTCCGCGAGTTTTGATCACAGGACTTTAAAACTTGCAGGATGTAAAAAATGCACTATGAACTAAATCCACCCAAATTTTCATTAAATTCTACCCAACGGTTAAAAAGTTTACTAACGTTTTATTTGACATTGGTAATTTTTTCTTCAATCAGAGTTATTTTTGTCGAAATAAATTTGTTGAGAGTGAATAAAATTTATTAATACGATTAAAATATGAATAAAACTGTTTTGAGTGGTTTTGACAAGCGCCTAGTGGAAGTGGCACGAAAGAGGCTTTTAAAGAGATATTATTTACTGGTATATGAATCAGAAGAGCAGAGAATCGAACAAAGCAGAACAACAAAAACCAACCACAATATCACAGTGATCTTTGACAGCTGTGGCCATTTGGCCGTATGCTGGTTTTCATGGCAGCCAATAGGTTTTATGAAGGTTCTCAAGGGGTCATAACATCTTTCACTGGAACATTTTCAAAATCTTTATGGTCTTATAAAAGTTTTATTAACGTGTTTTCACAACCGTTTAAAAAGTGGGCCTTTTTGTACAAATGTTGGCCTTAAAGAAGCATAGAAGAGGTGTTGGTAGCCAAACAGTTTTGAATGTAGGTTTGTCAACAAGGCCGGGAGGAGTGCTATACGACTGGAATAAAACTAAAATTGTTACTTCGGTCCATCAATTAGGGTTTGTACAGACCCATCAGATACCGTGGTGGCCGTTTTTGTCCAAATTTGTTGGAAGTGTGTTATATCTTTGATCTCCACTTCCGCATCATTTGAACCAAATATCTCTTGATTGGACGTAACTCTGGACAATTTGGCGGGTTTGCGATTTTTGGTACAATATTCACTTCATTTGCTTCGTATCACTCCATCAAGGTTTTAGCATAATGGAATAATGCCAAATCGGGTCAAAACAAAGCTTTTTCTTTGTGGTTTTTTATAAAGGGTGGCAATCTCTTTTGCCGGCACTCATTCTGGTAAATCTTCTCGTTGGTGTACCTGTAGTGACGAAAGGTTTACTCTTTCAGTCAAACGTGCAAATTGCTTGCCAAACGAGGTATTTTTTGAGTAACTTTGATGCTTTCTTTGACCTGAAACGCTCAACTGTAGCATTTCTGGCCATGGCAGAATAGAACATCAGTCCTGGAAGCTGAATGAAATCCTTCAGGAAATAAATTTCATCGAGCATAACAATGCATGAAAACTTCGTCAAAGATTCGCAGTACAAACGTCGAGCCCATGATTTGGATGTCAAGTTCTGTTAGTTGTACGACTTTCACTCTAAACACTGTTTTGATTTTTGGAAGAAACCAGGTGATATTCGTATTTTGCGAGCCACCGTTCGAGCGGAGAGATTCGGGTTTTCCTTCAATATCCTTTTCACCTTTCAGTTGATGACAGGATCAGTTTGTCCATTGTCTTTAACACTTCTCGGTTTTCTCTCGACCGTCAAAACGTTTTGAAAATAATTTGAACACACCGTGAACAGTGAATTTTTTTTTGTTCTGGAAGTTGACAAGTCAGGATTTGCCTTACGCCCGTACAAAATCCACTCGCACACATGCTTTTCATTTGGTCACCATGTTGAACGACAAACATGGAATGTTAACACCAATCATAGTCTTTTTTTTTATCAAAAACTCTCAGCTAAACCTCAGCGAATTTTTTTTTTTCGGTCGAGCAATATTTCATAAGTCACAGTGAATTTAAGGTGTCCAGATTAATATGGATACAGACCTTATTTGTCGCTGTGCCCTATGACACATGCGAGCACCCATCCGGTTATAAATATCATTCAAACGAGACGAGGATATCAATTAAGTCAATCACACCTTTTGTCAAGTTGCGCCTGGTTTTTTTTTTCTGAAAACTTAATTTAACATGGGAAACTGTTTACGTTCCTTAAAGTAAATCAAATTTGAAGCTCGTATCGTTTCAAATAAACAATTTCAAAGTGTGCAGTGAAGCTTAAACATCCAAATCTCCTTCCTTTGATACGACCTTTTATACAGTATGTCATATTTCTCACAAAGTCAATTCTCACTATTCCCGAGCAATTAGCTAGTTTGTTAATTCACTTGCCTGAAATAACGATTTTGTCTAGGATCTCGAGCAGAAATAATAAGCGTGCACTCCCCTAGTGTTCCAGCCCATTAAACTCCTTTCAGCGCAACGCATTTTTCTCGCTCAAGAAAACCATCCACCAGGGAACGCTCCTCTGTCAACACGTAATTTGGCGAGACAATCCGTGGCTGTCATCGCAGAAAAATTTCGCACCGATTTATTTTCGGAGTTGCACACATGTCGTTTGTCACCGAAAGTAACCAACAACGTCATCCAGATAGAATGTTTCTACTTTCACATGTTCCTGATCCGCAGCCGATTCTTGAGCAGGGCCTTGCAGGGACACATGGAGACTCGGTGGGGTTAACAACATAATAAATTAATTGTGGAGACGCTGCTAACTGCGGGCGACGTGCTCGAAATAGAAATTTTATATGAGCACCCGTTTGGGAGTGAGTAAATTATCGAGCGCGTAAAATGCACTTTTCGACGCGGCCAATGTTTACTTAATCCCGCTTCAACTCAGTGGTATTAAAATCCATCGGCCATGCATGCAGCAAAGTGACGAGTGAGTTTTGACAGTTGCTGTCTCGGTCGATGCAAATGTAATCGTCGCGAAGGGAAAGCCCAGTCGGGATAATCGTTCAAGGGATCACTTCTGTGTTTGTCTTCTTTAACGAAAGTACAAATTATAGCGAATAACAATTTGATATGTTGTTTGAAAGATGCTTTGAAGGGACAAACACCTATTATATTTCAAATGCTTCCTTATAGGGTTACCAGATATATAGAGTTGTCGATGGGTATATCTAAATACATCGTGAATAAACAACAGTTACACAATCCATTCAATATGAATTCAAGCCATTTACAATATATTCCTATTTCAAATCTCACGAGCCATTGAAAACATTCTTGGCTCAGACGATGTCTGATCTTGTGTCCGGCCACCATCTAGACTGTGGCACCACATTTTGTATGTCTTGTACAAGGAGCTCTCATCTCAAACATTTTTCTGACGATTCAAGTCGATAATAGAATCTAGATAACCGCCCTTACCGTGCGCAGCAGAAAAATGTTCTACATTCGACCACACAGGTTGTCGAAATCAGTTATTTTTAAACCGTCATCCATCGAATGTAGAAAAGCACGTGAATGAATCTTCAAAAGCTATCCCAAGATAAATCTACTCCCCGAACACTTAGTAGTCTCGCAGCTGAAAACGTCATCTATCTATACTGTTTTCCTCACTCAGAAACTCGGAGTCAGAGAGTCATGCCGGTTTTCAATGATGCCGGCTCTGTCCGATTACGTCAAGGTTTTTATCTGCTTTTAAATACATGCCAAACCGAAACCATTGGCCTTTTGGGAATCGAGGCAATTAGCGCTCGCTGTCATAAAAGTCGAAAAAATCTCCCTGCACGATTCACACGCGTTCCATGTCTGATGGCTGAAACGTGGTTTTGGCGGGCGGCTGCCGGCAGTCGGCGATGACAACAGAGCGCGCTGAAGAAATCGATTGATGTTCTGAGCAAGCATGCTGCTGAGGTCGGTTGAAAGCACGTAGAAAACAACAAAAACTGAGTTGATTGATTATCCAGTGCGGAACGATTTTTGCTTGCTTCTTAATCAGGCAGACAGCGTGGTGTAACTCCGCAAAGTACCGACCGGGAGTACCCTGGGAAGCGTGCTGACAAGTGATGATATATTAACGATACATCGTATGTTTCGACCTCAACACCTCGCACTGGACGAGAGCACACTGACTGATGGCATGGTTGTGCGTTTGAGAATTGATGTTGACTGATAAAGTAACTTATGAATTTAAAGCGTAGTTGTAGGGTGATCAATGTGTGATTTTGTATACTGATTCTGTTCTCAGTATACAGCAAAGTACACACACATAAAAAATCACATAATCAGTGGAAAACATCCACCAGAAATTCACTTCACTTTTATGTGATTCAGGAAGTGCGAAATGATTCGCAAAATCAAGTATGTATTATGTGTCTAGTGAAATGTAAATGAG
>JAHHFK020001796.1:0-58661 GCA_024533555.2 Aedes koreicus | reverse complement strand
AACATTTTCTTGCATGATAATGGACCACGAAACATACGTACTCGAAGACTTTAAACAGCTTCCGGGTCTGGCTTTTTATACCGCAATGCAAAGAAACGCCGCTGGTGTCCAGATTCCCGAAGAAGTATTTGATTTGGCAGGCCATATGTAGTTGTGGTCGAAAATCTAAAAACTTCGTCTCTACCGGCACTATCAAAAAATGCCAATAAACCGATTGGCGCTACTTTCATCCTGTGCAGGACATGGTAAGTGGCTCATTTTGTGTTTTTCAGGTTTTATCTGTATAACTACAACCTCCGCTGCATATCTTGCTTGAAAATGGGCGTATCTTACGTGAAAATTTCTAAGGATTCCAATCGGGTTTGTTTCATGCTGTGCTGGGGTCGAAAAATAGTTCATTTTGCCAGACTTCACCCTATTTTTTAGTTTTTACCCCTAGAACTACAATTGCCGTTAAATAATTTGCCCGAAAAGGAGCGTAACTTATGTGAAAAGGTCTGGAAAAAAATGTTCTATTCTTGTTGTTGGACAGAGATTCTTCATATCCCTGTGGGTGGTAAATTCCTTGACCCTCTCACTTCGTCCCTGAGCAACAGTGAATTGAAATATCTCCCAGGACATTTAATTCGAGGAAAACTCCATCTTCAAAGGCATCCTTCGTCCATCGGAATCATCAATTGGAATGCGTCCATTCTTCTATTTTCATTTCGAAACAAGAAGATTAAAGCCAGCTCCAATTTAGTTGATTTGTTTTCCCCCAGACTCTGCTTTGATTTCTCCAAAATTGAAAATAAGAAAAGAAGGAGAATTTCCAACCCCCTCGTTCCATTTTCCTCGATCCGGTCCGGTTCTGGAGAAAGAGCATCAAAGATCTACACTGTAGCTTGTTTCATTCTCGGCAACATTTTGAGTCAAACACACAATCACAGAAAAAAAGACAGAAGAACTAAAACAAAGTTCAAAGAACCAAAAACTCGCACGCCCGGAATTCCCAGCGCACTCGGACCGTGTGCCAAAAGGGCCGTCGTACTAACGGCGGCCACTCACAGAACCCAAGACAACAATATCGCACACAACACAGAAAGCGACGACGACGACGACGGAAGAATTCAGCTTAAATGTAACATAATTAAATTTTTATCATTAAATTACGTTAAAGTTGTTTGCCTGCCTTCAACTTCATTCGCTAGATGCGCTGACCAACGCGAGGACGCCACGGCACGGTCCGAGACGGAGACACACAAAAGTCTTGTGAAATAGAATTGTCAGAAATTCAAACCCACTAACTAAGGCCGCGATTGGGTCGGGGGGTCCACCGATGCGAATTGAATTCCGGGCGTTTGATTCGATCAAATTTCGAACGGTTTGGCCTCATTCCAAATGTATCCAACTCGTTCGTTAGTTGGAAGGTATGTTCCATGGTCGAAAATCCTCCCCCCACCCAATCTCCCCTCGTTTGACGAGCTCGGTCCGAATCCAAGATGGAATGTCGCATTTGACTCGTTATGCTCTGATGCTAGTTCTCGCAAGAAAGGCGGCCATCACTCGTCAGCAGCATCACGATCATAGTTCGTTTGGGTGTTTGTAGTGGTCCACCCCTTTGGGATGCTGCGGAAAGCGACGCGAGTCGGTCGCAAACATTTGGCCGAACAGACATCGACAGGTGTGCGTCTGAAGATGTCGATGCGCTTTTCTAGTTGGTTCGTCCCTTTGATTCCCTTAACGACCACCAAGCAACAACAGCAGAATACGGGATTCAATTCTGTACGAATCATTTGAGGAAAATCACATTACGCTCTGGCTGGGCCGGGTGGAGAAAGGCGCAGGCATCGGACACACGTGAATTTGCGACGAGCGCTCAGAACACGGTTCGGTCCTGAAGTAGATTCGTCACTGCAAAAACACTCCCTCGGGAGGGGCCTCTCTTCCTTCCCATCGCCGCTCGGGCGATCCAAGAATGCGGTGAATTAATCTTTTTCATTGCGACTCTTGGTTGGGAGGAGACTCAAGCCGGCCGATCGGCCGTTTGGCCCTAATTGAGGTGAATTCATCTCATTTGTTGTTGCTTTGTTTTTTTCTATGGCAGTGGGATTGAGTGTGATTTTTGTGAAGAGAAGGATTGGATGAATGTGTGATTCAATGCTCGGAGCAGGGCTTTCTTGACTCGTGTCGGATGTTGTTTGTTTTTGAATGGAGTGATCTGTAGACTTCATTTCGATGTTCTGGTGATGCAATCTTAGCTGGATTCAAAACCAATCTTGTGAGTCAACCTTTCACAACATAAAACAAAAACCCAGTAATGATAAAACTTTTAAGACAGATACCCCCTGGAAAAAAAAATTACTTACAGCTTTAAATAATTACTTTAATTGGGATCCCCGGCATAAGTAGAAGAAAAGTAAACCCAAACCACTCTGTGAAAACACAGAAAAGAATTTTCTCAGCAGTTGAAAAGAACTTTCTCCATTTTTTCTCCCGCTCTTCTTCTTCTTCTCTACCTTGCTTTGAGTAGCTTTTCAACTTCAGTTGCTGGAATAACTTCAGATCAGCAGTAGAAACCGTACGAAGGATGAGATTTTACCTTGGAAGGGCACGGAAAAAAAAACACGACGGCAAACCAAATGTAAATAAGCATTGGAGTTAATTACTTTTTTAAAATGAAAATTGTGAAGATCCCGTTGCGTCTTGGAGTGCTCACAGAATGTTGGAAAGAAATTAGACAAATTAATGACATCGGATTTTTGCTGTTTTGTAGTAGGAGTTGACTCACCGAGTTCTTTTCGGGGCAAACTGTTAACTTGAAAGGATTCGATCCCATTTTGCTCCGCTTTCCAAACTTTCCGCCCGGACGCACGTCCGAGAAAGTCAATTTATCAACAAACAAACAACCTGTAATTACCATCAGTTGGACGTTTGATGATTTTCAGTTTTCCGGTGGTAAAAATTCTTGAACATCACAGGAAACTTGCCGCGGCTGCTTAAAATTAGCATAAGCCGTATTCTGCAGTGGAATGAACCCATCAAGAATTCCACTCATTCCGGTGCAAAGGCTCCCGATGGCTGCCAGCCAGCAACGGCCGGTGGGATGAGTAATTCATTAAAATTTTAAATATTCATATTGGCTGATGGTGAAGTTGTCCTGCCCTTCAACCCGGCCTCCCCGGTGCGGCACGCAACAGTCAGTAACCGACTCGGAGCGAGGCTATAAAAAATCGCATAATTAGTTTTGTTGGAAACAATTCCGCCGTCTCGTTGTCGTGTCTCACAGATCCTTGGCCCGGCTTTCTAATCTCATCGCAATTCACGCTTTCCGCAGTGTCTTCTCGCGTCTTATCCGCCTTTCTTTCTTTTTTTTTTTTGTTTGCCCTGCTTCTAATCGCACAATTCTCGCAATTCGTTGATGTCAGATTTTCACGGCTCAAGGATTTTCTATTCGAGAAAAATTTCGCCCCTTCGATATGGTGACCTTTTTTCGCAGCGTGGCAGAGTTGGCGAGGGTTTGGGAGATGATCTTTAGAAATTTGAAAATGTTTTAAGTGTACGGAAAGATAAAGTTTAATCCTACTGGGCTTGTTTTTCCACTTCAGTCGATTTTCCGGAGGATTATCTTGGAGAATTTTTCGAAGTTGTACTACAGGCGCTACCTAACGATGTTTTATCAATACGCTAATGGTGTGAAGGGTCACTGTTTATTTTTTTTTTAATCATTTATTTGTTCAGGTTCAATCGAATGAACTATACAGAGCCAAGTTTTCATTATCATATACATCAATTATCTAAGAACTAAAGTTAGGGGGATAGAACCGATCACTCGCGGTCGTCTCGAGGTTAATAGGAATAACAATTTAACGGATTGGAAAATGGGTGGGAATTTCAAGTAGGGTAACGTTACACATTTATTTTTAGTTCTAAATCGTCTAATCATAACTCATAACTTTATTACTTTTAGTTTACTTTTGACTTGAACATTTCCGAGAAAGAAAAAAAAACACAAACCCAGATAAACAAAACTTTTTTCCCCTAATTATCTAAAAACAAAACTAATGGTAATCAAACATCAATCTAAGGCTTGTGTTAGATAAATAGATAAGGTTCATAAACTCCAGATCCCGTAGAGCCAAAATATCTCGAACCGGTAAATTGGGTTGTCTACCTCGAGCCCGAAGGGTATCATAAAACTCAGATCTGACTTCAAGATGCTCAGCACATGACCAAATAATGTGATCTGCGCCCTGGTAACCTTGTCCACATTCACAGAGATTGTTGTCGCTCAGCCCAACCCGGTATAAATGACCGTTCAAAGAATAGACATCACATGCCCTTCAAACCAAGATTTCTTCGACACCTTTGCGATGATAGAATATTGCCATCGCCCCAAATCTCCTTTACTCCATTTATACTGCCAGCTGACGAGTGACTGTTGACGAAAAATAGCAAAAAATTCATTAAAGGCAACTTGTCTATCGTAAATATCGCCTTTTATAGCGCCAACCTTTGCAAGTGAGTCCACTCACTCATTGCCCAGAATCGAACAATAAGAAGGGACCCATACAAAAGTGTTGATAAAATAACGCAAAGATAAAGCACTTCGAAGTTCCTGCATTTTCATGAGAAAATACGAGGACATTACCGGCTTTAGGAGCGAATAGGCTCTATCTTTTTCAATCTGTTCGGACCACCGTTGATTTGGGACGCGCTTTCGAAGCGCTCCTGTACAACCTCGCATAAGAAATTTAATATATTTTTTTTTACCCGTGGAGTGCAATGAAGTGCGGGATAAAGAACTGTGCGCAAAGCGACATTCCACGCAGCTTGCATTGGAGTACGACGAAATCATGAGGAAGTTTAACCTATGGGCTCCTCCAAAATGACACTAGCTTGTTCATTCGTTAAAATGAAAATTATCGACTTCAAATTATTATCATGCAATTGCGACGAAATCAGCGGAAAAAAAATCATAATAGACCTTTCTTGTAATTTTTTTTTTAATTGGCTTAGCAGATACCTTTTAATCTGTAGAGTATACATTTCTCTGGGACCAATATTTTTTAAAGCCCGTAACTATTGAAAAGACAATAGAAAAAGTGTTCAATGACCATTTCAACCCATCTTTTCCCTGTGGTGAATACCCACTTGGCCCTCTCTTCCCCAATCTGATGTTTTTCTTCTGTGGTGAGCTTCGCGTTAACTTATTACTCTTCACTCCTATGGGGATTTCCCATTAGCAGATGTCATCGCTCGCGTGAAACGTGGCAGTAGTCTCTCTACTCAGTCACTCCACCGGAAAGCCTGGTACCAAAGTCAATGTTTGCGTAAAAAGCCATCACGCTCAAAACACCCTCTCTTTCATTAGTATTGAAGACTGTATTGGATGAAATTTGGACACACAAAATAGATCACCACAAATTTTCCTTGAGCCTGATTCTTTTCAAACTTTCTGGAAATAAAGTACTACTGAATGGTTAAGTTTTGACATCATTGGTTTATTGAACCTCTTCTCCCAACCCAAATGCCCGCACTTTTGCCTTGACCCCTTTCATCAAATTTTGGGCAATGATAGGACCGACTTGCTTACTTACTTTTAACCACACTTTCTTTAGTTCAAGTTTATCTTCTATCAGTTTTGGAGTTTTAACGAGCTTTGCCTTCATGATTGACCAAAATTTTTCAATTGGGCGAAGTTCCGAGGTGTTTGGAGGGTTGACGTCTTTTGGTACAAAAACTACATTATTATCTTTGTACCAGTCTAAGACGGGCCGGGCATAGTGGCAAGATCCGGCCAAAATAGTGTCGGGCCATCGTGAGATCTCAAGAAGAGCAGAAGTCGTTTTTGGAGGCATTCGTCCTTGTAGATTTGTCCGTTGACGGTCCCAGAGGTGACGAAGGGCTGACTCATTTTGCCACATCTGCAGATCGCTTGCCAGACAAGGAATTTTTTGGCGAATTTCGACAGTTTCTTCTTCCGTACACTCTCCGGAACGGCCAACTTAGAGGTGGAGACGTAGTGTTCCTGTCCTGGCATTTGTTTGGTGTCGGCTTTAATGTTGGTCTCATCGTCCATCACAATGCAGAACGGTTTTGTGAGCCACTCCCTGTACAGTTTTCTTGCACGAGTTTTGGCCACCGAGTTCTGTTTATCGCTCCGGTTCGGTGCCTTCTGGACCTTGTACACATGTAATCCAGAACGTTTCATTGTTTTCTGCACAGATCAAACTGAAACTTTCGCCTTTTTCGCAACATCCCTGATCGAAATGTTGGGATAACGCTTAAATTGATTTTGATTTGATGTGCCACGTTTTTTGCCACTACAATTTTTCCGCTTGGTTGTCTTACGGTCCTTGAACGTTTTGATCACATGAGATACGGTCGAATGTGCGATTCCGAGCTGTTTTCCGATCCATCGATGAGAAGCGTTTGGGTTTTCGAAGTGAGTGCCCAAAATTTGTTGGCGCACTGTTTCTTCATTCGAAGCCATCACTGAAATCACTCGACCGTTTGTCACGAAACTCATTACACAATTGACACAACACAAGGAAATACATTCAGTTAAAATTTCAATAATTTTTACCCACACGCTAAAAAGTTACGAACAATTGCGTGTGTCCAAATTTTATCGAATACAGTCTTTACCGTCCCTTTTTTCTCACGGTAAATTTAGTTGAGTGAGTTGATCCATTTTTTTGCGAAAATTGAATAACTGTTCCGTGAGAAAAAAAAAAGGGACAGCAATACAAATGAAAGACAGGTGTTTTGAGCGTGCGCACGTCTTCGAAAGTACTGTCATATAGCGCATTCGTTTTTGATCCAGTTCCACACCGGATCGGGTATCAAAATTGGGTCGGCTTGTTGTGTGTTAAACGTCAGTGTGTATGGTTGTATTTGTAACTCGTATCGAATTGAGGTTTGCACTGACAATAAGTACGGGTATCGCAGGTTGGATCTAGTTCCAACCTAGGTTCAAAAACGAATTGGATAATAGTTATTTCCAAAGAGGCGGAAGCGATCGTCACGCTTTTTGTAGATGTAGCCTACATGGAAGTTGATCAGCTCCAGCAGCTTTGGTGGTTTTCAACCACCAATTTCTGCCTAGATTTCATGGACCCTTTGGGTCGGAAACCTGTCATCTTCCTTTCATGTTCCTAGATGTATTTCCGGGCAACCTAAGTTTACTGTCCGTTCGTAATTGAGGTAGCCGTCAGTGTTCTGCATCCACTGAGATGATCCTATCCACTTTCTTTGGACATTTCGCCAAAATCGATGTAATCCTCTTTGAAAATATCTAACTTAGGCACCCATATTACTACAATCGGATTGGTTACATAATCCGGAACCCACGCGAACAACCGAAGCGGGTTAAAAATACGGGAACCATTTTGAAGGGAAGCAATCGATTCAGAAAACATTTCAGATGGTAGGTTTTGTCGGCAATCGCCAATGGTTGGATTGGTTTTCTACCTGGTCATATTCTAGGTCAGTCAGGAGAACCCAAAATCGACTACAAAAAATGGTTCCGATATTTTTCAGCCGGTGCCCCCCTGGGAATTGTCCCGGTAAGAAACCGGTAGATCACATCCTTAATCCGAAAATCTTAAATTGGTCCAAAATCCTTGTTTTGATACTTTTGATACTGGAAGTTTCGCATGAAATTTATTGAAATTTTTGAGGAAAACTTGATGGGTACCGAAACAAAACCCAGGAACTTTTTACTCGATCCGACCCTCAATAACTACGGGTATAACAGAATGTTTAGGTTCCATTTGAATACATACCTTTACAAGCATGGGAAATCAAACATTAAGCAAATCATTTGAAAAGAGCAGGGAGAGGACAAAACCCCCACCCTCCCCCCCCCCCCCACCCCCCCCCCCCCCCCCCATTTAATTTTTCCACCCAAATTCGGCTTCCCCCCAAAAAAATTTTGACTAGACGATCAATGCCACTGTCGGGAATCTTATTCCAACACAGAGCAAAGGCTTACTTACCTTACCAATCAGACTAAGGCCGGCGTGGCCTCTGCTGTACACAGAAGTTGTTTCCATTGTTATCGGTCCATGGCTGTTCCTCGCCAGCCTCGCTGTCTGCGGAGGGTCCGCAGGTCGCCTTCTACTTGATCAATCCACCTTGCTCGTTGCGCGCCTTTTCTTCTTGTACCTGTCGGTTCGTTTTCGAGAACCAGTTTCACAGGGCTGACGTCCGACATTCTTACGACATGCCCAGCCCATCGTAGTCGACCGATTTTGGCGATGTGTACGATGGGAGGTTCTCCCAGCAACTGGTGCAATTTGTAATTCATTCGCCTCCTCCAGGTTCCATCTTCCATCTGCACTCCACCGTAGATCGTACGCAGTACCTTCCGTTCAAAGACTCCTAGGGCGCGTTGGTCCTCCACTAGCAATGTCCATTGTTCGTGGCCGTAGAGAACTACCGGTCTGATGGTCAACTTTGTGGTTCGGCGAACTTTGTTCGATCTTAGCGTCCTTCGGAGTCCAAAGTAGGCACGATTGCCAGCCATAAAACGCCTTTGTATTTCTCTGCTAGTGTCGTTATCGGCGGTCACTAATGAGCCCAAATACACGAATTCGTCTACTACCTCGATTTCATCACCGTCGATCTGAACTCGTGCTAGGAGGCTAACATTGTCTTCTCGTGAGCCTCTTCCCTTCATGTATTTTGTTTTCAACGCATTAATCACAAGCCCAATCCTACCAGCTTCAGCCTTCAGTCTGATGTACGTTTCCGCCATCGTCTCAAAGTTACGTGCTACGATATCAACGTCGTCAGTGAAGCCAAATAGTTGGACAGACTTCCTGAAGATCGTGCCACTCGTGTCTATTCCAGCTCTTCGAATCACAGCCTCCTGTGCAATGTTGAACAACAAACACGACAATCCATCACCTTGCCGTAACCCTCTCCGAGATTCGAAGGGACTCGAGAGCGTCCCTGATACTCGGACGACACACATCACTCGATCCATCGTTGCTTTGATCAACCGCGTCAGTTTTTCCGGAAATCCATATGAGCACAGACCAAACACATTACAATCAAAAAAAAAACGAAGAAACACCCCCTCACCCCTCTTCTCCAAAACTATAAAAAATAAATACAAGAAAAGGAAGAAAGAAACAAAAAAAAAACTAACGCTCCAACGCAACCCCGCCAGCCCCGAAGGGGAAAAGCAACAAAAAAATAACGGATGCGATTATAACAAGTTTAGTTTAACTAAATTAATTCTACCCACCATAATGGTTGTCGGCGTAGAAAATTGCAAACAAACCAATCCGCATGATTCTATTCACCATTACCCTGTTAGTTATGTTATCAATTTCACTTTTTTTAGCATTAGCAATTTGTCGCATTCGGCCAATCCATTTACGGTTCATTTCAGCTAATGTCTCGTAAACCCTCAGCAACAAGCAATCATTAACTTGGGTTTCCAGCTGGTATATGGCACCTTCCAGAATGCGAGCCTTCAAACGTCTATTCTGTTCATCTGGACTCTCACATTCAACAAATGTCGATTCTTTCTCCTACGAAATGCACTCTCCTAGAACACGCCGACAGACATTCGTTAGGCGAAACTTATCCTTATCTTCCAACACATTTCCGAAAGCGAACGTTTGTGTAATAAGTGCCTAAACGACTGACCGGATTCGAGCACATTCCATCAATGATTCCGCATTTTGCTGGGTCTCATTCTGCTCTGCATCTTCCAATGCATCCGTAAAAGGCCCAACCAGATTCAGTGCCATATCGAGATAACTAACAAAATTAGATATTATGGGCCAATAGGTCTGTGCCATTACAGAGAGGAAAAAAAAATTAGATTCAGTCGTGGATTCTTGCGCCAGATTATGCTACCTACCCATCTTTTGGTGGGCTATAAAAACAATGCACAACAATTATCACGGTAGTCAATGTCAGTTCTTAAAAAGATTCCAGACTTACCGACAAAGAACACTGAAGATTTGACTCGGAAAAAATGCGACACTTTGTTTTGTGTGTAACTTTTTATCGCGTGGGTAAAAATTAATGAAATTTTGAGTGATACTAGTTTAGAGTGTAATGTTTTTTTGGTTGCAAAATGTTATTGCGATCTGTCAAGTTTTTTTTTTTCAAGATGAATTTGAAACAAGAAGAGCTACGCCAGCAATTCTTGGGCGCGGTGATCGATAATCCTGGTCAGTCGCACAGATGGATCGGCAAAAGGCTTGGAATCCATCATTCCACCGTGTCTCGCGTTGTGAAGATGTTCCAGGAGACGAAGACCATCGAGCCGAAAACGGAATACCCAGAGAAGGCGCGGAAGATAAGGCAGTACTTTAAGAATAACCCGAACCTTTCCACCCGAGACATGACCAAAAAGGTCAATTCGTCGAAGTGGTTCGTCCAGCAGACCATGAAGCGGACTGGGCTACGTGTTTTTAAGGTCAGGAAGGCGCCAAACCGGACTGACAAGCAAAACACGGTGGCCAAATTGCGTGTGCGGAAGCTGTACCGTGAGCGGCTGGTTTAGCCAGGCTGTCTTGTCATGGACGACGAGACATATATCAAGGCGGACACCAAACAAATCCCCGGCCTCGAGTTTTTTGTCGGTACGTCCCGCATGGAGGCTCCGGAAAAGTTCCGGATGAGAAAGATGGACAAATTCGCGATGAAGTACCTGTTGTGGCAGGCGATCTGCGAGTGCGGACGGTACAGCAAGCCGTTCGTTACAACCGGTACCATAAACGGGCAGATTTATCGAGAGGAATGCTTGCAGAAGCGCTTGCTGCCCTTCCTCCGCTCTCACCGTGGTCCCACGCTGTTCTAGCCGGATCTCGCTTCGTGCCATTACGCCAAGCCTGTAGCGGATTGGTACGAAGCGAAGGGCGTTAATGTGGTCCCAAAGGAGGCGAACCCGCCAAACACACCAGAACTTTGTCCGATCGAAAAGTTTTGGGCGATAATGAAGAAGAAGTTGAAGAAAAGTGGAAAAACATTCAAAACTAATGAAGCTTTGAAGAAAAACTGGGAGAAATTGTGTAAGGAAGATGGACAAAGCCACGCCCAAGATCTCATGAGCAGTGTTGTGAGAAATGTACGAGCATTCAGCTTGGGGGAGGAAATTCAATAAATAAATTATGCCAAAACAAATAAAGTATAGCTAATATATAGTTATTAGTCCCTGAAAATTTGAGAAGTATCCGATATAAAATGAATTTTTGGTGATCATTTTTGGGTGTCTCATTTTTTCCGAGTCCAGTCTTTAAGCGTCTTCTTGTCCTGTTCCGTCATCGGCGTTCTTTCCAGATACCGGATGCAGATGATAATTTGTGATAGGCAGAGGAACATAACTGCAATACACCACAAATGTCAGAAACTTATGTAAAACCCGGATTAACTTGAAAAGTCCTCGCAGACCGTCTAGGTAAGGAATTAAAAATAGAATCCTTATTCCGTTGAATGATAAGAGCTACTTACATTCAATCAATCAATGCCACTGCGGGTGACTCGGGTCGAACTAGAGCGGTGGAAAATTGGAAATTGATCATTTTTTTCGACATTTCGTTGCGTATACATAAACAAAGTACCGCAGTGTTGCCAGAATAAGTTGTGAGTTTCGTGGTGAAAATAATTTTACATATTGACAGAGTTGCCAAAACGCCTCATATAAACGCCACATGGTTATATTCACCATAAAATGTGGAACAAATTGGAGCTTTCAAAAATTTGTAACAAAATTAGGAGTGCATAGAAAAACAAAAGTTATTAACGCTAATGTTATAAGAAGTTCGTTGCCTTTCAAGGAAAATTTAAGAAATGGGGGTAAGGTCCGACGATAAGGGTCTATTGTTTACCAACGTTTCTAATGCAAAATCCTGCGCTTAATTCAATGCTACGGTAAAAAAATATATGTAGAGCTATTGAGATAATCAAAAATTTAGATTGTTTGAATTTTGGAGAACAGTACGTTTACTTAAATTACTATGTCCTTGAATCCAGTGAATTAATTTTTAATCATTTTTTATGTCAATAAAGCTTAATAAATTTGCTATTGTTTATTTTAAACATTATGTCCTTTTTAAATAAAAAAAAAAAAAAATTGGAGTTATTGAAAAGTTTATTGCATTTTTTTTAAATAATCTCGTTTTAATCAACATTTTCAATGAGCTAACAGATAACCATCTTTAATTAGCTCATAAATTTTATTAAAAACCACAGAAAATGAGCATTTGATGGATGAAATCGGTTGAAAATTGTCGGAGTTATGAGTATTTTTGTAAAACACTTAAAAATGCTGCTGAAATACAACATCTTTAGAGTTCTACTACAAGGTGTCGTTGTAAGCATCGAAACATCGCATGTAAAGTTTTCATGGGAAATTATTTTCTCTACCAATTTGATGGAGACACATCAAGATTGAAAACCGAGTTGATACAAAAAAAACATCAAGGAAAAGGGTGAGAGATTCGAATTGAATTAATATGGTTTATTTCTTTAGATGTACACACTAAAAAAATATAGAAACTACATGACACACAATTTGAAAAAATCACACAATTAAGGTCGACGTAATGGTTTGCTGCTGCATCTTTATGTTCTATTAGGGGTATTTTAAATATCCGTTACGAGTCCATCAAAATAACATAAAATTAGAGGACCTTCAGAAATTACATTGGTTGTTGGCCATTGTCCTTTAAAATTACAAGACCAGCCATGTAAACTGAATGAGCCACTCCTCCCTTCTACGCATCGTCTGCTCTTCAGTTGTATTTCGACTCTAGGCAATAATCGACGCGTGAAATTTCTTTTGCTTCCTGTGGCAGTAAGCCGAAGTGCACATTTTTGAGTCGGCTATTAGTTGCACACTAGCAAGCCGCGGTTGGTTGCCAAATCTAAATCAATTCCTCAGATTTAATACTGTCATCATGCATCAGGCATAAAATATGATCTTTTTTCCTCTTATATTGTTTCCGCAGAGCAAAAAAGGGAAAATTGATCTTATTTACTATAGAGTCTACCACATACATGTCAAAATTAATAATCCTGGAAATTAATTTCTCTTTTTTTCTTTTCGTTTGAAATTCGTTTCGAGTATAATTTTCAACTATCTAACATTTGCATCGTCTTGAAATATTACATTAACTTGATATGGCCGAAATGGGGTTACAATCTAAATTTAATTTGGTTGATGTAATTAACCATGCAACCGATTAATAAATCATAAGGGTCGCTCCATTTATGTGCATTCTTTTAGTCACAATTTTACACGATTTTTTCTTAGTGTGTATCTTTCAAATAAATGCTATGATTTGGTTGATTTGTTATGCTGTAATTCCATTTTGTTTTAGTGACACCTATTGTGAGACACCCTGTATAGAAAATGGCTGTGCTCTTCAAACATTCGAGGGACTACAAGGATTCTACTTGTGTCTTTGTTCTTAATTTTGCTTCTTTTCAGGCAACAAATAATTTATTTCTACCAAATTTTGAAGACAATATCTAATATCTCTCTATTTCTCAAAACTTTTTAAGTGATAATACTTCAGTTAGGCATGAAGATGAGTTGGTGTACCAGAACTGGACGGACGCCTGCGGAGTTGCGTACAGGCGACTCGTGAGGTAGTAAGTGCTCTCAAGGACGTGGAGCAAGACAGGTAATTGTTACCCATTGTATCTATATTAATGAAATTTATTTTTAATAGGGTTGGGGCGAACCATCAGTTGCATCGGTTGAATCAGTTATGTCGATACTTTGTTCCGCAATATTTTGTTATCGGGCGGAGCGTTTTGTCTATTGTTTGCCTATTGTTCGTTGCGCGAGTGATCGAATGAGCATGAGAAGTCGTGGTTCACCGGGTAAAATGGATCGGTAGGTGAGGTATATAATTAATTGTGATCCAAATTATTCGTTTGCCATGCTCGTCGGGTCACCCTATCTTGGAACAAATAAACCACTATCACATTTTGTGAGTGGCCCCAATAGCATCCTTAGGTTTAAACCGGTCAAAATCAGCCAGAATCGTCAAAACCGATTAACAAAAATTTGGGAACTTTTCTCATGATGCAGTCTGATCCCAAGTAACATTGCTAACACCATCCTGCTTTATTAAGTTCTAATGAAGATTTATGAAAGCCACTTGAAACTGATCTGGTTTTATAATGGCACCAAGAGGTACCAATAGGTTTCATATATAAGTCAGATTTATGAAAACCTACACAGCTTGTTTAAAACTATCTTAAAACTTCGTTTTCTCAAATTCCTTTTACTCCTATCAAAGGTTTTATTTCGACTATATGGACTCGTAAAATGATTTTTTTTTTTTTTTTTTTTAAAAAAAAAAAAAAAAAAATTCCCCCCCCCAACAATAACCAACCACATAAAAAAAACAAAACACCCAACACAATTATAATAAACATAGTAAAAAAAAAAAAAAATTATGCAACCATGATTTTTTTTCCCCCCCCACAATAAAATAAATAAAAAAAAAAAAAAAAAATTTTATTTTCAATGCCATTTTTTTAAAAAATTTTATCCATTTTCAACCCCTTTTCCCAAAACCCATATTTTCCAAATTTTTCAGGAAATTCATGATAATCGAAGTATTTATCGAATATATTTGTTTAAATTTGATTAATGGGGCTTCAAATGGTGAGTTGACAACTTCGAAGGAGGGTGCAACCGACCTCTGGTCCTCACAAGTTCCTACCTCACGCCTCCACGAGTCATATGATCACAAAAGACTGCCAGCTGAAACATGGAGACGCTGGTTGGCGTAGCCTGGGCAATGTTGTCATTTTGACAATAGCGAAGTGAGGGGGTGCGACCTGTAAATCATATCATATAATTTTCCATTCTCATATCAATTAATGATTTCAGCAGGCTTTGGAATCATCTTTGCATTCCAAAACCATTTATCTCAGGAGCCTGGAACAACATGACATGGATAAAAGGCTGAATTTGTTTTTCAGCATTTCAGCATAACATTTACTTTGAATTTGCATTTCTGAACATTAACTACTATATTCTTAAAAGAATGGCTAGTAGGCAGTATAGGATTATATTTTAATATTGTGTTTAGTGGTATAATAATTAAATAAGCCATTTTTTTCAGAAACCATCACACTGGGCTCTTCGATCGCTCCAATTGCTATCATAGAAATGTAACTAGAACAGTATAAAGACATGTTTGAACAACACGTCTTATAAAAAATATCTTTCATTGAAATTATATTTTTGATATTCGGAATGATATTTTCTGTTTTCAGCTTTTCCAGGACTATTAGGATATTAGTACATATCTAATTATATTTTTTCAGTAACAAACCAGTGGATGTCAGATATATTTTGTACATACGCATATTATGTTCTCGTATTGACTTACTGTAGCCGCTTTTTACATGGTCAACTAATTTAATTGTGTCTTAAAATGCCATGTACATCATTCAAGTTGGAAATTTGTATTAATAGCATTTTTGTCTTCTATGATATTTTAATTTTTTATTTTTATCTGCTTCAGGGTTTTAGGGAGGGTGATTCTAGGTAGTGTAGATGTGTTATTGCTGTGTAACATAAGATCTTTTTCTATTAACCACCCACACTCGTGAGTCGTCCCAACAGCATCCTTGTTGTTGGTTTAAATCGGTCGTCAAATTGGATATCTCAACATATTCTTGTATTCCATTGAAATAAACCACCCACACTTGTGAGTGGCCCCAACAGCATCCTTACTGTTGGTTTAAATCGTCCTCAAACTAGATTTTTTAACGTATTCTTGTATTCCATTGAAATAAACCATTTGTATTCTGGTGAAATAAACAATCCACACTTGTGAGTGGCCCCAACAGCATCTTTACTGTTGGTTTGAACCGGTTCTCAAACTCGATGATTTAACATATTTTTGTATTCTGGTGAAATAAACCATCCACACTTGTGAGTGGTCCCAACAGCATCCCTACTGTTAGTTTAAATCGGTACTCAAACTCGATGTTTTTAACGTATTCTTGTATTCCATAGAAATAAACCACCCACACTTGTGAGTGGCCCCAACAGCATCCTTACTGTTGGTTTAAATCGGTGTCAAAATTTGAATAACTTTAATGTGCATCTTTTTACAAAGAATAAATCGGGAACATAGTTAAATATCTTATTCACTGCTGACGTCAGTTGAATTCAGCACACCGTTTACCAAAACGGATCCCGCTGCAAACCCAACCATTTTATCCAACATCCCAGTGATTTCTCGTGGGAGTGCAGAGGTGTTCTCGGCTTCCAATAAAGCGAGTATCACGTCAACATATTCCTACCCATTCCCTACTTGACCTGCATTCGGGCGAGGCCGGCGCCGGTATTGCCTTGGTTTGGGATCACCAGTTTTTACACATTGAGGATGTATGCTGGTCCCAAGCATCATCTTTTGGTTCTCTGTGTAATAACAGCTGATCTGGCAATAACGGAGTAGCAACCTCGGGCGGTCAATCATGCTCATGCTCATGCTCATTTATTTTTTTTTAATCACCCCATTTTTTTCCGCCCCCACCACCCACAAAAAACAAAAAAATAAACAAAAAAAAGAAAAAAAATATTATTTAATTTATTTTAAAAAAAAAACCCCCCACACCATCCCTTTTTTCCCACACAACAAAAAACAAAAAAAAAAAAAAACAAAACAACAAAAAACAACCCCCACCCACAAAAAATTCCACCCTCCCCTCCCACCCTTTTTCACCCCAAAGTTTTAAGGTTCTCCATGGTCATACACTTTCCCCAAAACATATCAAAATCTTTATTTTTTATAAATTTTATTAATTTTTTTTCACAACCCTCAATAGAGTGGGCCATTTTGTACAAATTTCGGCATAAAAGAAGCATAGAGGAGGTGTTGATAGACAAAACAGTTTTGAATGTAGTTTTAGCCACAAAGCCGGGATGAGTGCTATACGGCTGGAATAAAACTAAAATTGTTACTTGGGATGTTTAATGTAATTGGATGTTTGATTACAAAAATTTTCTTCGTACATATAGAAAATTTACGAAAGAGTGTCTTTTCGTAGGGGTCTTTCAATGTCGATTTTTGAAATTAAAATCTTAATAGTACACATTATCCCCAAATACTCAACAGAATCAAAGATCTCCGTCAACTACTAAATTGCGTATTCATTCAGAAAAGCACTTCTCGTAAAGATCAAATCTCGAAGAAAAAAAAGTACTGGTTTTAAATTTACTGCCCTTATCTTAATCCTTCAACCTGTTGCTGCGTGCTTCGCCTCACAGCAAGATGCCCTCGTAAGCGACTATTTCTCGCCGTTACTTTTAATGAAGTCGTCTGCCATTCCGTTCCGAAAATGGGACCTTAAAAATCGCCCGAAATTGGTGCAATTAGGCCAACTAACCGAGCTACCATTGGTTCCTAATCGTAAACTTTTATGATCAAAATTATAATTTAACTACTGCAACCGCACCCCGCCCCGCTAGCCAAGCGAAGCAAACATCATTCTCCCAACATCATTCTCCGCGGATGCGCGCTAGCGTACGCAGCAGCAAAATAATAATAAAGTGAAATTAAATTTAATTTCGGCACGACGGAATTGTTCGCGCCAACAACTGAACGCACAATCTCGTCCCTAAAGTTTGCCCGAATAAATCGCGAACCGGCCGCCGGAGAGGACGCCCGAGCGTCGGAAATTGATGGCCGTGTGCTCGTCGTCACCACCGCGTTTCCTGGTCCGATGCGCGAATTCGCGAAAAAGTTTTCCGATGGCGAAATTACATTTGTTTTCAGCCTCATTTGAATAGAAAATAATTGCATCTCCCGCCGGTGGGTTCTGTGAACAATAGAAGGGGGCGACATTTCGAGATTGGGAAGATATTTCTATTCAACACAGATTACGTTTTTTCCTCAGCATGGCGCATCGGTTAAGAAACCTTAAAACGCTACGGCGGTCATAAAAACAAGCGTTTTTAGTGCCAATCGAACGATGAGCTCGTATCTGGATTCGAGAGTTGTCATTGTTCAACAAAGTTGCCAATGTAGGGAACCGGAAGACTTGATCGGCCGCTCCTTGAATGCATCATTTGCGCTAGCATACATTCGGGGGAAACATTTTTGCAACAAACTACATTCATCACTATCATTCCCTCTGGGTTTCCTCTTCAAGCACTGCTAAATTTTGAATCTGCTGGTAAATCATGTTTTGAACACGAAGTTGTACTTTCTCTCTGCACAAAAATGCATTTCGTTGAAAATCACTCGCTTCGAATAGACTGCTAGGGAAGAACAAGGGGTCGGGGGAGGTAACATATTCATGTGAAGCGTCTCGATTTTCACAGACAGCAGCCAACCGAACGAGATCTGCTGCCAGCGGAGCCGCTGGTGGTAACAAAAGCGTACCGAAATTCCCTCGCCGAGCACTCTGATGATGGGACGAGTCACACTGTTGTTGGACAGTTAGTCAAAAATAGAGCAAATTGTTGGGAAAATGGTAACTTTGTACCAACACCACCAACATCGCCACCGCCACCCGGTCGGAACCGTTTTTGGCAGCTTTCCCCGACGGAATAATGCGAAATGAACAGTGACAGTGGCCTGGAGGCAGCTGTTTGGTAATTTCAGACCAGTACGCCACTCATTCGATGACGGTTCCGATTAACGACTCCCGATCGGGACGAGACTCAAGTGCGACAAACCCGTTAAATAATTCGAAATCCACTTGAGCCTCTGACGGGGCGACGGGCGTGAGTTAATGAACCGTTTATCCCAATCGCAAAACTCCCTCGCTGGTGCTGGGGATTGGAAGAAACTTTGGACGCTTTGACAGAACACAGCAACTAGGCAGAGGCAGTCGATTTGGTTCGCTGGTCGTCCGGGGAAAAGTTTGTAATTAGACGTCCAGCCCCGATGGTGCTCGGACAAACTTGCAAGGCTGTGAAAGAAGTGGGATCATCTTTAATTAATGGGGACAGGGGAGTTTATTTACTGTGAGCGAAAATGAAAGTGGGAGGATTTGAACGTGGTTCAATGCTTAAGCCTCCGAAGCAACAATCCACAACTTTCATTTCCTAGACCATCAAGAGTGGTTTTCCAAGATTGATAGCACCTTTGGAACCTTCCAAAACCAGCATCTCCTTTCATCTTGTGACTGACAAGCATCAATTTTCCCGAAAAGATAGCCCCCCAACCCTTCCCACTTGAGCCTATGGGGAATTAACATATCACAACCTCTTCTCGATCTCAGAATCCGAGTTCAAACCGATTGGCAACCGCCGCGCCCCGACAGTTAAAATCGTGCCAAAACCATTTTCAATCTTGATTTATCTTATGGAAAATCACACAAGGGAGGAGTAGCCCCCTCCTAGCGGCAATTCGTGCTTTTCCATTTCATCAGCGGCCTTGAAGCCTCTCCTTCTGTTGCGGTTTTTGGCGAGCTTTGCACTTCGGGCTACGCAATTCGAACCACACCAACAGTGTGCTTCGTACGAAAAGGCATCTTCGCCATCATCATCATCATCGTCGTCATCGGCATTATGTTAGTGTACCGGAAACCATTTATATATTCATAGGCACGCTTCACCCAAGAAGAAGCGGACCCAAAGAGCGAACAAGAAAAAATCGTCTATAAAATCGAAATGGCTGCCGAACGGAACCCAGAGTCCGGAGTGCCTGCCAGCCGGAACTTCACTCTATTTATTTGGACGATGTTGTTCAATTATTGATTAAGATCCTGCCACCATCCTACCGACATCAATCGACCCGCCTGGAGGGGTCTGTTTTGCCTAAATGATGAACAATCCCTACTTTCACTTTGATTGAAATTGAAAAACTTGGAAGTGGTGTGAATGGAGGATCTGCGGAAAGGGGGGGGGGGGGGGGGTGGTCCATTAGTGGTATGAAAAATGACGGCGCTCTGCCATGGCTAGGGTGCAGATGGATTGACTGCTTACGACGCGTTACAATTAATCATCCTCAATTTTTCAATCCTCGAGGTGCAAAGTTGATTGGTCTTCTCCGCTGTCTCCTTGGCTGAGCTGGCATTGGATCTGGATTATCCGGATCCGGATTCGTTCAGGCTGAGGGAAGTGGAATAATTCATTGAGGAGGTGATGATTGGAGTGTTCTTTTGGTATCGAGTGTAATTTTGGTTTCTTTTGGATGAATCAGTTGAACCACCCAGTTGGGGTGAGTGAAACTATTTGTTAAAATGGCTTCAAAGCATCAGGAGGTATAATGTGGTGTATTTTAAACAAACTCAGCGGCACCAAGGTGACGCATGAGCTTTTGAAGTCTTTTGTAACTATTACGATAGTGACTTCAATATGCCTGGAGAGTGGCTGTATTTCAATTTAAAAAAAGTTATGTTCTGAAGAGGCCTAATTCGAGCTTTCAACACAACAGATGAGCACGTGAGATGCGATTTTAAGTTTAAGAAGCACCATGAGATCACTTAGGGTATCTGTTACCATTTGTTGATCGTTTAACGGTTTGCGTAAATTAACAGCACTAGGATCAGGGCTGGCAAATGTCATTTTCAATGAAAAATGACCTACAATTTTTACCGAACTACGTCTGAAAATCTCATCGGGCGAGACAACGATGTAACGAATTTCACGCCAACTCGTCTTCGTGATTGGCAGCACCCTCTCAGAATCCAATGAAACTTTGTGGGTGTGTAGACTATGTCTTTTCAAGCAACTTTGGATACTTTGTTTTTTTTTCTAGACAGCCACTTGAAAAGGGCTTAAGTTTTTTGATCGATTTTTTTTAACCAACATTACTCATAAAAAAAAAGATTTACAAAAAAGTAATGTTTGAATGACTTCTAGAAAATCGTCATAAATTTTATGAAAAAAATTGTAAAATCGATTCTTATACGCAAAAACATGTATTTTAAAATTTAAAGTAAATTTGCAAAAAATTGCTACCTTGGAAATGGACGACATTTTTTTTTTAATAAAGGCAATATAATTGTTTAAAAGTTTGCCATACATTGCAAGATGAGCAATTTTAAGGAAAAAAGTTTTCCTAACAACAACTTTTTCATGTCCTATTTTTACCGTGTATCGTGCCAACTCGTCTTAAAATTTGGTCCTAAAACCTCACAGAAGCCAATTAAGCTTAATTATAATGACAATTTGGATTTTTAAGGATCTCTGAATGTTTGAAAAATCAAGGCTAGCATTTGGAAAGGGATGATTTAAGAATTATTATTTTTTTCAAACTCTAGTGATAATACAATTGAATCAGGTGGTTGATCCTGCTTATTACCAAAACTTTGAAGTATACATATACATTGTATACGATACATTGAAAAACAAAAGCTTTAACATAATATCTGAAGTATTGCCCCATGACTCAATAGCAGTTCAGTTGTTTATATCAAAATTGCTAGATTTCATAGAAACAAAATTCAAAATATTGCTCAAAAATTATTTTCATGTCAGATGGAGCAGCGGCCCATAACAGGAATAAAAAGAACTTTGCCAGCTTGTGCAATTTTGCAATGTATGGCGAACTTTTAAACAATTATATTGCCTATATTAAAAAAAATTGTCCAAGTCGGAGATAGCCATTTTTTGCAATTTGACTTTGAATTTTAATATATATTTTTTTAGCGTGTTAGAATCGATTTTACAATTTTAAAAAAAATCATAAAATTTTAGACGATTTTCTAAAAGTCACTGAGACATCACTTTTTTGTAACTCTTGTACTTTTTGAGTTATGTTGACATGAAAAATTTGTTGTTAGAAAAACTTTTTTTTCCCTTCAAAGTGCCCACCTTGCACTGTATGGCGAACTTTTAGACAGTAATATTGCCTTTATTTAATAGAGGCAAGTTTATTAAGAAAAAAATTCTTCCAATTCTAAAATAGCAATTTTTTGCAAATTTATTTTATATGTTCAAATTTTACAATTTTTACAATTTTTTTCATAAAAGTCAAGAATATTTTCTAGAAGTCGCACATGCATCACTTTTGTGTAAGTCTTGTCCTTTTTGAGTAATGTTGATTAAAAAAAAAAAAACTATCAAAAAACTTAAGCCCTTTTCAAATGGCAGTCAAGATAATTTAAAAAAAATCAAAATCTGCAAAGTTGCTTGAAAAGACATAGTCTACACACTCATTGGATTCTGAGAGGCTGCCAAACACTGTATGAGTTGGCGTGAAATTCATCTGATGGAGATTTTCTTCTAAATTTCATCGATTTTTTCGTCATGACTGCACTTGACTCTATTTTGATCAACGCTACTACAAGCACATTTATTGATATAATTGTGAGTTTCATCACCAAACGTCAAAAGACATTTCCACTCTGTCTATAACATATTATTGCTTGGCTAATTTCAAGAAAACCAGGTGATATTTCTGAAACAAAATCGTTTGAGAAAAAATCTCATGACTGCATGATGGTGTGAGAATGATAAGAAAGCTCATGTCATGATAGTTTGTTTCTTCTCGTGACAGTGACATGGCCTTGAAATTACCCAGCTCTGACTAGGATGCACATGAGGCTGTTCCAAAAAACTCAATGTTCACCCGAAATAAAAAAAAAGCAATATCTTACGGCAATTTCGCATGATTTTGTGTCATTTCTCGCTATAAAGCTTAATAACGGTTAACACACGCACCCTATCGTGTCCAATCTTCGTGTAAAAATTGTTTGTTTTCCCACAGATAACCTTAAAAGTTGGATTACCATTTTTAATCTTTGTGACAGCAGTTTGCTATGTTTTCGTCCAAAACGCACAACATTCAACCTTTCCAGATGGCACACTACCACACCCAGACGTGATTAAGCTTAATGGATCGTAACTTTGAGGATAAATCTAGACAAAATAGTCAAAAGGTCGAAAGTAACATTTGTAAACAATGACTTAAAACCAATGCAACATTGGTATTGGGCAAAAATGCAACACCTCAGTAGATCATTGCACGGAATGTATTAACCTGACTTTTTTGACAGTTCAGGGAGCTTGTTTACAAGGTGTTAGAATTTGAATCGCTCAAACGAAATTTTTCATCGGCCTTTTCCGGATTCTGTACGATTTGATTAAGGAAATGATGTAAACATAAGCAATGAGGTCTGTTCTCCGGCAATTTTACTTCAATCGTAATACATTTAGAGCACAAAATCTCAAACCGATCTTACCGAAAATATTCTAAGGGCCGGTTCATAAACCACGTAGACTTATTTTTGAAAACCTCAGAACCCCCCCCCCCCCACCTCCCCCCTCGTAGACTTTTCTCCATACAATTTTTTGAAATTTTGTATGGAGCGTAGACTTTGGTCAAACCGACACCCCCCCCCCCCCCCCCCAAAAAAGTCTACGTGGTTTATGAATAGCCCCTAAGTCCACGTAAACAAGCTCCCTGAACTGTCAAAACTGCATTGATGACGCCATCGTACAATGTTCTATTGTAGAAACTTTTTTCAATAGGGCGAATCAAGCAATGAGAGATTCTCTCATGTCTCGCTCTCTTTCATTTATTACAGCGCCTCTATAAAACTTTCGAGGGATTCTTCAGTACCGATCGCAACACAACAGTGCTGGATAGCATAGACTACAAATAGTAGAATGAAAAACGTAAAGGTGATTTGAACATGAATGAAAGAAAAACTAATCAAAGAGAGCCTCTCAATGTTAGATTCGCTCTACACAGAAACAAATGCGTTCCCGAAAATGAAAACGGACCGTAAACTAGTTCACTTTTTCTGGATTTTTACCTAAAAACGTGATTAAGTTCATGATTACGTGATTCAGTTCACGGTGAATTTTGTCTTGTTCTGGAATTCATGACTGCAATTCACAAATCAGGGCACGGATTGTTTTTTCCGTGTAATGAAAAAAGTCCCTAGAATTCACTTTAAAAAATTCCATGTGTTCGTGCAGTTGTGCAGCGTACTAGTTGTTAACTGTGAGATTGGAGTCCGAAATGGACGTCAGCGTGACAGCTCTAGATGGTATCCATTCTACCACTAATCTCTATTCTTTAGCATTTCAAGCTTAATGCTTTCACAATTCGCTTATGACGAATCTCACGCCAACTCATCCAATGTTTGGCAGCACCCTTTCAGAATACAATGAAACTTTGTGGGTGTGTAGACTATGTCTTTTCAAACAACTTTGCATACTTTGTTTTTTTTTCAAAATTTCTCTAGACTGCCACTTGAAAAGGGCTTAAGTTTTTTGATCGATTTTTTTTTTGAATCAACAAAACTCAAAAAGGACTCACTACAAAAAAGTGATGTAAGGATGACTTTTGGAAAATCGTCTAAACTTCTATGAAAAAAAATTTAAAAATAGTAAAAATGGATTCTAATACGCAAAAACATAATATTTAAAAATTTAAAGTCAATTTACAAAAATGGCTAACATAGATTTGGACGAATTTTTTTCCTTGATAAAGACAATCTAATTGTCTAAAACATCGCCATACAGTGCAAGATGTGCACTTTTAATGAAAAAAAGTTTTTCTAACAACAATTTTTTTTCATGTCAACATAACAAGACTTACAAAAAAGTGATGCATGTGTGACTTTTAGAAATTGTCTGAACTTTTATGAAAAAAAAAATATAAAATAAATTCTTACACACTTAAAAAAAAATTTATATATTTAGAGTCAATTTGCAGAAAAAATTGCTATCTTAGAATTGGCCAATTTTGTTTCTTAATAAATGCAATATAATTGTCTAAAAGTTCGCCATTCATCGCGAGATGGGCACTTTTAAGGAAAAAAAGTTTTTTTCTAATCAAAATTTTTTTCATGTCCTATTTTTACCGTGTATCGCGCCAACTCGTCATATAATTTGGTCGTAAAAACTCAAAGAAGCCAATTAAATCTCCTTGAATGTTTGAAAAATCAAGGCTACTATTTGGAAAGGGCTTATTTTTAAATTATTAATTTTTTAAACTTTAGTGATAATACAATTAAATCATGTGGTTGATCCTGCTATTACAAGAACGACAATAAATTGCAAAACAAAAGCATTATCATAATATCTGAAGTATTGACACATGACTCAATAGCAGTTCAGTTGTTTGAATCAAAATTGCTAGATTTCATTAAAACAAATTCAATATATTGCTCAAAAAGTATGTTCATGTCCGATGGAGCACCGGCCTTTTATAAGATCAAAAAGACGTTGCCAGCTTGTGCAATTTTAAGTCCAAGATGGATTGGAAGCAGAATGGCACTTCGTTGCAACGTCTTATGGGTCTATTTGATGTGTTTGTTGGTACTCTCAAGCGAATGGCAAAGAGAGCAAGCCTTGCTCAAGATTATGGAAACACAATCAAAACTTCTCGGGAACTATATGACTGGCCAGTTGAACAGACAAATAAAAGTATTACAAAACTGAATTTCAGCTTCATATCAGCTGAACAGTATGCAAAAATGTCAGAAGAACTTGAGGAGTTATATAGCCACGAAAAGACAATACCTGGAACACAGGTTCATTGCTTTGTACCTATTTAAGAAAATCAAGTTTCAGCTAAGGGAAGGTCCATTAATTATGTCACGCAGTAGGGGGAGGGGGGGTTCGAGAAAACGTGACGATCCATACAAAAAAATTTGAAGGTCCATACAAAAAACGTGACATGGGGGGGGGGGGGGGGTTACAAAAAGTCAATTTTTGCGTGACGTAATTAATGGACGTTCCCTAAAAGGTTTTCTGAGTCAAAGGATAATCCAAAGAAATTTTCATTGTATATGAAGGATTTATAAATTTAATATATGAAGCTATGTTAATTACTAATACGTGAAAATGTAAATATAAAAAATAAATAATATAAAACCCTTACCAAGCAAAAACCTATGAGTTTTCATTGACATAATCAGTATTTCGAAAATTCATATAACGTCATATTTGAATCGTCTTTAAATTGATATGCATCAAGTCTTATGAAAATTGGAATTTTCTTATTTGATAAGACTTGATGCATGTCCGTTTAGATCGATTCAAATATGACGTCCGCTATTTTTTTAGATTTATCAGCCCCCTCTATCACAATTTTTCCCATACCTTCTACACGTACTGTAACAAATCTGGACCTTCCTTCCGCAAACCTCCAAATCCCCCCCCCCCCCCCCCCTCAACGATAAACGAAACCATATTTGAATCGCCCCTAAATATAGGAATATTCGCACAAGCAGTTATGAATGACTTTTACTTAAACGTACACTTTTGGTTCTGTTTTACTGATGTAAAGGGAAGTATAATGTATTTGACCCTTTTCAAATGTTAGTCTAGATGATTATTGTTTTTTGCAAAGATGTTCAATACATTGAATTCTTTATGACTGCTTAATTTTATTGGATTCCATAGGGGTGTTGAAAACCATAACTAGACGAGTTTGCGTGATACACGGTAAAAATAGGACATGAAAAAGTTGTTGTCAGAAAAACTTTTTTTCCTTAAAAGTGCCCATCTGGCAATGTATGGCGAGCTTTTGGGCAATTATATTGCCTTTATTAGGAAAATATTGTGTCCAATTCTAAGTTAGCATTTTTTTGCAAATTGGCTTTAAATTTTTCAAGTGTTTTGTTTTAGCGTGTAAGAATCGATTTAACAATTGTTATAAAAACTTTATATTTTTATAACTTGTCATAAAAGTTAAACCAATTTTCTAAAAGTCATCGATATATCACTTTTTTGTAAGTCTTTTCCTTTATGAGTTTTGTTGATTCAAAAAAAATCGATCAAAAAACTTAAGCCCTTTTCAAGTGGCAGTCTAGATAAATTTTGAAAAAACAAAGTATGCGAAGTTGCTTGAAAAGACATAGTCTACACACCCACAAAGTTTCAACTGGAATCTGGGAGGGTGCCGCCAATCTCGAAGACGAGTTGGCGTGAAATTCGTCTTATTGCTTGCTCTGAACTTAATATTCTAAGTGCACTTCCACAGTTATTAATTGAGAACTTTCGATGCCAGGTGCCATTTTTGCGTAAGTATGAATGTGTGGCAAGTACAATCATTCCCTATGCCCAGAGAGTCGAGAAATTTTCACTAACGAAAAATGCCTAGACCAGACCGAGAATCGAACCGAGCCACCTCCAGCATGGTGTTGCTTTATAGCTGCGCCTGTACCGACTGAGCTAAGGGAGAACCCATTCAACCACTAATGGTAAAAATAATACTAAGAATGGTATAAGAACCCTACCGTTGCTTCGATTGTCGAGGCACTCAGCAATAAAGGGTGTCCACGATGAAATTGCCACACTATGAAATTGCTCTAACTTTTCAACCGTTGGGTAGAATTTAATGAAAATTTTGGTGGATTTAGTTCATAGTGCATTATTTACATCCTGCAAGTTTTAAAGTCCTGTGATCAAAACTCGCGGAAATGGAGTCGAAAGAACAGCAAAAAACGGTTGATTCACAGGTTGTGCAGAATCTTATGGCCGGGGTTAAGGCCAAGGTGCGGGCATTTGCGTATGGACTGTAAATAAAATACGAGTAAAATGGTAAAATGAAGTTTAATAGTTATTTCTCAATCCCTGAAAATTTGATGGCAATCGGATGAAAACTCGAATTTTGCGAATCAATTTTGTGTGTGGCAATTTCATCGTGGACACCCTTTAAAGCAAGGAAGGCAAATTGACTTTGTTTTCCACCAAGCGAGCTGTGTGCCACCTGTCGCTCGCACACACTTGCATGACTTCGTGTATTTCATATAACGCTTTGTCGATCAAGACGGGCAAACTTTATGAAGGAGAGCCAGATAGGAGTCCGATGAAGGCACATTTGACGGTGGAATTCGATCCGTGGCCAATAGCGTTACAGCTCTCTGTGATAACCACTGAACCTTATTGCTTCAACTGTCGAGGCACTAAGCGGGTCAGTGTTCGATCAAATGAATTTATATTCGAGGAATCTGTGTGCATCTAGCCACTCGCACACAGTTGCATGGCTTCGTTAACTTCATAAAATGCTCTGTGGATCAAGATGGGCAAAACTGCCTTGTCGGATCATGTGATTGATTACTCAAGAAATGATTGCAAGATTTTCGTGGCGCATTTTTTGCCACCATTTCAACTTTTGTGTGTAGAAAAAGTCATGGTGCACAGTCCCAAAATGATCGATAAACATATTTTTAGCATTTTTGTAGCGCAAACCGACTTGCTTGAAATTCATCTAGAGATCCCGAAAAAAAGGGGTTTTTTTCTTAGCAAATAAAATCAATCAATCCGAGTCAACTTCAGTGAGCCTTACTTATTGTTTGGGATATGGTTGCAACGGTGCATCGTGGTTGGAAATCAATGGGATTCAAAGATTCAAAGAGCTCCGGTGCACATTTTGTGACAATGATAATAACAATTTACGTAGGGGTAGAATATTACGCAAACAGAGATTCACGATTCCCGCCATGGTTGCTGCTGCAGTTAACCTTTGTGGTTCCAATCCACCTTGTTTCCTCTTGCCGGAGGTTGTGAAGAAAAGGACTGCAGGAAAACTTTGATGCGGATTCGATGAGATCGTTTAAATTTATATATAAATAGCTTTTTAAAGCAACATTAATATTTCTAAAAAAAATCGTGAAAAAATATTTTAGATTTGAAATTTTAGTTTCAAGATTTTTGATTCAAGATTTCAGATTTAAGCATTACATTTTCTTCACTCTATATCTTAGATATAAAGTTAGGGATTTAAGATTTCAAATTTTAGAGCTTCAATTTCAGATTTTAGGTATTAAATGTAGGATTTGTGATTAACACTCTTAGACTTCAGGAGTCGGATTTTGAATAAAAGGTTTTAGATTTTGGGTTTCAGATTTTAGTTTATAAATTTTGGATGTTAAATTTTAGAAAAAAAAACCATGACCAAGAAATAAAGATTGATGATTTCGGGTTAAGGAATTCGAGATATTTCATTTAAGATTTGAAAATTAGGATTTGAGACTTCAGATATTAGATTTCTGATTTTGGATTGCAGATTTCAGATTTAAGATTTCAGATTTTAGATTTTAGATTTGAAATGTCAGGTTTCAGATTTTTGATTTAAAATTTTAAAGGTTCGATTTCAAATTTGAGCCTTAAGATATTTGATATCAAATTTTAGATTTTCAATCTCAAATTTTGGATTTAAGATTTAAGATGCAAGGTTTTAAATTTAATATTGATTTAAAACAGATTTTGGATTGCAGATTTAAAATTTCAGATTTCAGATTTAAGATTTAAGATTTCAGATTTCAGATTCGAGATTTCAGATTTCAGATTTATGAACTAAGATTTAAGATTTCAGATTTAAGATTTCCGATTTTAGATTTAAGATAAATGTTTTAAATTTAGATTAAGATCTTAAATTTAGATTTAAGATTTTAAATTTTAGAGCTTCAATTTCAGATTTATTAGAGTATTTCAGAGTATTAAATGTAAGGTTTATGATTTACACTCTTAGACTTCAGCAGTCGGATTTGAATAATAGTTTTTAGATTTTGGGTTTCAGATTTCAGATTTACGTTTTTAAATTTTGGATCTTAAATTTTGCAATTCAGATTCATAATTTAAGACCAAGGAATAAAGATTGAAGATTTCGGGTTTAAGAATTGGAAATTTTTCATTTAAAATTCAAATTTAAGGATTTAAGACTTAAAAAAAATTAGATTTCAGATTTTAGATTGCAGATTTAAGATTTTCAGATTCGAAATTTTAGGTTAAAGATTTTTGATTTAAAGTTTTATAGGCTCGATTTCAAATTTGAGGCTTTAGATTTTTGATATCAGATTTTAGATTTTCGATTTTAAATTTTAGATATAAGATTTTAGATGCAAGATTTTAAATTAAACATTGATTTGTAACAGATTTTGGATTGCAGATTTAGGATGAATGATTTAAGATTTCAAATTTCAGATTTCAGATTTCAGATTTCAGATTTCAGATTTCAGATTTCAGATTTAAGATTTCAGATTTATTATTTAAGATTTAAGATTCCAGATTAAGGATTTAAGATTTAAATTTAAGGTCTCAGATTTAAGATTGAAGATTCAAAATTTAAGATTTATGATTTAAGATTTAAGATTTAAGATTTAAGATTTGATATTTAAGATTTAAGATTCAAGATTTAAGATTAAAGATTTAAGATATAAGATTTAAGATTTAAGATTTCAGATTTCAGATTCCAGATTCCAGATTTCAAATTTCAGATTTCAGATTTCAGATTTCAGATTTCAGATTTAAAATTTCGGATTTAAAATTTAAGATTTAAGGTTTCAGATTGAGGATTTAAGATTTAAATTTAAGGTTTCAGGTTTAAGATTGAAGATTCAAAATTTAAGATTTACACGGTGTTCAATAAGTTCGGATACACTTTCAAAATTTGTTAAAAAAATGAAAACATGTTTTTTTATTTTTTGGATTTATGTTATTGAAAGCTATGTTTACAAGGAACGTTTACAACATTTCTCTTGGAATGACCCCCCCCTTTGTACTCCTTAACGAGCTTCAAACGTTTCTCGAACGCGTCGCAGGCGGCACGCACGGACTGCATGGGCATTTCGTCCCAGATTTTGAGAATTACCGTCTTGAAATGATCCAAAGTGCTGACCTTGTATTCGTTCAGCTTCGCCATCATATAGGACCAAACAAAAAAGTCGAGAGGATTCAAGTCCGGGGAGCTGGGAGGCCACAAAGTTTTGTCCAGAAAGTCGGTTAAATTGTCCCGACACCAGGCTTGAACCACATTTGCCGTATGGGCTGGTGCACCGTCCTGCTGGAACACGTAGTGCTCATCGCCGTAGAGGCTTCGGAGACTGGGGGCAACAACCTTTTCCAAAACCTCAGTTTTGTAGTACGCCGCGTTGATTTTGACGTTTTTTTTTTCAATAAACACCAAGGGTAGCTTACCACGTTTGCATACTGCCCCCCAAACCATCACCGACGCGGCACTTTGGAACCGAGGGATGTTTATATTGGATTCAGGAATGCTGTCCCTCGATGGCGCCCACACCCGGTCATTTTGCACATTGTGCGGCTGCTGCAGCACGAACAGTTTCTCGTCCGAAAAAACAAACTCCTGACCAGCGTGCCGAGAGAGGATCCTCTTAGCTCGATCCAACCGCTTTTTGCTGGTAGCCTCCGAAACGCCATGGACCTTACGTTTTTTGTAAGGCCTGAAACCAAGGTCCTTGGTGAGTATGGTGTGAGCGGTTCCAATGGAAACGTTGAGATCTGCAGCCGTTTTCCGGATTGAGCGGTTCTTTTTTCGCCGAATTCGCTCCCTCACGATCTTGATGACCCGTGGCGTCCTCGCTGAACGCGGCCGACCGGATCTCGCACGGTCATTGGTCGAGGACGTCTCCCGGTATCGCCTGATGGTCGTGTAGACAAAGTTCCGCTTGACCCCATGCGATTTCAGCAGCCGGAATATATCGCCGGGTCGCTCACCGTTCAAAAAACGCTTAATTACGAAGTCCCGATACTCTTTCATCGCGCGTAACAAACAAACAACAACTAACAGAATGTCAACACCGCGCACATTCGGTAGCGTATGAATGAAGCTAAAGCTGACACCAATACCAATGCAGAATATGTACATGGCGCATACCTACGCAATGATGAAAACTTGTATTCGAACTTATTGAACACCGTGTATGATTTAAGATTTAAGATTTAAGATTTAAGATTTAAGATTTAAGATTTAAGATTTTAGATTTAATATTTAAGATTTAAGATTCAAGATTTAAAATTAAAGATTTAAGATATAAGATTTAAGATTTCAGATTTCAGATTCCAGATTCCAGATTCCAGATTTCAAATTTCAGATTTCAGATTTCAGATTTCAGATTTCAGATTTAAAATTTCGGATTTAAAATTTAAGATTTAAGGTTTCAGATTGAGGATTTAAGATTTAAATTTAAGGTTTCAGGTTTAAGATTGAAGATTCAAAATTTAAGATTTATGATTTAAGATTTAAGATTTAAGATTTAAGATTTTAGATTTAATATTTAAGATTTAAGATTCAAGATTAAAGATTAAAGATTTAAGATATAAGATTTAAGATTCCAGATTTCAGATTTCAGATTTCAGATTTAAGATTTCAGATTTAAGATTTTAGATTTCAGATTTATGATTTAAGATTTCTGATTTGAGATCGAAGATTTTTGTTCAAAAATTTTAGATGTTAGAATTTAAGGTTTTGGATTTTCTCTCTTTTCTTTTTTTCTCTCTCTCTCACTCATGTTTTTTTTTTCTATTTCTCTCTCCCTCTCATTCTCTCCCCCTCTCATTCTCTCTCCCTCTCATTCTATCTCCCTCCCCCCCCCCCCTCTCTCTCTTTCTCTCGCTTTCTTTCGCTTTCTCTCCTTCGATGACCGCCATTTGTTCTTGTAAATTGGCTACCCTACATAGGTTTTCAAGCGATAAAAGTTTTTCGAGCACTGCTTGATGATTTGGTCGAAAGAATTTGAGATCAACTACCATATCAACTGGTTTTCCGTCTCCGTTTTTAACTAGAGGTGGGCAATGCGCTCATGAACTGAGCTTAAGAACTAGTTCACCATAATGAAAGGGTGACCTAACGCTCTTTTTAATTGAGCGGTAATTTGCCCGCGCACCTCACAAAAAACTAATGTGAGCGGGAGCGCGTTTCTGTTTGCAATATGACAAGCGAGCGAGAGCGCAAAAGGCAGCACTTATCCAATTTAGTTCACGAACAGAGCATGTGATAGGTGAGATTGAGCTATTTAACTGAGCGAGAGCACCTATTGATATGTGACTCCCGAGCTACTGATCGACTGCTAAAGCTAGTTGTACACGGCCAGCCATGTTAACTCAGTTTTGAGTCGTTTCTGACTCACTTTCGTCAAAAGTGGAGTCACTCAAATTTGAGTAAATGTAACTGGGATTGACAAGTTGACAAATCTAAAACATCCATCCAATTTGAGTCGATGTTTATGATTTGTCGACTTTTCAATACCAGTCACATTTACTCAAATTTGAGTGACTACACTAATGACGAAAGTGAGTCAAAAACGACTCAAAACTGAGTTTAAATCGCTGGCCGTGTATTGACTGAGCGATAGCGGGAACGAGGTGGAACGGCGTATCATCTGATTAAATTTTCTCCTAAACCAGAGGAACGTTCGAAACTGCCATGAAAAGAGCGAGAGTGTAATTAAAACTCGGAAGCAGATGGAAGTTTTTCTTTCACGCTCTCGCTCAACATTGGTTTTGAATGATTCTCTGTGTATGATTAAATTAGGAAAAAATCCTCCTAAGCTAAAGCCGGATGTTCTGACGAGATAGAACTCCACGTTCGATTTGTTAGAACGATTGCTATTGAACAAAGATGCTGTAAGTTCTACTTTAGCCTTATTGGATTCGACCCGCTTCTCGGCCTTTTCATTGAGGTTTCAATTGAAATTTCGTCGGAAAAATCTGTTTCCTTACCTAAAGCTCAGTACTTGCTTAAATTATGAGGGAACGGATCAAACTTCATTAAAAACGATTCTCTTCCTTCAAGTTGGTAGATGACCTGGAAGATGGTCTCAGCTATCGATGGGAAAGAGAATCGAATGAACTGATCGCTCAAGCCACCTTTCTCGATCCGTGGTTCAAGAAGCAAGGTTTTGGAGATGTGGAGATTTACAACGCGTAAATTGTAATTACTGTTTTTCAAAAAAAAATCGAATATTTCGACGAAAAATAAACATTTTTTTTTCAAAGAGCTAATGAACGGTTCTGAAGAACTAGCTCACTTCAATGAGTGGATCTGTTCGGTGGTGCTCACTATAGTGAGCCATTTTGCCTATTTTTAACCGTTCTATATAATCAGAGAACTACTTCAAATGAAGAGACCAACCACCATAACGAATGGTTTCTAGGTGAGTGTTTCATAGGCCAAACTGCTAACCAGCGAGTCCACACAGCTCAATGAACATCTTACTATTTCAGTTGAGCCTGTTTTTGTTTTGACTTAGGACTACGTACAGTTTAAAAAAAATGGAATTGCGACCGTCACGAAAAGTGGTCAGGTTTTGAGCGTTAATGTAACTGTCATTTCTCCAAAGATTTTCGAAATCTTTTTGCACCAATCGAATGTAAATATTTCTACGCATCGATTTCAATAGAGTACATTGCTTATTTTGGGTCACATTCTATTGAAAAACTCATAAATGTTCAGACTTGTCCTTAAAATATATTAATTCAAAGAATATTACATTGTACAATCAAAATGGCTTACATTTAGTAGCGTAGTCCTACGTCCTACTTTCGAACAACCCAATGGGCTGAACTTTGTAGTTTTTTATTTTAAGAAGAAGAAGAAATCACACGAAATTGTCTATTTTTCGACTAGCAGAAACGCCATCTGCAGCAAACTTCGGAACACTTTTATTCCCTTCTAACGATCATTAAACTATGAGCTAATGACTCTGACCTCTTCCCCTCTAACGATCGGTTAAACTTTACTTATGACATTCCACGGTACGGGAACCAGTTGAGGCCACGAACTCTACTTTTTTTTCGGATTCAGATTGAAATGTGCACATTCTTTCATTCTCTCCGACCGACTCAGACCATATGTTGTTCACCTTGTATGATTGCTCTTCTGAAACTATTCCGCATCCGTCAATACTCCTAATCCCACAAATATCAAAGTTTCAAACTCGCATAGAAGCTTCACGATTAACGCTGACGCATTTTGAATAGAACAACCATTGCATTAAAAATTTAAAGATGCATTATTCCACCATGATGCGATTCGAATCAGGTTAATTGATCCGATGTATCTGCGGTTGTCACTGCCGTCAAAACATCTCACACACGCCCATCAGTTGTCACCGCGCTGAGATCTGCTGATTATGACGATTTTTCGCGAGCACAAAACAAACCTCAACAGGCGACATCGGATGACAGTTGCAGCATGGCCTACTCCTGCTGCGATGCCACAGGGAAGAAGAAAAACTCCGGATCACAAATGATTGCGCTCCAGTTAATGACAGTCAATCAGTCACACGCATGTGTATGTAAAGTTGGACTCTCGGTTCGTTTGCCTGTAGCGAAAAGCGAAAATATCTTCCGCATTACAGATTAGTATTCGGCATAAGGGATCGGACGAGCTGGGAATGGATGCTGAGTGGAGACGACGAAGAAGAAGAACAAGAAGCGATCTTGGTGATGGTGATGAAGCTCTGCGGTTGACATGTCTTCGCTAGTTGATGGGTTGATGGTTGTGAAACGTGTTTGCCATCTTGCATTGTAGGGTTGACGGGTCTGTTCAGGGCGATAGAAAATGCAGCCAGTCTATACGATTAAATTAATCAGTGCATCATCAAGAATTAAATCTCGACGGTTGTTGGCGTTGTTGGTGCAAGGATAGTGGCGCTCGTTGGCGTTTCTAGGGGTGTTCAAAAGTTTGTTTGAATTGTAAATCTGAATATGTAAATCGTCCCTAGTATAAATGGAAGACGCCGTCTCAACGGGCAATGACAACAGCCTTTACCAACAATCAAAACCGCAGTCACAGCTTGTGCCGCTGTCTAACTTTTGTGAAATAAATACACTCACATATGCCACTTGTTCGGTACAGACAGTGAGAGAGTGAGTGCGCTATTAAAATACGAGAAAATTATCTTCATTATAATTTTAATTATAAAACCCCAAGAGTATGTGCACTGACTGATGCGCTGTTAGGTACATTCTATTTAACCGTTGGGATGGGTATGTGACTTCAGGCCAGGAACGGTTGGGCGACGGATGACGGTGATCTTTCTTTCTCTGCTTCCCGCCGCCACGCCCGCTTGGAGCGATTGTCATTCGTTTCGTTGCCAAGCTGACGAACAATTGCATGCAGAACCTGATGCCCGGCAAAGGACGACGGTGCCATATTGCGTTCACTGTGATGATGATGATGATGATGATGATGATGTCATCAGCCAGAAGCAACCTAAAACTAGCATATTTTATTCATGAAAAATTGAACAAAACAACTCGGATGACTGACCGCATTCATTCTTGGGGATGGCGAGTAGTTTGTATGTTTTCTGTTCGACGAAGAAATGACACAATTTCAACCGAAATCACAAATGTTCTCTGAATCATTATTTAACATTCATCTACGTTACTTTCATACTTTTGGTGCTCTTATTTCTGATTTTCAGGTTTTTTTTTATGAATTTTAGCGATAGCCAAATGGCGTTTAATTTCTTGACATAAATCAACTGGCATCACGTACCATCAAATCCACTCACCCAGATAGAAACTCCTAAGCTTCCCCACCACCTCCTAAGCCCCCTCTCCGCCCCCTCGTGCAAAACGAACCAGAAGAAAAACCAATTTACTTGATATTCATTACCGCCGCTATTGAAGAGTAAAATTGAAGAATCACCTTCGGTACGGGCGTTTCCGAACCTTCGATCCGACGTGAAGAATCAAAAGGAAAATTGTACTCTGCTCCTGGCCCATCTCTCTAGTCAAGCGAGGGAGGGCGGCGGCGGCGGCGGCGACGACGAGTTGCTGTACTTCGATGTTGCTTCTTCTATTTTAGACGAGAAGAAATTGTAAAGAATCGAAAAAGCGATGTCGTCTTTATCGCAGCCCTCCTGCCCCCTCCCAGTCACAGCCATCCCCAATGCCCGATTTCTTTTTCGTTGAATCCGAGTAGAGGACTCCGTGTGCTGGGAGGATCAGGAGGGGCAAAAGGAGCGGACAGGGGACAACTTCTTTTGGAATTGACTTTTGAATCGATTTCCAACACCGTCCTTTTTTTTTGTTTGACTGCACAGTCACCGAAAGCAACTCAAAAATTATCCGAGTACTGTGCTTTGATTTTACACACTTCCTGAATAACTCCAATTTATGCACTTTCGAGACGAGCTCAGCGCAATCGCTGAGTAACTTTTCATGACCGTGTGTGTGAACGAAAAAAAAAATCAAGTGTGCGTGTTGTGATTTCTGAATTTTCAATTTCCAAACGAAGGGGATCTTCCCCAATTGAGGGAAAGACGGCGACGGGATTTCGCACTTGTTCGATCGAACGAACCGTCGGCACCGGGACTGGGGCAGACGAAACGCACAAATCAATGGATTGGCAGGTTGTGAGTGGAATTGCTGATTAGGTATGGGGGCTTTTATTTTAGCCGAATTGATTGGTTGTTTTGAACTAGCGCTGGGGAAAAGGGTAGTTTCTCAGGTGGTTAGCTATCGGGGGTCGATTCGGTTGAATGTCTTTGGTAAAACGGACAGATGGGATGATTTGAGTGGAAGTTTCTAGGGAGGGTTTGAAATTTCCTGAGTGGCTGGGGTTCAATGTGAGCTTCTCATAATTAACTTTAAATGAAGACTCGCCCGCTACGGCGCCGAAAAGAAAAATCAAATTCCACCAACTGAAGCAGTGACATCAAAATGGGAAATGGTGCATCATCCTACGGTCGTCACGAAAACGGATCGCACAACCAAAACTACCCACCCAGTCATATTCATAATAAAAATCACATAAATCAATGACAGATCGAAACGAATGGCAGAACCGAAGCAAGAGAACCGTGGATGAGAGGGAGGGGTGCGCAAATAGCCCTCGACGTCATCTGGTTGTTTTTCTCCCGTCCTTACTGTACAGAGCGGCCGACCGAGAGCAAAAAGGCAATATTTATGTAAACGACGCCAAAATTTATGTCTTCCCGAAATGAACGTAAAAAAAAATGCACAAGAGTTATACACTTATCAGGCCGATGCACCTTGCTTACATAGCCCATCTCTCGTCGATTTACTAGTAGCTTTCTAATGGAATTCAGTACTAGGGCTGATTTCTGAATCACCTCAACGCTGAACCCAAATGTGAGAGGTAACTGGTTTTTGGTTTCGACAGTGCACCATTGACCGGGCGAGAGCATAAATTTCTGGTTTATTCTGCGTTATTTCAATGCCGATGAGGTTTGAAATATTCAAACACGGGTAAAAAGCCACACATTAATAAGCTTAACAAAACTGTGGTCGTTTTTTTAAACAGAACAGAAAGCTTTTAAATAATTACTTGCATTTTGTTTAAGAACATGTTTTATAAGCTGTACTATATTTTTTATTACTCTACAGTTCAATCATCAGGAGAAAGCTAAAAAAAACATGGAACAAAAGCATGTAACTCCAAAATCTTTATCATGATGTAACAGCTAGATATAATAATTAAAAAACGTTTAAACAATCATTACTAAATGCATTGTTCAGCAATACAAGGGATGTTTATTGCGCTCCCAAAGAAATCAAACTAGAACCTTAAAAGAATTTGATCAACATTGAATTTTGTAATAAAAGCTTCAGCTACACATTAATTCGGCAATTCAGCAACGCTTAATCAGTTAAGTAAAGCTATCGTTTTTCAATATGCTTTCGAACGTTTATTTAGCAGTTATAAAACAATTATTAAATGGAAATTTTAACTAAGGATTATTAAACAATGTCATGCAAATTAGAGACTGAAGATTTAAATACATCTTTTGATAATTTCAAATGCATACCCAAGTAACAATTTTAGTTTTATTCCAGCCGTATAGCACTCCTCCTGGCTTTGTTGATAAAACTACATTCAAAACTGTTTTGTCTACCAACACCTCCTCTATGCTTCTTTAAAGCCGAAATTTGTACAAAATGGCCCACTCTATAGACGGTTGTGAAAACAAGTTCATAAAACCTTTATCAGACCATAAAGATTTTCAAAATGTTCTAGTGATAGATGCTATGACCTCTTGAGAACCTTCATAAAACCTATTGGCTGCCATGAAAACCAGCATACGGCCAAATGGCCACCGCTGTCAAACTTAACTGTGATATCGAGGTTGGTTTTTGTTGTTCTGCTTTGTTCGATTCTCTGCTCTTCTGATTCATTTAGCAGTAAAGAAAAAGGTCTAGTGTTGCGGGAAATTTTGTTTGATAGCAAAATATCCAACACAAATTGTGTTTTTTACAGCGTATTAAGCTCCAAATTATATGCGCATTTAATTTTAAGGTGAATATTGGCACGATAAGAGCCGAAAAATAATGCGCCTCGGAAATTATGCGAATTTACAACAACACAAATCAAATTAAAACAAATATATTCGATAAATTCATCATGAATTTCCTGAAAAGTGCTTGGAATTGGATGAGATTATCTAAAAGAATGCCGAAATTAGTCTCCGATCTACAGTTTATTTGCATACCATTGAAAATTTGATGCATTTATTTTTCCACATTTCAATTATTTCTTATATTTCAATATGGCGATTGGAAGAAAATCACAGTTTTGCCATAGAGCCAATTTTTCGTCGCAATGGCTACCGTAAAACTATACGGTCTTATGGTGACTTCCTTCAATGCCAATTTGCCGTCTAATGCATTTACTGGGGGCAAAATGGTTTTAAAATGCTTTTGCAACTGACCATAATAAGATAATATCAATGAGTCCTAAAACGGCATTTCAATTCAGCATTTTACGAGTTCATAAAGTCGAAATAAAACCTTTGATAGGAGTAAAAGGAATTTGAGAAACAAGGTTTTAAGATCGTTGTAAACAAGCGGTGTAGATTCTCATAAACCTGACTAAAATATGAAACCTATTGGCACCTCTTGGTGCCAGAATAAAACCAAATTTCAAGTGGCTTTCATAAAACTTTAATAAAACTTAATAAAGGATGATGGTGTTAACAATGCTACTTGGAGAGCCCCCCCCGAAGTCAAACACAACAACAAAAACAAAAACACAAATACTAACAACCACACAATAACAACACAAAAAAAAAAACAAAAACAAACAACCACCCCCCACACAACCCCAACACACCCCCAACCAAACCTACACTACACTACCCACACAACAAAATAAACTCAACAAAACCTCCCTTCATATTATTTTTTTTCTTTCCGTTACTATTGTAAGATGTTGGTGATAAAAGGTATTGGTTAATTTTTTCAGCCTCGATTAACCGAAAACAACTTTCAGATATTTGTTCGGTCCTTCCTTCTCCACGGTTGATCATGGGAGATTTTAACTCTCACGGTACAGGCTGGGGAGAACTGTACGATGACAACCGGTCTTCGTTGATATATGACCTCAGTGACAATTTCAATATGACAGTTCTTAACAATGGAGAAGTAACACGTTTGGCTGGTACATCCTCAGTTGGCAGTAGATTAGACCTCACACTTTGTTCGAATTCATTATCGTTGGATTGCACATGGAATGTGATTCAAGATCCCCACGGTAGTGATCACTTGCCCATAAAAATTTCGATTGCCACCGGGTTCAATCCATCGGAATCCATCAACGTCGCGTATGATCTTACCCGTCACATCGATTGGACAAAGTTCAGGACAGCAGTAGAGGAAGCCGTAACGACGGTAGAAGAGCTTCCACCGCTGGAGGAATATAACTTCCTCTCCAACCTGATCTTAGACAGCGCGCTTTAAGCTCAAACTCGACCAGTTCCAGGGACGTCATTTCGCAGGAAACCTCCTTCTCCATGGTGGGATCAGCAGTGCACCGAGGTTTACCGTAAAAAGTCCGACGCGTTTAAAGTTTTCCGTAGACGTGGAACACCTGAGCACTTCGAAGTATACACGGCTCTCGAACGCGAACTTAAGAGCCTCATCAAGGCCAAGAAACGCGGATACTGGCGAAGATTCGTGGACGGGCTATCGCGCGAGACGTCGATGAGTACTCTTTGGAATACGGCGCGAAGATTGCGTAACCGAACTACGAACAACGAGAGCGAGGAGTACTCGGACCAATGGATCCTCAAGTTCGCGCGAAAAGTTTGTCCAGATTCTGTGCCGGCACGGATCATTCCTCGAGAAACCGAGAATTCGATAGATGAGAACAGCCAACCTTTCTCAATGGTAGAACTCTCTCTCGCGCTCCTTTCGTGTGGCAATACGGCTCCAGGAGCTGATAGAATCAAGTTCAACTTGCTTAAGAACCTTCCAGACGTCGCGAAGAGGCGCATGTTGAACTTGTTTAATCAGTTTTTGGAGCTCAACATTGTACCGGATGATTGGAGGCGGGTGAGAGTTATAGCCATTCAAAAACCTGGCAAACCCGCGTCCGACCAACTCCTATCGACCCATCGCGATGTTATCCTGGATTCGAAAGTTGTTGGAGAAAATGATCCTCTTCCGTCTGGACAAATGGGTTGAGACGAACAACCTGCTTTCAGATACCCAATATGGTTTCCGTAGGGGTAAGGGAACGAACAACTGCCTCGCGTTGCTTTCCACAGAGATTCAGTTAGCTTTTGCTAAAAAAGAACAAATGGCTTCTGTTTTCTTGGATATCAAGGGGGCTTTTGATTCAGTATCTGTTGACGTTCTCACAGATAAACTCCACGCTTGTGGTTTTTCACCATTAATGAACAATTTTTTGTACAATTTGCTGTCAGAGAAACATATGAGCTTTTCTCATGGAACCTCTACAGCTTCTCGATTTAGCTACATGGGTCTCCCCCAGGGATCATGTTTAAGCCCCTATTTGTATAATTTTTATGTCAAAGACATTGACGGTTGTCTGAGTGACAACTGTACGTTGAGACAACTTGCAGATGACGGTGTAGTGTCTGTCACGGGACCCAATGGGGTCGATCTGCAAGGACCCTTACAGGATACCTTGGACAATTTGTCTACATGGGCTCTCGAGCTAGGTATCGAATTCTCTACGGAGAAAACTGAGTTGGTAGTTTTTTCTAGGAAGCCTAACCCAGCACAAGCTTCAAATTTGGGGTAAGCCGATAACTCATTCTAGGTCATTTAAATATCTTGGGGTCTGGTTCGATTCAAAGTGCACCTAGAGATCCCACATTGAGTATCTGAAGCGAAAATGCCAACAAAGGATCAACTTTCTCTGCACAATAACCGGGACCTGATGGGGAGCGCATCCGCAAGATCTTCTAACGTTTCTACCGGACAACGATTTTGTCGGTTATGGAATACGGTAGTTTTTGTTTTCAGTCAGCGGCTCGGTCGCACATCATCAAACTGGAACGTATTCAGTATCGGTGTCTTCGTATCGCGTTAGGTTGCATGCACTCGACTCATACCATGAGTCTTGAAGTGCTGGCTGGCATGTTGCCACTCTCGGATCGGTTTTCGGAATTGTCTCTCCGGCTCCTCACCAGGTGTGAAGTTATGAACCCCCAGGTAATCGAAAACTTTGAGAAGCTTCTCGAGTTGAATCCTCAAACTCGCTTCATGACTTTGTACCATTTCTACATAACACAGGATGTCAGCCCTTCGCCGAATATTCCCAATAGTGTTTGCTTCTCCGACTTCGGCAGTTCGGTTCATTTTGATTTATCCATGAAGCAAGAGCTTCGTGGAATTCCAGAGCATCATCGTCCTATGATTGCTCCTGTGATATTTGCTGCAAAGTTTGGCCAAGTTAATTCCACTAAATCGTTCTTCACTGACGGATCATTGATAGAGGAGTCAGCAGGCTTTGGTATATTTAATGAAATTTATAGCGCCAATCGTAAACTTCAAGCTCCTTGTTCCGTATATGTCGCTGAATTAGCGGCAATACACTTTACGCTAGAGATTGTTGCCTCATTAACACCGGATCAGTACTTCATTTTCACGGATAGTCTCAGTTCTATAGAGGCTATTCGCTCTTTGAGGCCGGTAAAGCACTCCTCGTATTTTCTCATGAAAATACAGGAGCTTCTAAGTGCTTTATCTTCGCATTATTTTATCATCACCTTTGTATGGGTCCCATCTCATTGTTCAATTCCGGGCAATGAGAAAGCGGAATCGCTTGCAAAGGTGGGCGCTATGGAAGGCGATATTTATGATCGACAAGTCGCGTTCAACGAATTTTTTGCTATTTTTCGTCAACGGTCACTCGTTAGCTGGCAGTATAAATGGAGTGAAGGAGATTTGGGGCGATGGCAACATTCTATCATCCCAAAAGTGTCGAAGAAATTCTGGTTTAGGGGGATGGATGTGGGTCGAGACTTCATTCGTGTCATGTCTCGCCTCATGTCCAATCATTATTCTTTGAACGCTCATTTACACCGAGTTGGGCTGAGCGACAGCAATCTCTGTGAATGTGGACAAGGTTACCAGGACGCAGATCACGTTATTTGGTCATGTGCTGAGCATCGTGGAGTCAGATCTGAGCTTTATGATTCCCTTGGGGCTCGAGGTAGACAACCCAATGTGTCAATTCGAGATATTTTGGCTGTACGTGATTTGGAGTACATGAAACTCATTTATGTGTTTTTGACTAACATTAGCCTTAGATTGTAGTTAGTTTAACCTGTATGTTTACTATAAGTTTTTTTTATCTGTGTATGTGTGTATGTGTGTTTTTTCAAAAAATGTTCAAGTCAAAAGAAAACCAAAAGATGTATAGTTATAAGTTTTTAGATAATTTAGAATTTAAATTTAATGTGTTATGTAAACCATACTTTAAATTCCCACCCTCTTTCCCATCCGTAATTTGTAATTCCTATTAACCTCGAGACGGCCGCGAGTAATCGGCTCTATCCTCTTAACTTTAGTTTTAAGATAAATGATGTATATAAATATGAAAATTTGGCTCTGTATAGTTGATTCGATTGAGCCTGTACAAATAAACGATTAATCTAGAAAACGAAAAAAAAAAATTTTTTTCAAAAAAAAAGTAACAAACAAAATATGAAAAATTCACCCAAATTTTGAAAAAAAAAATATTTAAAAAATTTATATAAAAAAAAATAAATTTAAATAACAATAAGCTTAAAAATAAATTTTAAAAAATGCTTTTATCAATATATATATATATATATATATATATATATATATATATATATATATATATATATATATATATATATATATATATATATATATATATATATATATATATATATATATATATATATATATATATATATATATATATATATATATATATATATATATATATATATATATATATATATATATATATATATATATATATATATATATTTATATATCTTTATATAGATAAATATATATATATATATATATATATATATATATATATATATATATATATATATATATATATATATATATATATATATATATATATATATATATATATATATATATATATATATATATATATATATATATATATATATATATATATATATATATATTATATATATATATATATATATATATATATATATATATATATATATATATATATATATATATATATATATATATATATATATATATATATATATATATATATATATATATATATATATATATATATATATATATATATATATATATATATATATATTAATATATATATAGATATATATAGATAGATTGACAATTTATTTGAGGAACATTTTCAATAATTTATGGATCATGTGCATCTATTTTAAGGCACACAAATTACATTCTATGGATCAATTTTGCAAGCTTGAGGAAAGCTAGTGAACCTTTATTTGATCATTTGCAATATGTTTATGGGTAATCCGTGTAACTTTACCGATCCTTCCATAGATATATAGAAGTATATTTTTGACATTTTATTGCCAGATTTAATATAAATTTTCGCGCAACAAAAATTAGACCTGACAATACGCGTGTAACAATTTATTTTCCTACTGAAGTAAAGGAGATACAGAGAGGTATCGTTGTTTGCGGGTGATAAATTGGCCGATCTCATCTCCCTAACTCCTGTCTAGCTGATTTTGTGTAGAAAGGATGGTAACCACAAATTTCATCTACACACTTCGAAAATTTTACCGTATTCGGTAAAACGAACGATCGGTAATCCAATCCAACGGATTTCGGTTATGCGGTAAAATTTGACAAGTTCCGGTAATTTTTTTTACCGGAATACTGCAAGATTTCACCGAAATCCGTTAAATCGGATTACCGACCGTTCAGCTATTGAAAGTTAGGTAAAAAATTACCGAATACTGTAAAATTTTCTAAGTGTGTTCCTTCTAAAAAAATCACATAGAAACAAAAATCACGAGGAATTAAGGGTCTGTATCCGCAATAATCCGAACACTTCAAAACATGAATAAAACATATATTTCGCATTATATTTCCGTCGTAGTTGTTTATTTCAGATTCATGGGATGTGTTTTAACAATTCGTGAAGACAAAACATAGTTATTCGGTATTTGCATAAAATTTTCGAACTTTGCGCTTAACTCCGTCCATTAGGGTTTGTACAGACTCTTCAGAAATCGTAGAAGCCGTCTTTGTCCAAATTTGCTGGAAGTGTTTGATGTCTTTGATTCCTTGCTTCTTTCCAGAAAGCTTCCGCTTCATCAGAGCCCAATATCTCTCGATTGGTCGTAGCTCTGGGCAATTTGGCGGGTTTGAGGTTTTTGGTACAATGTTCACTTGATTTGCTTGGTACCACTCCATAACAGTTTTAGCATAGTGGCATGATGCCAAATCGGGCCAGAACAAAGGTTTTTCTTTGTGACTTTTGATGAAGGGTAGCAATCGCTTCTGCAGACATTCTTTCTGATAGATCTCCTTGTTGATTGTGCCTGTAGTGACGAAAGATTTACTCTTTTTGCCACACGTGCAAATTGCTTGCCACACAAGGTATTTTTTGGGAAATTTCGATGCCTTCTTCGTTCTGAAATGCTCAGTTGTAGCATTTCTGGCCATAGCAGTATAAAAAGCCAGCCCTGGAAGCTGCTTGAAATCCTCCAGGATATAAGTTTCATCGTCCATAACAACGCATGAAAACTTCGTCAAATATTCGCAGTACAAACGTCGAGCCCGTGATTTTGCGGCCATGTTCTGTTTGTCGTTGCGATTTGGAACTGTTTTTACTTTATTCGACTTAAGTCCCAAACGTTGTTTTGATTTTTGGATAAAACCAGGCGACATCCCTATTTACGAGCCACCGTTCGAATGGAGAGATTTGGGTTTTTCGTTAATATCCTTTTCACCTTTCGGTCCATGACAGGATCAGCGCGTCCAATGCTTTTGTCACTTCTCGGTTTCCTCTCCACCGTCAAACATTCCGAAAATGATTCGAGCACATCGTGAACAGTGGATTTAGGCAAACCCAATGTTTTTGCAAGGTCCCGTATTGACAAGTCAGGATTTGCCGTACGCCCGTACAAAATTCGCTCGCGCACTTGTTTTTCTTTCGTCGCCATCTTGAATACTAAACATGAAATGTAAACATCAATCATAGTCTTTTTCATCATAGACTCTCAGCTATACCAAAGTGAAATTTTTCATTCCTACGTGCAATATTTCAAAAGTTACAATGATTTGAAGGTGTCCGGATTAATGTGGATACAGACCTTACTGGCTGAAATTCCACCCGCAAACAACGGTACCTCTCTGTAATGGAAAATGGCTTAGAACAACTCCTTGGCCAGATTCGTAGCCGGACCGAGTTGAGCTGCGGACACGCATATCTCTCATCAGAATTGAGCACAATTTGCAAAGCCAAAATAACTGATGGTATTCGCTGATTTCGTCCAAAACAGATGTAGAAATCCCGCCGCATCGAGGATGATATTCCGCATTACAAAAGCCTTGGCAGGTGAGTTTTGGGCATGAAATCAAAAAGCGTAGCGTGGTAAAAGAAGATTAATTGCCTTTGGGTATAAAATCAAAAAGAGCCTTGTATACGTGAGCTTGCAAGCAATTGCTACCAGAAAAAACTTCCAGATGGCGCTGCGGTCGAAAAAATGCGCGCTGGTGGAGAAGAGGAGAAAGATTCCACGGTTCCACTAACGAAACCACAACAACGCACTCTCAGGAAAAAAAAAAACAGCAAAACACGACGACAATGTGCGAATTTTCACAATCGCGCGCGAGCACAGGTCGAAAGATGTTCAGAACGGTATGTTGAGGTAATTATCGCGAGCGATTACACAGTTAAACGGTAACTAAAAACAGTCGATGGAAACAGCGAATGCAAACAAACACACAGTGTTGCCAAACCTACTGATGAACTTTTAGATTATTTTGTAGTTTGGCAGAAACATGGGCCGAAAGCGACATTATACTCCACAGGAAATGGCGCTGATCCGGAAGTGGGAGGCAGATGGTCAAAAAGTTTTGAAAACATTTGAAAAATTAATGGAAAATCAATTGATTCCCCATAAATTTTGGGGAAGCTCTCGGATCATATACGGAAAACTCTGGATGTTCAAGAAATTTTCAAAAAGTTTTGAAAACATTCAAAGCATTCCTGGAAATTCAATAGAATTCCTTAAATTTTAAGAAAGCTCTCGGATCATCTACGTAGAACTCAGGATATTCTCCAAATTTTCAAGAAGTTTGAAAACATGCAGAAAAGTCCTAGAAAATCAATGGAATTCCCCTAATACTCAAGAAGTCTTCGAAAAATTCTGGAAATCTTCGAAAAATTCAGGAAGTTTTCAGAATATTCAATAAGTTGTCGGAATATTTCAGATTTTTTTCGAATTCACACAATTTTCAGAGAACTCAGGAAGTTCCAGGACTAGTTAGTAGGTTTTCTTCGAGAAATCGTTTTGATTGTTTATTTTTTTAATTTTTCGGAACTTTCAGGAAGCTCTTGGAATACCCAGTTTGTTCTAGGAAAAGTCGAGAAATTCTAAAAATATTAAGAAAGTTGGCAGAATATCCTTAGAATATCCTTTCTGGAATACTAAAGGTTTGATAAATTTATTTAAGTTATTTTTGGAAAATTCAAGACGGTCCCAGAATATTTAGGACATTTTCTTGAAATTTTCATATATAACTTTGGAATATTCCGGAAGTTTATGAAATACCCAAGAAATCCCGAATTCAATACGTTCTCACAATATTTAGGTTATTCTCGTGATATTTTGGGAGTCCTCAGAATATTGAAGTTCAGGAATATTCTGGTTGATTTTGGAATATTCAGAAAGTTTTCGAAACATTTAGGGGTGTTTTTTTGAAGATTTTACAGAGAAATTTCGGAAATTTTCTAAATTTCGGGAAAATTCTCGGAATATTTAAGGAATACGTAGGATATTCTCGGAATATTCCAGAAGTTTTTGAATATTAAGAAAGTTTCTGGAACTTCCGTAGAAACCCAGATAAACACCGTAGTTGTTCATCTTGTTAGAGAAGCTCTCGAAAAATTCTGGAAGTCTTCGGGAAATTTATCGGACTTTCGTAGGTTCCAGACAAGTTGGGAAGTCCTCCGATGTTTTTAATTCATTTCTATAGTTCTATAGTCTGTTTATAAACCACGTAGACTCATTTGAAAAATTCAGACCTCCCCTCCCCTCTCGGAGACTTTTCTTCATACATTTTTTTGAAATTTTGCATGGAGCGTAGACTTTGGTCAAACCCCCTTCCCCTTAGAAGAAGTCTACGTGGTTTATGAATAGCCCCTAACATCTTTACGAGAATGATCCGTTTTTGTTTTACGTTCAGCTTTATGATTTTTACTCATACACTAGCGCTACCTCGAGAGGGAATTCTAAACTTTCTTAATTCGAAACAAACTATTTTCATTATTGTTCATTATTGCCAAAATCTCAGATTTTGCTAACATGACATAGAAATTTTATCGTAGCTTTTCGCAAAGCAATAGGGACAGTTAAAAATCATTGGCAACATAAATGAAACTATCTTCAACATCAAGTGCCGTCTTAACCGAAAACTAAAACTACATTTTCCTACTAAATTTGTCTATTCCCACAGCTCTCACGGCACGATCGGGTGATCATCTGGAAGTTTGAACCGCCGTTCTATTTTAAAACCATTTGTCATGTTGGCCATCAACTTGACTCCCCGTCTTCCCAAACAGCACCCCCGAATCATTCACGAGACATGACGCAAATAGCCGTCAACTAACAACTCCACAATAGAAAACCCGATTTTCCTCTTACCTGTTTTCTCTGTTTTGCTCCGTCCGACTGTTGGGTTGGTTGGTCGGTCGCGAGTCGTCACTAATGACTTTCGAACCTTTTTGGCTTTGACGTACTTTTCACTCGGAATTCACTTGACCGTTCTTCCTTCTTCCAGATCACTCAACGCTGAATCTTGCTTCGTATTCTTCTTCTCGACTCACTCGCACTTGCCAGTGAAGACCTCCAGAGAACAGTCTGTCTGTCTAAAACAGTCGTCTTGGGAGCCTGGGGGGAAATTTTGTGTTCGGCCACAACAACTACACTAGCGCGCACTTCTTCTTCTTCCACTTTATCTCATTCAAGGCCATCTCCATCATCCGCGGAAATCGGAAACCGTCGGTGACCTCATTCCCACCTACTTAGCCAACACTCTTCTGACTTCGGGGACGAGCTACTCGAAGTAACTTCGTTCGTCTTCGCAGGTAATCCCAACACAAATCAGAAAAACTTCAAATTACCAATCAATGCGTCCCGCGCTTTCCTTCCCTCCCAGAAGGAATATTTGTTGGTATTAATTGAGGAGAATTCCCGTCCGTGAAAGCCCCTCGCTCGCGAGGGGAGTTGTTTATTCAATTAATTTTCCACGCGCTCACACCAGATCGGTGGCGTTCCAGATCTTCGTTCGAACTTGCGGCCCGCGGGGCACACAGAGATGAACTATTATTGATGGTTGGGGTAATTTAATAAATTTTACCGCTGTACCGGTTATTAATAAGATTAATCACGTTTTTCGCGCCTGCCGTTCCGCGCACGGTTGTCTTGTATTTCGCTTGGCCGTGGATCAACACAACACATCAACAACAACAACCACAACAACACCAACGCACCACCACTGACCAAATTCTTCCGCTTCTTCTTGCTGTTGCCGGCGATGACTGCCTACTTCGATCGACGCGAACATCACTCATTTATGTTTTTCCACCACACCAACGACGCCTGCTCCGGTTGCGGTCCTGCTGCTATGGCGACGGCGAAGGCGACAGCACGAATTTGGCACATTTTCCGTTTCAGCGTGTTTCGTCGAGACTTTTTGGCCGTTTGCAGTTTTCTTCTATACGGTTAAAAATTTCTACACTCTAAAGGACGGTAACCGTTATGTGCTAGTTTGCATCTTCTAGTTCTTCTTCATATTTCGTGAATTTATTTTCAATTGAAGCGCTTTACACTAACTTGAAAGTGAGTATGATTTTTCTTCTACCGCTTTGAGTTCACAACCGCTCGAGTTTTCTCGTTTCTAGCAAGGTACCACACGTACTGAGTAAAAATCTGCGATAGAAAATACTTTTGTATTCATGTACAGTTATACACTAGAGAGCTACCGAGTAACAACTATTTAACATTTTTCTTTTCTTTCGGAGGATCGCCCCTTGCTAAGTAACTACCACAGAAATATATAGGTGTAGAGATTTTCTTCCTAGTATTTGATCATTAACTACATACTTTTTGACGTTGTCGAGAGGAGAGATTTAAAACGGAGTAAAATAGAGCACAACCTTCAGAAAGAATCTTCACTTAAAACTCACGGAGCTTTGCTTTTGTCTCAAACGGTGTCGCACTTGAGGGGGGGAGGCGGTGAGACGAAAACTTTGCCGGTGGTTCCCTCGGACCTTCACTTCGGCTTCGGTACACTCGCGCTTTTTCTGTGATCTAAAATTTTTGGCACACCTCCACACTTCTCCTCTTTGAGGAATGTTTCTGTCACTGTGTTTATTTGTTTTTTCTTTCTTTTTTGTTCCTTGAATTTTTCCGCACCACAATTGCTCTTCAATTCTTGATTTTTTTTTCTCTCTCTCTCTCTATCGCTTCTGCTTCTTCGGCAAAGTGATCCGTTTAGTCACAAATTTTGTCACCGGCTTCTCTTATTTTTCTCCCCCTTTGAGATACACGCCGAGTGGGGATTATTTTTAATTATTTAATTTACATTTATAGGTGCTCCTTGCTTTCCGGGTCCTCCCTTTCCCTGACCAGACTGCGTCGTTCGACTCAACTCATCAGCATTCCCATTTTCTGTTTTATTGCGGTGTGGCATCTTGAGTTATTTGGATTTGAGTTTGATTCTTTGAGCCATTGCCAGTCGCTTGCCGAAAAGTTTGATTGCCTTGCCGTGGGGGAAGTGTTCGTTGGGTTTGTTCCTAGTTTTTTTTTTTTTTGTTCACTTGATGGTCTTGTTTTCGATTCGTGTAGTCCGGCTTGTCTTTGCGGTTCGGTGTCGCAAGTCACAGATGTGCCTGGCTTTCTGAAAATATGAAACGGAAAGAAAGAGAGTGTTAGGAATGAATTCCATGGCATGAGTGATTGGGGTGTTTGAGGGGGGGGGGGGGGGGGGGGGGTTCATGAGTAATGTAATATTAAGTTTCCACTGCTTTTTCTTAATTCATCCTTAAATTGAAATTTCAAAATTCAGAAAATCAATGGCTATTTAACTTATTTTTCTAGGTTTTAGTGTTGCCTGTCAGTGTTTTTTGGAGGAACGAATGACCAATTGGTTAAAGCTCTTCCTAAAACAACACAAAAAAAAGTATTTTTTTGTCTCAGTGTATCTCTTGTACAGTTTTATTCACCGATAAGTGCATATTTTCAAGTACACTCTAAACGTCATCAGGCAATTGAGGGATGTAATTTGTTTTCGAACATTGCTTGTATTCTGACTATTTTGATATTGATTAGTCCACTACTCGCTCTCTGAAAAGAGAAGAATGTCTGAGAATACTTTTTCCTCTGACGGTAGAGACATGGTCAGATATTATCGTCATAGCATTTACAGCTTAACATCGTTTCGGAACTTTACTGCATTTTAATACATCATTAAACGACTACAGCCTTCGACAACGCACAAAACCTGACCAAAACGAACAATCAAGCTGTTTCTTAAGAAGCAACAAATTAAATTTGATAAAAAGGATGACATAATGGAAAGGGCTCAAAGGGCCTAAAATGTACACTCCCGTTTCATTTTACTCAATTTTTGAGTAAAAATCCATACTATCTCTTTTTCTCTCACGGAAATGTTACTCAATTTCCGTAAATAGTGGATCTACTCATACAAGCGAGTAGATCCACTTTTTACAAAAATTGAGTAACATTTCCGTGAGAGAAAAAGAGATAGTATACAATTGTACTCAAAAATTGAGTAAATAAGACAATTCTTTTTTTCATTTATTAGTTTTCGCTTTTCCACAAAGCCACATAGGATTATTTGACTCGACCATGAAAAAAATACACCATTTTTCACAACACACCACGGGGGGCCACACGGCCCCCCCAAAACCCACCCACACGCCGCCCACACATAATTTTAAATATAACCCCGAAATTTTTTAATTTTAATCCCCGACCCCAAACCCCGTCTCGCAAGGCCCCCCCCACCGCCAAAAAGACATACACCCCCCCCCCCACCCCCCTCCACAAAGGCACCCCCCCCCCGTTCTCCCCAAGAAAAAGAGTTGCCCGCCAGACACCACCCGCCCCCCCCCCAACAAAACACAAAGCGCGCTGCCCCCCGAACCGAACCACTCTTAACTCCCCAAAAAGCTGCTTAAAGCATGAGCGCTATTCTCTGGTTGTATCGAACGGTTGCTTTCACTTATTGAAGTTGACAACAATCTACCCCTTGATCTGTTGTGTCGTTTGTCTTTAGTTTTGTTAAATCTATTATGTCGTTGTTCATCCTCACTAGCCTCCGAATTCTCGGACGTTGAGCGACAAGTGCTAGTTTTGTAATCGTGTTGTCTAAGCTTCTCCCTCAAATGTTGTTCATATTCGTGTCGTGTGCTTCGCTCATTACTTCTGTTTCGAAGAGTTTCCTTTGGTGGTGTTGGCTTCTCTTGTTGCTTCTTATCCTTTTTTCTTCCTTTCTCATCTATATTGGTTAAACATTTGCCTGATTTCAATCCTATGTCTTTTCCATCATTCTGTTTTCTAACCTTCGGTATTGTTCCTGTCCTACTTGATCCGTCGTCCTTCCATCTTTCTACTGCCGCTTTGGGATCCGGATTCCTCCAAGATTCCTTCAAAGCCTTTGCTCCATCACCTAAGTCTAAATCTGTCTCATCATTTGATTGTTCGGGGTTGTAAGTTACCCTCTGCCTATGTGCACGTAGAAATTCTTCGATTTGTTTGCAATATTCATCTTTAAGCTGTTCTTCTTCATCATTGCTTGTTACTGACGAAGATAATCTAATTAAATAATGTCTTAGACGAGAAATTACTGCGTAATCAAATTCCTTTCGCAAAGCTTGTTTCAATGTTTTAAGCGTTACCTCAAGGGCTTTCACTTCCTCAATAATTGATAATCCTGTGCTATACACTTTCGGCTCCCTACGTTCCGTCTTGTAGGAGTGTCTCAACGCCCTTCTTCTATCCTCTAACTTTGCTTCCATCTCAATATTAACTCCCCTGAGTGCTATCTCAAAATTAAGTTCTTCTTCTTGCAGGTGATCTGCATTTGGAAGAATATAGAACCTAACCATTTTGAAAGTGTTTCAATTTCAAACCAAAAATCGATTTAAAAAAATCTAATCATAAATAAAAAATACTCCGCGATGAAAAACTAACCAGTAATTCCACCAAAATGCGAAAAAATCAGTGTTGCCACATTTTTTTCATGGTCAATCTGTATTTTCACATCCAAAAATCTTTTTTATCTGTATCCGGCTGTTGAAAATCTGTAAAAAAATCTGTATTGTCAATTTAACCACTATTACTTATAAAACCGCGTTGAAAAATAACTTTGCGTGCATCGCATTCGAACCAAATTGTTTACGCGATTAAATTATTTGCTGCACTTATTGAACCAACTCTATACCTAGCCATTATTTGCTCTAAGGAAATCCCTGAAGATCTAGTCTCAAGGAGTGCTTCAGTTGGAGAAACTAGCAGAAGCTACAATTTGATGGACATGTCCACTCCCTACTGGAGGAGCGCGGGATGCGGAAATCAGTAAAAACTGCTATAGTGTCGGTTGACCAACGACCACCAGCAGGGGTAGAAGAACGAAACTAGGAAATGGTTGATAGATACTCCAGTCTTACCAAACTGCTAAGAGTCATGGCATATGGCTTACGATTCTAACGAAACTGCTTAACTATCCAATCGGATCGAAACTGTTGACATCCTACCTTGAATGAGCGGAAACAAGCACACAATAGAGTATGAAAGAATGGATTCAGCAGCAACATCTTTTAGCAGAGGTTAATCAACTATCTTTAGACAAAAAAAAAAAAAAAGCCACTAGCAGTTTAATAACAATGATGAAATAGTTTTTGGATAATGATGGATTGCTTGGTCTAGCAGGCTGGCTACAGGTACAGGGAGTCGAGCTCAGCCAACAACACCTAATCATCTTGCCAAGTAAAATGTGAGTAAACGTGAGCTGGTTAACAAGGTTTGTTGTATGCGATTGAAGCATTGGTCGATTAAAGAAAGGTTTTTGGTAAAAAATTACTGAAAAACTCAGTAATCGATATGGAAAATCAGTAAAATATACACACTCAAAAAAATCGCCACTTTGTTTTTACGTGAAACGCACATAATTTTCGTCCACTGCCAAAATCAGTAATAAACACGTGGAATTGACGTAAGAGCTACGTGATTTCCGCGTAAATTCACATTCTACGTGAAAATCACATAAATGTTAAGTGATTTTTCACGTACAATTCACTGGACACGTAATGTTCACCTGATTTTACTGGAAGAAGATTTGGTTACGTGTTCAGGTGGAAGTTAAGTGAAATTTCACGTGAAAACAACGTGTCGATATTTTTGAGTGCAGTAAAATAACTGTGAAATTGGAAGCACGATAGCTACCAAAAATTACTGAATATCAATCAATACTAAATTTGATTAAATTTACAAAATCAACAATTTAAAATTTAGTTTTTTCCTGCTCTTTTAAACGCATAAAGTAGGTGGTTTTTTTTTTAAAATAATCATTTTTCTCATAAAAGATTCCTGTGAAAGATGAGCTGTATTCTCAAGCGCCTGATGAGATCTGGTCTCAGGATTCCGAAATAATAGCTGCAAGGTTTGGATTATGGGGATATACATGAATGGCTCATCGACGCAGACAGTTTTGTTGACACCATCAATACAGTGAACGACGTCATGGCTTCCGATGCATTTAGGAGTTGGCTGAGGATCATTGACCACTACGGTTTTTAGAAACATCTGTTGTTGCCTACGTTTGAACGCCAAATAAGTCTGATGCCTTTTACTCGTTCAGAAAATCAATGGAAAGAATAAAAAAAAATATTTGATCAGCTGCCACCGCTTGAGCACGCGAAAATGGCAGAGGTTTGACAGGTGTGATTTACACACTCGCGTTCAGTAAAGATTACTGAATTCCAGTGATTTTCACATTTTGCGTCAGTATTTATTATGGTTTTACTGAAAATCGGTAAAGCGTTTACTAAATTGCGGATTTTCAATGATAGTTCATTTCTTTTACAAAGTACATCTGTAAAATAAATACAAATATTCAGTAATATTTTAAAACGATTTGCTGAAAACTTGCAGTTCTTTGACGGATATCTATAAATTGAAGAAATTTTACAGATCATTCAGTAAAAATTCTAATTTACTGATCAAAGCCGTAATTTTTTTTCACTTAATATCAAAATTAGGATTTGGTGTGTAGAGATCACAGAATTCTGTGAAAAAAATACGGAAGTTGATCTGCAAACGAAAACTTTACATATTCTCCTGTGAAATCGATACATTTTACGAAAAGATCAATGAAAAAAAAACAAAATTACGTATAGATGGTGAAAGAACAATTTTCCACCGAATTACTGTGATTTTCTCAGAACTTCTATAAATATTACTAACAGTTCCAAGAATCTCATAATACACACTGAAAACAACACCCTGTGGTAAATCAACCAAATATTTTCTTATGGTAGATAATGACAGTTTCAATAGAATCAATTCTTAAATTTTTCAATATAATTCGAATAACGCAGTGCTCCGCTTGAAGCAAAATATATCTTTATTCAAATCAGTTCGTTGATTTAATTTTTATTGTTTCAACTAAATAAAAAAACTACCCTAAATCTGTCGAAAAAGATTATAAATTTAATTTGTGCAATGATCGCTACCAATGCAATAAGATGGTTAAACATCAAACCATAGAATCAAAGTATTCGAATCAGATATGAAAATAAATAGCCCATACCAGCTAATTCTTGAGATGAATCCTGTCCAGCGAGGTTACTTGGATTGACTACTGCAAATTGTCCATCCCCCTGTTATCATTGAGGACCTGCGGTTGCATAATTTCTAGTGGGTTTATCAAGTTATTCAGTAGTATGGACATACAAGAACACACCTGTTGATTGTAAAGATTGATGCTATCCACCAAAGGGGACTTAACCGATGCTTATGAAGTTCGAACACAGAATTGAAATGGATGTTGTCCACCGAGATTAATTTGATTGATGCATTCAAAGCAGCCATTCTTCCGGTTGATAAACATCTGACAAACTCTGTACGCGGGTCATTGAGATTTCCAAGTATGGATATTTAAACATTTAAAAAATGCAACGCAAGGGAGGATTTTTCAAAAATCTGTAAAATCTGTATTTTTTTAAAAACTGTAATCTGTATGGGGGGGGGGCGACCGGCGTAGTGGTTAACATCCATACCTCGCACGCCAACGTCACGAGTTCGAATCTCACCCCGTACAAGTTACGATAATACCCAAAAAAGGTATTTGAGTGACCACCACGGGAGATGAACCAGCCCAGGGCTGAAAATCTCGATAATCAAGGAACTAAAAAACTAAACTAACTGTAATCTGTATGCACAGAATTCTGTATCCGAAAACTGCGAAAAATCTGTATGATTACAGATAAATCTGTATATGTGGCATCCCTGCTCTCAGGTGGTTGCCTGATGCATTCTACATCGACTCAGTATGTAATTGAAAAAAGCGCAAACCACAAGTCCAAATCCCGGGCGCCTATGGAAGACGATCCGGCCACTACCGCCAGAAGACTATAAGAGTACCCGAGCAATTTATTTGGGATAATCAATGATCCAGCCCACGTCTGGGGGGGGGCACCCTGCTCCTCCCCCCCCCCAGCACCCCCCCAAACGTATCCCAAAAAGGTATTGAGCCCCACAGCCCCCAAAATCCTCGAACAAAAAACAACTAACTCCCAACTCCACCAAAACGTCATAACTTGGCCCCCCCAGCCATCCCCCATTATGAAAAAAGCGCAAACCACAAGTCCAAATTCCCGGGCGCCTATGGAAGCGTAATCCGGGCCCTACCGCCAGAAGTTCTAATAATGAGTGCCTGCTAATTTATGGGTAATCAATGATTCCAGCCCACCCAAGCAGCAAAAACAACATGTATGAGTACGATTGAAGAAAAGCAGTGATAGGTCCCAAATAGCACTGAAAACATAAATTGAAAGGTAAGGATTTCCATGTGTCATGCTGTAGAGAGAAGTGCAATTTGACTAGTTTAGTCATGAAGATGTACGTTTCATGCAATTCGAGTCTAGATTTACTTATATGACAAATAGGTTTGTCATATATATGTTTAATGTTTTTGAAGTAGGACTTGTTTATTTCCGTCTGCCATCTTGTTTGAAAATTATGTTGTACACATGTAGCAACACAAGTCTTCCGTATTTCAAGAAACAAACATATTAAAGAAATGTCAAACGCCAGCAGAACTAATAATGTTTGTTTTGTTCGTGTCGTATTAGACCTCGAAAGACCGTTCCTGTACTTTCAAGTAAGACTAATAATGATCAAATATGTATCTATATCTTTTATATTTTTACCGCTGAAACATTCCAAATCCAAATTTTCTGCCAGTATGATGCCTAATTCCACGTCAGAACCATGCCAGTGTGATGAAAAATTAAATACTGTTGTAGCTGATTCCTTGTACGATCGAACATTATTTGTAGCGATACACTTCCTAGAATTAGTATTAGCTAATGCGTAATCGAATATTCATCAAAATATAGCAAATCTTTTCAAATTAAACCCATTATTTTTGCTTGAATTGTTTTATGTTGAAATGAGTTACTATGTCCACGTTGGTGATAGTTAAAATAACGATGGTAAGGTTTAAGAGGAGTATAATGATTCCATTTCTCACATGTGTAAGTGGTCGAGTGGTAAGGAGACCGATCTTGTTAGCTTGGCTACTAAACGCTAATCGTGAATTCAGCTTATCGTTTGCCAAAAAGAATCCTGCCTCCACCCAAGCCTGTTATCCAACACCCCAGTGATTCTCGTGGAAGTGCAGAAGACTTCTCAGCTTCCAATAAAACGAGTATCACGTCAACACATTCCTACCCTTTCCTTATTTGACCTGCATTCGGGCGAGGCTGGCACCGGTATTGCCCTAGTTTGGGATGACCAGTTTTTACACATTGAGGATGTATGCTAGTCCCAAGGATCATCTGTTGGTTCTCTGTGTACTGACTGCTGATCTGGCAGCAACGAAGTAGCAACCTCGGGCGGTCAATCATGCTCATTATCTTGCTCATGCTCATATAAACGGATAAAATCATTGAATAGAATAAGACAACTGCATCTTCACGCAGATTAGCATGCTGTCTTGCTTTCTCACACGTGTATCAAATGACTGGTCTGAAAATCGGATACGATTTGTTTCGTCTCACCCGAATAATATCGTAGCATGTGCTCCATTAACATCTTTTGGATACTGAAACAATATTTTAAAATACTGAATCAAACTGTAAGATATGATTAACATATATTCTCAATAATACAAAACTACAGTACCGTAAAACGAGGTAACATTGATCAGCGGGGTAACTTTTATCGGTTTCGCACATATCATGAATAGTTCAAATAAACATTTTCCGTTCATGCACTTTCTTACTATG
>JAHHFK020001795.1:0-22479 GCA_024533555.2 Aedes koreicus | reverse complement strand
GCTCGAACCGTCGTCGAGGGCGGACGTGTTTCAAGTACGGTCCGTAATTAAATTTGTATATATACTTTTTTACCTCTTGACAACGTTGCGTCGTGCGCTTCTCGTGCTTCGCCTGTACCTTCAATTTATTTTATTTTTATTTTTTCCGTTAAATCATAACATCGCGCGTGGTTTTTGCCGGCTTTTTGTGTCGCGTCGAACATTAACTACTAATCATAATGCCGTGCGGTGTCAAATCGTGTACCACAAATGACGACCACCTTCTTTGGAAGTGCGAATTCTGCAGCAGAACATACCATGCTGCCTGTATTGGAGTGCAACGGACCCGGGAGCGATTTATTACTCAATATGTGGTTCCCATGTGTACCGACTGTCAGGAAATTCTACGCAAGGAAACCGATGTGCGTTTAATGCTGCATCATCAAGAAGAACTTCTGAAAGCCATCCGCTCCCAGAATGACTCAAATCAGCACATTGCTGCTGACCTGAAAAAGTTCTCCGCTGTGTCAATATTATTTGACAACCTTGACCACTTTTTCAATGAAGTAAAGGAAACGCTGACTAAGGTCAACAAAAGCCATGAAGTCGTAAGCACCTCAATCGACCACCATATGAAGTCGTGTGACTCACGTATGGCTTTAACATTAACCGGCATCGATAATTCAAATTCGATTATGTCACAAAGAATTAACAGTATCCTAGACGAACGGCTCACTAGCCTACAAAACGACATGGCACTTTTAACGAAAAGCGCCGAATCATTAACTACATCACTGACTCACTTCAGTCAAGAGTCAGAACTTCATGAAATCCTCGATGAAGTTAAATTTGTGGCTGCGGCTATTACAGCCCCTAAGTCAAATTCATCTCTTGTCACCGCACCCCAACAGAAAACTTTGGAGGAGGAATTAACAGAAAGTCTTCTAATCGAAAACAATACCGCATCTGATCATCAACAGCAGCAGCAGCAGCAGCAACAGCAACAGCAACAGCAACAACAACAACAACAACAGCTCATACAGACCACTACGAGTGACGTCATCGCTGACCTGTTTGCTGAACGTCGAGCCAAATTGTCTAAACTACGTGCCGAAGCTTCACCAAAAAATGACCCTCCTGTCTCTGGATGGCGTACTTTAGGGAATAAACGGTGCTGGAGGAAGGACTGGTCAGGATACGACATGAAGCTTAACAATCGGCAGCTTCAAGAAAAAGCTGCTGATAAGGCCAGAGAAAGGAGGAAAAGAAGAAAACGACAACTCAAAAGAAGAAAACAACAACTCTTCCCCATCATCAGTCATCAACCCGTAGGAAATGCTCAAAACAACACTCTACAAGAAGGCAATCGAACTTTGGGTACAGACAAAGAGCTACTGGCCTCAGCTAAAGCTCAATTTGCCGGTCCACCTTCTACCACCGACCACCCAATTGCAGCACTCTCGGCTTCAAAGTTTAGCTTCATACAGGGTGAAACAATAAACCCATACCAACCAGAAAAGCAGAGCCAGCATTCACCAAATATCGGGCAAATAGTGGCTGAAAGTACTGCACTACTACTGCCTTCTAACAACCAACAACAGCAACAACAACAACAACCACAGCCAGCAAACCAACAACAGCAACACCAAGAACCACAGCCAGCAAACCAACGACAGCAACAACAACAACCACAGCCAGCGAACCAACAACATCCAGCAAATCAGCAACAACAGCAGCAACAAAATCAAGATATCGAACTGCAGCAAAGCCAAAACATGCTGCCTCCAATTAGGAACACAGACAGGCAATTTGAACTTGACCCGATGCGGCCACCTATTGTACGCCATACTGAACAATCGGCGGAAGGGGACGGACGTTTTTTGCGTGCCAGACTACGCGACCCAAGAATAATGAAAATCGTCCGCCTATACCTTGCCTATATGAAGGACCAGCCTGCTACAGTCTGCGTAGAAGGAATGACGTCAACAAGCATCAAAATACTGCTTGCATCCGAAGGCCTTCCAACGGCCCCAGACCATCTGCAACGCATCTTCGCAGAAGTTCATCAGGAGTATGGAATGAATGCAACTGAAGCAGCAGCCGATCTGGAAACTTATCAGCGATTCCTGTCCAGCGAACGGACGCACCGCCTGCAGCAACTGCGCGAGAGCACAACCAAATTTCACTCCTCTTCACATTTTCGGAAGTAATGACGCCTTCTTTGGAAGCAGATATGAATGAAGAGGTATATAGTGATAATAATAATATTTTGTCAACCGACGCACTTTCAACAATTTCTTCATGTAAACAGAATGCGACTGAAATTCTGATTTACTGTCAAAATTTTAATCGCATGAAAAGCCCAGCCAAAATGAAGGAAATTTATAATAATTTATTAAGTTCGTCCTTTTCGGTTATTCTGGCAACTGAAACTAGCTGGGACGAAAGCGTGAGTAGTGAAGAAATATTTGGAAGTGTGTATAATGTATTTAGAAACGATAGGAACCTTCATGAGTCTGAGAAGAAATCAGGTGGTGGAGTCCTCATAGCTGTTTCTGCCAATTTTAATTCAGAAATTATTACAACTACAAAATTTAATGAATTTGAGCATGTATGGGTGAAATCTTTCATAGCAGGTGAAACACACGTGTTAGCCTCTGTGTATTTTCCACCACTTAATGCTAATAAAATTACATATGAAAAGTTTTTCAAATGCGCAGAAAAAATATTATCTGAACTCCCTCCTGAAGTAAAAGTTCACATCTATGGGGACTTTAATCAAAACAACGCCGACTTCATTTTAGACTCTGAAAATGAAAACATCCTTCTCCCAGTCGTTGGAGATAATATCACTTTACATTTCATGTTTGATGAAATTGCTAAATTAGGTCTGAATCAAATTAACCATGTAAAAAACCAAGGAAATTGCTATCTAGACCTCCTTTTAACGAATATTCATGAAGATTTCTGTGTGACCGAATCATTGAACCCATTATGGAAAAACGAAAAGTTTCACACAGCAATTGAATATTCCCTATTCATACATGAATATCAAAGACCCAACGACTACGAATATGAAGAAGTTTTTGAATACAAGCTCGCGAACTATGAGAATATAAAAAACAAATTAAACTGTATCAACTGGCAACAAATTTTTAGGGACGAAGGAAATGTCGAATCATCTGTTGGCGTCTTCTACGAAATCCTATCCAACATCATCTCACAAGAGATTCCATTAAAGAAAAAACGACGTCGCGGAAACACTAAACATCCAGTCTGGTTTAACAGAGAAATCAAAAGTATAAAGAATCGTAAACAAAAAGCCCACAAAATTTACAAAAAACACAAAAGCAGTGAACATTTAGCAACTTACTTGGAAATATGCGATCAATTGAACTTGGCAATCAGTAATGCATTTGAAGTATTTAATGCAAAAACTGAGCTTGAAATTAAGTCCTGTCCAAAGAACTTCTTTAATTACGTCAAAACAAAATTAAAATCAGACAATTTTCCATCAACAATGCATCTTGACGAACAGGTTGGCGATAACTCGGAAAAAATCTGCAAACTTTTTTCAAATTTTTTTCAAGAAATCTACACGACTTATTCTGAAGAAGATCGCGACCGCGATTACTTTGCATTTTATCCAGAATATCCAAGGAATATTGGTGTCAACCAACTTCAGGTTCAGGATATTTTGCAGGGTTTAAAAAATTTAGACCCCTCAAAAGGCCCTGGACCTGATGGAATTCCTCCAGTATTTATGAAGAATCTTGCGAAGGAATTTACATCTCCTTTGTTTTGGCTTTTCAATATGTCACTGGAATCAGGAATTTTCCCAACAATATGGAAAAGTTCATTCTTAGTGCCTATTTTCAAATCTGGCCGAAAATCTGACATACGTAATTATCGTGGAATCGCTATTATCTCTTGCATTCCCAAACTTTTCGAGGCAATTGTCAATAAAACATTATTTCTTCAAATCAAAAATCGAATAACAGACAAACAACACGGTTTTTTCAAAGGCCGCTCAACATCCACGAACTTACTAGAATTTGTAAATTATTCACTGAATGCAATGGATAATGGGAACCATGTTGAAGCTCTTTACACAGACTTTAGCAAGGCATTTGATCGTGTTGACATACCAATGTTACTTTTCAAACTGCAAAAAATTGGAATTGAGTCTGGACTCTTGAAGTGGCTTGAATCATATTTAACTAACCGGCAACAAATAATAAAATTCAATGAAAAGAAATCAAATCCCATTCAAGTTACCTCAGGAGTCCCCCAAGGCTCCCATTTAGGACCACTTCTTTTTATTTTATACGTCAACGACATTTCCTTCGTCCTCAAAGATCTGAAAGTGCTAATTTATGCCGACGACATGAAGCTGTACTTGGAAATCAAAAATAAAGAAGACATCAATATATTCCAGTATGAAATTCATACATTCTACATCTGGTGTAAGAAAAGCTTATTGGAACTGAATGTAAAAAAATGCAATTTAATATCTTTTAGCAGAAAATTAACAACAACCAACATTGTAATTGCATTAGGAAATCAGAATGTAGAAAAGTGTGAAAAAGTGAGGGATTTAGGAATTATCTTAGACTCTAAACTTAATTTTATAGACCACTACAACACTATCATACATAAGGCAAATAGCATGTTAGGGTTTATTAAACGCTTCTGCTACAACTTTCAAGACCCGTACACTATTAAAACTCTATATATTGCCTATGTGAGGTCTATACTGGAATATTGCAGCATTGTGTGGTCTCCTCGTCCAGGTATACATGAAGAAAGAATAGAATCAGTACAAAAGCAATTTCTATTATATGCTCTTCGTAAGCTAGGCTGGGCCTCATATCGTCTTCCATCATATGAAGCTCGCTGCATGTTGATTGACATCCAAACATTGAAAGAACGACGAGAATATTCGATGGTTTCATTTGTAAACGATATCGTTTCGCAGCGTGTTGAATCAGCCGAACTACTTTCTAAATTAAATTTTTATGCACCAAGTAGACGACTTCGAAATCGTAATTTATTTGCTCTAAACCATCATCGCACGGAATATGCTAAAAATGGACCAATAAATAGCATGATGGATTCCTATAATCAACACTGTGAAGCCATTGACTTTACAATGTCTCGGTATAAATTGAAACAGTATTTTAAGTCCCTATAATTAAGGATACAAAACTAATTAATTTTTATATTTATATGTAGTTAGAAAAAAGCTAATTGTATATGTACTAGTCTACAAATGGTTGACGAAATAAATAAATTTGTTTAAAATGACTTTATAGAGATAACTGCACTCGAAAATGTTGATATTTTGCTTGAATTAGTTGAAAATGGGATTTGAAAGAAATAGAACAAATTTTCGCATTATTTTCTGCCGCACCCTGTATTTTAAAATCTCATTTTGTATTGCAAGATTTTGGCATATGGCTTCTATGAACAAACCAAATACACTACCGGCTAAAATAATTACGAACCCATTCTTAACACGTTAAGTGCTTCTATGATATTTACCTATGCTGAAATCTTTAAATTATATATGTCTGGACCATAGCGACAGTAGTAGTCCGATAGTGGGTTTTTTGTTTGTTTACGTTTATCTGATTGACATAGAATTAAAATCTTTTGAATTTTACATAGTTAGATATTAATAAATTTAATATTATATTAAACTAATAGCTGCCTATTTGTTCAAAGGATATACGTAACGTACCGAAAAGAGATTGTTTGACTGGCTTTACAAGTCAAACAACAATGTTACATACGCCTTCAACAAAAGGGTACAATCCATCGGAACAAAGAATAAGAATAATTCAGAAGCTACACCGTGTTTTCTACTTGAAAAAATCAGTGGGGTTGTGTTTAACACACGACCGGTTGACGTAGACTACGTTAAACCGTTTGATAGTTTCGCTAGTTTCGTAGCGGAACATTGCAACGCAGGTGCTGTTCTTATGGAACGGTGGGTTAGCATAAGTAAGTGATTAAGTATGTTAGAACATTCTATGATTCGCTTCTTACAAATTATTTGGCGGCTCTGGAAAGGAACGTTTGATTTGAATGTTGGTATGATGAAAGGGCAACGGTAATGATTGTGTTGATATGATCGACCAGCTGGAGATCATAATCCTTATCGCGTTATAGATTGTTCAGAGTCTGTTTGCGAATTCAAAGTCTATAATTTATGATATTAATGCGGAAAAACACCAACCGGTTTAAGCAAAAATCTCGAAAATCTATCGAGAAATTTTTCTGTTTCAGCTATTTTCAAATTTTCGTTTGACCCCTACCCTTGCGATAAGGCGTAGTGTGATCATTTAGTGTGGGTGTGGTCCTAATAATTCGTTAGACCAGCATTAGATAGTAAACATGTTAGAAAATTCTATTGTACACTCTTTAGAAAGGTTCCCAGCTCCAGCTTCCCAACCAGTAGTCATAAAGAAAACGAATATTTGTTTTGGCTCAGGAAGTACTAACACACCGGTCCCAAGCCCCTAAGACCGTAAATCACACCCATACACTCTCAAATATGCTGTCAAAATAACATAGCGAATCAAAACAAAAACAAAGATACAAGTATCGAAAGGTACCGAAAAGCGCAAGAGTGAATGGCAAGGTGCAGACTGCCATGCACCTTGCCATGTACTCTTGCTCTCAGAACTAGGGGTTCTACAATAGTGAACCAATTTCAAAACGCTAGTTTCATATTGATTGTTGGCATTACCTCTGGCTACTTTCAGTTTCGCCCGATAAACACGAGCTCGCTCGGCGTCGGTACATGGTCGTTTCGGAGGGTTTTCCGTTTGTTCGATTTAACCGCGCTAGCGAAATTTGCGCCTACGTTTGGCATCAAATCGATTAGGCATCGTACCTATTCTCACTTTAAGTTTCTCAAAACTTATTTCTTCCTAAAAATAAAACTCTATCCAAAGCGGCTCCTTAACACAACAGAATAATTATTCATAACAGTACTAATTGGAATGTGCAGAGAATGTTACTTCAGAATATCATGTTCGAGGATCAAAACTTTGTCTGTGATAGGGAATTTCTTGATACATGCCGGAAGGCAACATTCTTTAAAATTGTCCAACACTTCTTGATGAATATGTACGCGAATATATACATATTTAATTAATTTTTTTTAAATACTTGAGTAAATAAAATGGCAATCGTAAAAACATCTAGATTAGCGCAAAAATCGCAAAATTAAATCAATCCAGAAACGATCGAATTATTAACGGCCGGTGTTTAAATTTTTCGTGGCGGCAGCCATTTTAAAATTATGCACAATACTCAAGGTATGCAACGAAGAGAAAATTAAAATTGTTTTAGCCATCACTGTCTGCCAATTGGTAAGATGCTAGATAAATTCAAATTAAATCATTCAGAGCAATCAGCTACCTGATCACTGGTTGGTCACCAGTGCACCTTCTGTGGTATATTCCACCACCTGCTACGTTGGCGCCTTGCCGCTCCGCACTACAGGTTTCATGCGATCGGGTTGCCTCCAGTGTCGTACCATTGCCAGCTGCTGGTCCAGCTCCAGTACTGCGACACTAATGAGTAAAATTGCGAAGGTGTACCCCTTTTAAATTGTTTAGTGCTGCATATGAGCCCTCCCTTGCTTAAATTTGAAAACTGTGACAGGAAAGTAATGTGCATTTAGTAAAATAAGCCTGCAAATCAAAATTATAAGACATCACCTTTTATTTGCTTTATTTTCAACAGTTTAAAAGTGTTAAAGGATAATGTTTGATAATTGATACGCGGAAAATTTTCCAATCGATTGATGTTAACATCTTGAAAATCTATTGAGCATTTAGCGTTTAATTTGTAACAATATTTCGTGATGCTTATTTTTAGATTTTCAATTGACACCCTACCCCTGCCGTAAGACGTAGTCTACGTCAAAAACTGAAGGACAATTGAGTGGGGATTTCGTTTAGAGGTTCAAACGGAATAATAAAATAAAATCCTAGTATTACTAACCTTCCATGTATTCGAAGTCTGGATTGCTTGCAATTTGATTATCCGTAATTTTGGTTTGTCATAAAAAAAATTTCAATTGTATTATAAAATAAAATAAAATGTGTTACTTCAATAACTTAAGGCACAAATGTTTCAATGTAAAGTTATCTTAGCATAGGTGGAAAATATCCAACCGTTCTTAACATTTTTTTGTGTAGAACTTATTGTGAAATTAAGTGCAATTATTTAATTGCATTGTTTATGACGAAAAACTACTAGCCAGAAAAAACCAATCGTATGATTGCTTAAAGAAGCTTAATAAGTCATTTCCTGTTATGAACCACGAGATTGTTAGGTACTTTAGGTATTTCATTTGAAGTTATATTCGCTTAACTCAACACAATGTTTCATATAAGAAATTAATGTTGAACAACTTTTAAACAACTTTAATATGATTATTTTCCGCATATGATTAATCGATTATTCCACATTCATAACATTAGAATCCTTACTATACAGATATTGTTGCTTGGGTTGTGATTTAAATAAGCCATTTGAAAAATCTACAATCAAGTACTGATATATTGAAAATTTAAACAGTACCAAAATTTTACTATGTGATGAATACATTAGGTATAGTTGAGAACATAGCAAAAATTATGTCCTTAAAATTTGGTCTACGAGTTTCTTGTAAAATCGTTGATTTTGTTTCTATGTAAACAGTTGACAGAATAAATTCAAAAACATAACAGATTATATCATTACGCACAACTAGTAATCTTACAACCGTTTATTTTGTTTGGGAAGATAATTTATTTCAGCTTTACATAGGTAGCTATTTTATTTATATTAATTAGCTGTTACAGCCAAAAATAAAAATATTATGCTTTCACTCTTTGAGTGATCCATGTTTAATAGTGAAATAGTAATAACCACTACCATAAAAATCTTAGCGTATAGAAGTTGTATAATCAGCATTTCAAACCATTTTATTTGTTACGCCAATATAATTACAACAACCTCTAGAAATCAACCCTTATTGATTATTTTTAAATTCATATCAACACACATGTGGTCGGTAGTGTGCATTTCATTTGGATATATTTCAACCGTCATCACTGTTGTGATAATGTGCAATTGAACGTTACAAGCACGTAACATTTTTCATTGACTTTTTGCTGCGTTCTCATTATGTTGCACATGTGGCTCAAAAAACGCATTCTTAAAACCTTAAGTATCAGAGCGTTTCATTGGAACAAGAGTGTAACATTTTTGTTATGTTGCACTGGAGGTCAAAATTTTTCATAATAAACATCACATACACTGGGAAATATTAAGTATGCAACGTCATGATTAAATTTACTTAGCTGCAACACAGAAAAAAATAATGAATTTTAACAGGCGCGTAAAACTTCCCCTCGTTGAATTCCAAGCCAAAGGGGGCGTAAACAACGAAATTGTTGGCAATCTTTCATCCGCCTTACAACAATGTTTGCAGTCTTTCATACAACAGGCTGGATTCAGGCGTTATCTAGCTTAAATTTATATGAAATATCCCATGAATTTATGCCAAATCTAGCATTCCCTTTATGTGCATTAGATAACGCAGAAAATTCAGTTTCTTTTTATCTGTGAAGTTTACAAAGACAAACATGTCTCGACTAACTCCAATGTTTGTTTTGAATGGTCTTGGCAAACCATTTGAGCAACATCAATGAAATATCTAGTATATCGTGTACGTGAAATACACTCTGCTGTAACAAAATATGCGTTTTTTTTAATGCAGAATTGCAAAAATGAAAGTTGAAAACTAACTGTTAAATAGAAAAGATGTTTCGTGTGATACTTGGGCTGTTTGCTGCTGGTGTAATTGTCTGCGGTCACCAATGAGCCGAAATACACGAATTCCTCTACCAGCTTACTTTCATCATTGTTGATCTGAACATGGGATGGAACGCTAACATTGTCTTCTCGTGAACCATTTAAGATTAAGTTTGGCCTATAGTCAAAACGGTTTCCGTCATCGTCTCAAAGAGACGTGTTTAGATATCAATGTCATCGGCGAAGCCAAAACAAAAAATTTACAGACTTTCTGAAAATTGTACCACTCGCATCTATCTCAGCTCGTCGCAGGATACCTTCCAAAGAAATGTCAAACATCACACCCGAAAGCCCATCACCCTTTCATAAATCCCTTCGAGATTCGAAAGGACTCGAGAGTATCCCAAAAACTCGAATGCCGCACATCACCAAATCCATCGTTAGCTTGACCGATGGCGTCAGTTTATCTGCAAATCCATATTACTGAATATTTGCTTTGCCATTACTTCATCATAACTTACAATATCATTATATTTGGCAATATTGTTTTAATGATTTTACTTCATAGATGATTTATATATTACTTATTGTTTTTTTTTTTGCCCATTTATCTTTAGGAAGGGAGCAGTTAAATCTTCCCATTTCTAACTCGGTAGCAATAACTATTAGGTCAGCCCAACTAAAAACTGATTGCTATTATAAAATCAGCATCAAGTAGCAAATAGTGACCATGGCAACAGTAAATTAAAATGTTTAAATGTTAGTTTTGTAAAATTTCAATAGTTTTAATAAACTTTTACAGGATACCTCAAATCAAGATTTTGGTGAAATGCTGCTATCGCTGTAAACGAACGAAAACGTGCTTAAGCGCGAACCACAGAACTCTACAATTTAACATTTCTTGCATTTCAGGATCAACCGAATGGAGATAATTTATTATAGATTCGAATGCTTGTAGTATTTTTCATTTACATAAATATATACACCACTAACTGAACCCGGCGCGTGCGCTGCTATATTTGCAACTAAATGAGGGAAAATTTAATATAACTGGCACTTTTATGGTTATTTTTCTTGAATATGCCTTTTTTTCTTGAATAAGCAGGGGTTCACACTTCTATCAAAACATGCTTCTTACCCGAGAAATACACGTTTTGTGTTTAAGTAACCTGGATAATTCTCATTTTTGGTAGAAATTTGTGTTTCATTTTAATGGGAGCTCTCCCTTCCAGAGGGAGGATGGTTTCTCAAACCACCATACAATCATTGCCTTCAAAACCAAATGCCAAATTTTGTTCCATTTGCTTGATTAGTTCTCGAGTTATGAAGAAATTTGTGTCTCATTTGTATGAGAGCCCCCCCCTTCTGAGAGAGTAGGTGTCTCAAACAATCATAAGAACCTTCCCCAGCCCCAAAAAACCTTTCATGTAAATTTTCACGTTGGTCGGTTCAGAAGTCCGGTTTCCGAGTCTATAAGAGTCTGACAGACAGAAATTCATTTTTATGTATATAGGAATCTAGCCTCCAAAAACCCCCATATGCTAAAAGTGGTTTCATTTACTTGATTAGTTCTCGAGTTATGCAGAAATTTACTTTTTAATTTGTGGCTCCCATCCCCCCCTTTAAAATGCGGAGGGGTATTGAACTGCCATAGAAACATTTCTTGCCTCCAAAAACCTCAACATGCCAAATTTAGTTTCATTTGCTTCATTGGCTCTCGAGTTATGCTAAAAAGTATGTTATTTTTAGTGGAGTCTCCCCTTCCAGAAGGCGGAGGGGTCTCAAACCACAATAGACACATTTCTTGCTTTCGAAAACCTCCACCTGCCAAATGTGGTTCCATTAACTTGATTAGGATTGAGTTATATAGAAATTTGTGTTGCCTTTGTATGGAAACCCCTCTTCCGCCCCCTTCCAGATGGCGGAGGGGTCTCAAACTTCCATAGAAACCTTTCTCTCCTCCAAAAACCTCCGCATGCCAAATTTGGTTCCATATGCTTGATTAGTTCTCGAGTTATGCACGAATTTGTGTTTCATTTGTATGAGAGCCCCCCTCTTACAGAGGGCGGAGGGGTCTCAAACCACCATAGAAACATTTCTTGCCTTTAAAATCCCCGCATGCCAAGTTTGGTTCCATTTGCTTTATTAGATCTAAAGTTATGCAGAAATTTCAGTTTCATTTGTATGACAGCACCCCTTCTAGGAGAGGGGAGGGATCTCAAACCACCATAGAAACATTTTTTGCTCCAGAAAACACACATGCCAAATTTCGTTCCATTTGCTTGATTAGTTCTTGAGATATGCAGAAACTTCTGTTTCATTTATATGGGAGCCTCCCTTTCTAGAGAGGGGAGGGGTCTCAAACCACCATAGAAACCTTTTTGCCTTCAAAAACTCACACGTGCTAAATTTGGTTTCTTTTGCTTGATTAGTTGTTGAGTTATGTAGAAATGAGTGTTTCATTTGTATGGGAGCCCCCCTTTCCAGAGAAGGAAGGGGTCTCAAACCATCATAAGAACTTTCTCCGGCCCCAAAAACTTCCATACAAAATTTCACGCTGATCGGTTCAGTAGTTTTCGAGCCTATGAGGTACAGACAGACAGACAGACAGACAGACAGACAGACCCACCACCAGCCAGCCAGCCAGCCAGCCAGCCAGCCAGCCAGACAGACAGACAGACAGACAGACAGACAGACAGACAGACAGACAGACAGACAGACAGACAGACAGACAGACAGACAGACAGACAGACAGACAGACAGACAGACAGACAGACAGACAGACAGACAGACAGACAGACAGACAGACAGACAGACAGACAGACAGACAGACAGACAGACAGACAGACAGACAGACAGACAGACAGACAGACAGACAGACAGACAGACAGACAGACAGACAGACAGACAGACAGACAGACAGACAGACAGACAGACAGACAGACAGACAGACAGACAGACAGACAGACAGACAGACAGACAGACAGACAGACAGACAGACAGACAGACAGACAGACAGACAGACAGACAGACAGACAGACAGACAGACAGACAGACAGACAGACAGACAGACAGACAGACAGACAGACAGACAGACAGACAGACAGACAGACAGACAGACAGACATACAGACAGACAGACAGACAGACAGACAGACAGACAGACAGACAGACAGACAGACAGACAGACAGGCAGACAGGCAGGCAGGCAGGCAGACAGACAGACAGACATTTATATATATATATATAGATTATATAAATATTTCGTGGGAATGGGAGGGACCATCAGGGCACCCGATTGAAGCACTCTGGATAAGGAGAGTGGGAATGCCAACTCCCCATTGCTAACAGTTTGTGAATAGAGGGCGGGCTCTTCTCCCCGTCCATTGGGGCATCCTCATGTTAGCTAGCTTGCTCTTTTGACCAATTGTTCAATCTTGTTGTTGGAAGGAGATTCTTTATATCCCTGTGGATACGTATAAGTGATGTTGCATATCGATCCACCCAACCCCTTTTTGGCCCTTCATACAATGGCATGATTAGGATAACCAGTGGTTATTAAAGCTTGATCAAGTCTAACAGAGAGGAGAGCGCATTGCTGTCGGGCTTAGTTTCCGTGCTACAATGGATGGTAGTACATATCATACATCATACATCAAATCCATAATATTGAAAATTTGCCATAGCTGGTCTTGATCGATTGTATCGTTAGCTGATTTGAAACCGATGAATAGGTGTTGTGTGGACACGTTAAAGGGTGAGTCGATAAATATTGCGACACTTTCAAACTTGCGTTACTTTGTTCATGCTGGACCGAAGTCAACCAAGTTTTGCGCAGTTCCTCTTTAGAGTGGATTTGTTTGCATTCGCTTAGTTGTGCAGTTGTCGGTGAGATTCTGGTCGAGCTGGAAGAAAATCAGCAAACCACCCGTGAAACCTTCATGCAAAATCTTGGGTTGTCAATATACATCATTCGACTTTATCAAAGGTCCTCCAAAGGTTCCAGCAATGGATTGCAGTAGGCCACAAGCCAGCAGCGATAACAGAGAACACGCGCAAAAATCTACTGCTAACTTCAAGCGGAATGCGAATATTTCGACGCGGGGCTTGGCCAAAAAAAATGATGTTTCGCAATGTTTCGGCCAAGAAACGATCCAGATTGAAAACGTACAAAGCGCAGAACTTCCCAAATCGGGACGATCGACAGCATTGTGCAAAATGCATGCCCGAAAACTCAGTTTCCGGGACAGGAAGATTGCACGGGTAAGGACAAGTATGTAGTGGATGACCGAGTCAAATGGAGGAAGGTGTCGAAGTTCGATTAGAAGTTCCTGAATTTTATTTTATTTTCTCTTAGTTTAATAAAAGACATTTACACCGTCTTCAACTCGAGGTTGTACAGACTGAACATTAAACATAGAGCGAATTACAACGGACACCTTAACCTAACACCCAGTGGACCAGATTGGACATTTTCGTTTTTGCGAAAAGTTCCACATGCTGGAGCGGGAATCGAACCCTCACTTCATGGCAATCGCTTGAGCGACGGATGACGCCGCTAACCGCTTGACCACGAAACCCACAATATGTGTCAGATAATATGCACTCGTGGCCAACGGAGTGAACCATTCGTGACCAAAGGCACCTCAAACGGTGAGGTTTCCAAAACTGAGGGCCCACAAAAGCGGGTTTTGCCGATTCTCAGATCAGAAATCGTTCTTTTGACCGTATTCGAGTCTGATGTCACTAACGGGTGTTCAATAAAAAAATGAGAAGTCTCATAGTAAAAAACAAATTTCAACGAATTCAGTATTTTTTATTAAAAACATAGTGTTTATCCTTCAAAAAAAACGTCAATAAATATTGGAGAAGGGGCCCTGGTCAGCCGTACGACGCAACTTAGTCGCGATTCTCTCACAAGAGCGCTGGACGGCACTGACGTCCATCTTCCGAATACAATTTCGGATCCTCGTGGTCAACTGCTTCGTATCCTTTTATTTTTGTACACTAGGGCACTGAGGAACCCGAATAAATCCTCAATGGGACGGCACTGGGGCAAGTTGGTTGGGTTCCTTTCTTTCGGCACGTACGGTATCTTTGCTGCTCAAGATACTCCAGCGTCTTCTTGGCGTAATGGGAAGACGCCTTGTCCGGCCAGAAGAGGTACTTCCCATCCGCATTCCCATCTCCTTTAAGAACGGTAGAAGAATTTTCTCAAGACACTCCTCCTGGTACACTTGTTGATTGATGGCCAGACCGCTCGGCTTGAACCACGGCTTTGAATCCCTCTGTCCGATATGGCGATGCACAGCATAACTTATTTATTCTATAAATTTATTCTTAAACTTATATTTTACTTCGGGGGGTGTGGCCGACTTATCGCTGGAATAGTAGCTGTCATATCCTGGAATGTGGGTCTTCAAGAGCGGAAAGTAACTTTCGTCGTCCAGCACGAACGACGTCCCGCGGTAGTGCTTCGTCATCCACCGGCACTGCGGTTTCACGGTCGCTATCTGCTCGTCCGTGTACTCGGGGCACCGAGTCTTCTTCCGACAGATGATGTCCTCCATCTTGAGGGTTCGGTGAATCAAGGTATGGGAGCAGTGATATTTTCGGCCGGCGTCACGCAAATTCGTTCCGTCCTTGTTGTCGAATAGCTTTTTCAACGCTTCCTTCTTCTTCTTCGTCATTATCTTCACCGGACGGCCCACCGGACTTCCGCTCCACGCTCAGGGATGCCAGGATCCGGTAAACTGTACTCACGGGCACGTTTTCGTCTCGAAAAAGGGTCTACCGTAAACTGTTTTCGTCTCGAAAAAGGGTCTACCGTAAACTGAGAAAACGTACCTGAAACGACTGCACAGGCTCTGATGGAAGGTGTCAATCGCAAATATCAAGCATTTTACTCAAACTCTTTCTCAAATTTAACCGACGTTTGTATGCTGAAATAAATACATACCCTGAACTACTGTAAGTTTTCGAAGAGTAAATTTGATTTTATTTCGGTAACTTTAGTTGTTTTACCAACTAATCTGAAGTGTCAAAATAATTAACGGTTTTTTCATGGGTTTACCTTCACCCGCACTGACGAAACTACCCATGCAGCATCAATCATAGTAGCCCAGTCTGCAGACAAAATTTGACAGCTCTATCAGTCGAACTCTAACCGTGATGGCAAAAACAGTAAGCAACTCCGTTCAGAAGTATGCGCGTTCAAAGAACGGCACCCCGCCGCGTTGAAAACAGACATCGTGCGGCACTTTGTGGACGCCGGATACGCCTATTCCGGCATCTACAACATCTTGGCACTATTAGACAACAATCAGAGCATCGAAAGAAAGCCCGGTTCCGGACGGCCGACGACCCTGAGCGAGGGAAAAGTGGTTACATCGCTGCGTGCGCTTGGCCGGGAGGTCGGTTCAACCGGCCAAACAGTGAAAAAGTACCTGGCGAACATGAACATACATGTCAGGAAGCGGAAGTCGCGTCCACTGGTTTCGGAGCGGCAGGCAACGACGCAGCGGCAGCGGCTGAATAAGATGGTCAACTCGATTTTCCCGGCGAATCGCGACGTGGCGGTGGTGATGGACGACGAGACCTCTCTCACCCTAGATGGCAACGACTGGAAGGGCACTTCGTATTTTACTTCCCCCACGAAGGAAGTGAGCTCCGAGGTGAAGTTCATTTCACAAACCAAGTTCCCCAAGAAGGTGCTGCTGTGGCTGACAATCAGCTAGAAGGGGATGTCAAAGCTGCTCTTGTTTTGCTCCGGACTGGCCGTGAACGGGGAAATTAATAGTACGAAATGCCTGACGGAAGTTGCGTCGTTCATCAAGAAATACGCGGTGTTCTGGCCGGATCTGGCGGACATGGAGCGGCTGGATATCGAGGTGGTACCTAAGTCGGCGAACCCGCCCAACGTCCCCCAGCAGCGTCCCATCGAGCATTTCTGTGCCAACCTGAAGCGTAAGATCTACTCCAACAATTTTGTCGTGAAAACTAAGGAGGACTTGATAAATAAAACGAAAAAAGAACTCAAAAACATGCCTACACGCATGTTTTCGTCCGCCATGGCGAATGTTCCGGTTAACTGCCGGAAGGCCGCTCGCAAGGGCGTCGAATATTTTTGCAAGTAAGCTTAAATAATTACCTTCCATCGAAAATTTATCACAAGCAATTATCTGTCTTGGACTTTTTTTTATCACCATCCGAAAAAAGTCCATTTTTTTAATGCAAACGTTACAATCTGTATTAGTGATAAATAATGGAATTGAGAAAAAGAAGAGAAATAAAATGAATTGCACAAATATTCTACTGAATCGCTCATACTTTTGGTAAAATACTGAGAAAGTTACAGAAAAATCCTGAAAATTGGCCTAGCTCCAAGCAATCAGTTCAAATTTTTTCGCCAGAAATTTTCTGGCGAGTTGCAATAATTTATAGAAAGCTAAACTCTTCACTTTGTACTTCTTCGAAGCTTTTTGAGCAAGTTACAGGAAATTTTCGGAAGTTACAAGAATCTCAGACATGTTCCATATTTTTCGGACATGTCTAGGTGAGATCCAAAAAAAATCCGATGTACTCCAATTTGTTCAAGGAAATTTCAGGAACGTTTTCAGGAAAAATCCTTGAATATCGCATTACTCTAAAACCAAAAAGTTTAAAGAATTTTAGACAAGTTTCAATAAATCACTCACACTTCAAGATTATCAGGTGAATTTCACGATAATCAGGCTCGTGTAAACAATTTAATAAAATTATCAAATATCTTCCAATCATCAAGAAGTAGCAAGATATTTGGGCAAGCTTAAGGTTCTTTAGACAATTTTAAATTTATTTAAATTTCTGCTAAAGGGTGTTTCGATCAAAATTTGGTCGACTTAAACTTGACGCATTTCCTTTCATCGTGCATTTAATTTTGCGCACCCCTCATTTGAAGATGTGTGCGTGTAGCATCAGGCCTCTATTTTGATTTTGAGATTAGCACTTCAGTTATCAAAATGTCTTCGAAGGAAGAGAAGCAACGCATCAAAATTTTGCACGTGCATGGCGAAAATCCAAACTACTGTCACGCCAAATTGGCGAAATTGTTGAATGTGGCTAAATCAACTGTTACCAACGTATTAAAGGTGTTCGGTGAACGTTTGTCGACAGCCAGGAAAGCTGGATCGGGAGGAAATCGAAAGCCGGACGCCACAGCGACGACAAACAGAGTTGCCCGCTGTTTCGAGCGGAACCAAAACCACTCCGTCCGAGATGTCGCAAAGAAGCTGGGAATGGCGCCTTCAACCGTGGATAGAGCTAAAAAACGAGCTGGACTGTCGACTTACAAGAAAGTGGTGACTCCAAATCGCGACGATAAACAAAACACGTCGGCCAAAGCACGATGGCGAAAGTTATACACGACGATGCTGACGAAGTTTGATTGCGTGGTACAGGACGATGAAACTTGCGTCGTGGCAGACTTTAAACAGCTTCCTGGACAGGAATTTTATACGACAACCGGACGGAGAAAGGTGGCACATATTTTGAGGCACATTAAACTGTCAATGTTCGCGAAGAAATATCTGGTGTGGCAGGCCATCTGTACCTGTGGTTTGAAGAGCAACGTTTACATTGCGACCGGAACCGTCGCGAAAGCCAGATTTGGCATCTTGCCATTACGGAAAAAAAGGTCATGGAGTGGTATACTGCCAACAACGTTCAAGTGGTGCCCAAGGACAAGAACCCTCCCAACACGCCAGAGCTTCGCCCAATCGAACAATATTGGGCAATCGTCAAGCGGAACCTTAAGAAGATTCAAAAAGCTGTTGTGAGCGAGAAACAGTTTAAGGCAAACTGGCGTTCTGTGGCGAATAAAGTGGACAAGAAGTCTGTACAAAATCGTATGGCAGGTGTTAAACAAAAGACCCGGTAACTCGCACTCGGTAAAAAGGAAGCTTAGCTTAATATTTCTCCTGTATTCTGTATTAACTGAACTTGAAAAAGAAAAAGAATTTGACTTATTAATAAAAACTTTGATCGACTCACACGCATTACTGTTCGACCAAATTTTGATCGGAACACCCTTTAGAAAGGTTCGCTCTTTAGTTCTGGCTTTTTCAAGCTGTTTGTGCATCTGTTTGGTTTCCGACAAGCCCTTCAGGTAGAACGCATGCAATTAAGACAAGTTGCAATGTTTTCACCCAAAACCTTCAACTTCAAGCATGTCTCAGGATGCTTCGGCAAATTTCAAAAAACTTTTAGATGTTCAAAAAAATTATTCTGAGGAATTTAAGGCGTGTAACAAAATTTCCAGAAAAGGTCCAAAAAATTTCCAATGGATTTCAAGAAATTTTGGACAACCTAAAAGGAAGTTTGGCAACTTTCAGGCAATTATGGCAAGAACTTTACTGCCGTGAAACGCATATCAGTCCCATCTTTGCTTCTTTTCCTATTCATATGGGACTGATATGCGTTTCACGGTAGTTTAGTCAAGTTTGAATAACTTCCAGAGAAAAATTGAAACTTGACTTAAGTTCTTGTACTCTTTTCTCTACATTTAACCCATTATTTTACGTCATTTCAAGCTCTTTGGGGACAAGAATTTTCGGGAAGTTCCAAAAATCTCAGGCAAGTACCAAAATGTTCGTACTAATTCCTCATTTCAACGCAAATTTCAGGGACATCAGACAAATTAAGAAACGCAAAGGCCTAAACTTAAACCAAGTTTTAGGATCCAACTTATGAAATAAAAAGTAACATTAGAGGTAAATATGCTTCATGCGTATTTTACTACATATTTTAGATATCCAGATTATTGCGGATACAGACCTTACTTGAATCAAGAAGCGGTAGTTCGATTTTCATCCTGTCGTTCTCTGACTACGCCAATGATACTTGCAGTTACAATCCAAATTAGATCAGTCGGTCAATTATTTAGACAACAAGCTTCTATTTCTAATTCAAAATCATCCTATCGATTGAGAAGTCAACGACCAGTGACAGTATAAACAATAACAAACCTTGAAAGGTCACCTACCTACCTGCAAGCTTGATTGTAGCACGATCACTGCAACCGCCATCACTCAGTATTCCGTTGAATGAGGTTTTAGGCGAGGTTGGAAGGTTGATAATCAAATCATATAAAGTGATTCTAATTGAACAGCAAACTTTTGACGCTAAAAGTTACCACACGTTGACGAAGACTTAAAATAGCTTCTTAATAAAAACCAATCAATCATAACTTTTCTGCTGGGGAATGTGATATTGAATTGTTCATTTAACAAGTTTGTTTGAGTTTAAATTTGTTGATTCTATTTTCCACATTAATATAAAGCATTTACAGAATACGTTTTCACCTATATTCTCAGTTTTTTGGCATTCATTTGAAACTTTTCGAAGTTTCTTGACTTAAATGTCTCTCTTTCACGTCCACACTTATAACAGTCAAAAACACTATTACATTTTTCAATGACACGTTTTGCACCAAACTGCAGTTCTTTGTATTGCTTAGCAAACGAATGAACGACGATCACTTTTTTTTTGGGAAATCCCCACACCGATTAAAGCTGCGCACGATCTGCCATTGCTGCTGCCCGTCGACGATGGTAAAAGTGGTTAGCGCCCTTGATCTCTCAACGCTGGGCAAGCAACCGGTTGCTGTTCAAGTTTGCATATCGTTTCACTGAGCGAACGCAAGTTTGTGTGTGTGAATATGTTTTGCGAAATCAAGCAGGGAAGTCTTCCCCACTTTTTGTTCCGCGAACGGAGACGTAACTCTACGAGTTAAATTCCATCAGGTAGTCCACTGACTTCGGCTCTGCGTTGGCATGGCCTACTTCTCCGGTAGTTTGATAATTGGCTTGACAGGCGCCTCCCAGTGCTCCTCGCAGTAGTCCACGAGTTTTTCTTCGACCTTGGATAGCACCTCGGTTTGATGGTCCGGGGACCATGTCTTCTGGATCAGGGCACACGATTGCACCGTGCTGGAGCCCAATAGTCGGCTGAGCTTTTCCGCACTATCGACCTGATGGAACAAGGAGAGGAAAATAAACTTTTATTAATAACTCGCTTCAATGCGGGGGTTGAAGGATAAATCTGATGAAATCCTTTCTCGGAAAATCAACCTACCTTGATTATGTAAATATCGTGCTCAAAACAGAACGCCTGCAGCAAGACTTCGTGCATATGGGTGGCACTGTCTCCGGGTTTGGGTGGCGCCATAAAGCAAAACAGAAAATCCTCTGGTGTTTTTGCGAAATTGCTAATCGCATCCGATAAACCCATTATCAGACGGTTCTCGATGTTGGCGAGTAGCAGCGCGTGTTTTGCCGCCAGCCCCACTTCCAATTCACTGAGGCTATCACTGCTGGCGGCGACGGCGTTGGAACTGCCATACTTGTACTCGAACGATGGCAGTTGCGAGCAGAGGCTCACCGGTTCTCTAACCGCGGCAATCACCATGTTGCTTTTGCTGTTGTTGCTATAACTAGTGTCACTGGGGGATGATCGCGGTTGGCGAACTGTTGCGTAATCCAAGGTTTGTGTTTGTTTGCTTGTCGTTAGATCCGTTGTTTACAAAGCGTGAAACTCGGTTGATTTGCTTTCTGGGTATACGAAACGAACTGGTCAGTTGTAAAGCGCGAAATGATTGTTCAGTCGGCCGAACGGAGACTTCTTATAGATGAGCGACTCGCGACTCGTGCGCAAGCAGGTTCGGGTTTCGGCGCATGCGGTGCTGCCAGATGATTTTCACGTAACGGAGTTTGTTTTGAGTTGTAAAATGCGAAGTTAATTATGCTAATGGGTAATTAATTATTTTTTTTAGGATTGTAAACAACAATATTTTGCGATTTTCATTACGAAGGAAGGATGAATGATCTTTGCGTACGTCTTTACGAAGGATGCATAACAAGTAAACGTGTTAGAGCCCTTGTAGTTAGGTTATACATTCCATTCGGGAATTCCTGATATTTGAAAATATCCAATGAGCACTAGATTAATTCTGTTTTCTTAACATTATTTTGTAAACATAAGACTGGCGACTTAAATAATTCAGCAATCTTTCTACATCAATTCTACAAGGCCTTCATTAACCAGAAGCTAAACAACAGTCGCATTGACCTACGATTGATCCAAATTTGGTCTTTAATGTCAAATTTGGATCAATCGTAGGTCAATGCGACTGTCTTTTATCTGGAAAATATTGTTTGTATCATGTTTTAACACTTCTGCAATGTTTCAATCTTTTCAAACTAATGTTTCAAAAGAAATTATACACTTACTCACTTTTTTGACACATGAGAGATTTATTCAAGGTGTATTTAGGCAACAATACTCGACATATTGTATGAAATATACTCCATTGCTAAACTGCCCTGGGATGCATAGTTGACGTAACCACCATCATGCCGATTGTTGAGAGAACGCGTTTTTCCAGGTTTAAGCTGAAATGCAATGTATACCAACAATTATGGACAAATGTTCTGTCCTTTTGATGAAGTTTTATTATTGAACGTTGACCAGCAAGATAATTAGAATAGTTTCATTTTTTATCATCTTTAAAACGCATACGCCAACTTATGTGAATAAACAGGCATATTACTGAACGTTTATTCTCATAGTTTGGCGTAAAAACCAGGCTGCTATGTTCTGAATAATATGTCGTACATTCACGAATCGGGAAGCAACTGGACGCGTG
>JAHHFK020001794.1:0-164806 GCA_024533555.2 Aedes koreicus | reverse complement strand
ACCAAGGTCCTTGGTGAGTATGGTGTGAGCGGTTCCAATGGAAACGTTGAGATCTGCAGCCGTTTTCCGGATTGAGCGGTTCTTTGCGCCGAATTCGCTCCCTCACGATCTTGATGACCCGTGGCGTCCTCGCTGAACGCGGCCGACCGGATCTCGCACGGTCATTGGTCGAGGTATTCTCCTGGTATCGCCTGATGGTCGTGTAGACAAAGCACCGCTTCTTGACCCCATGCGATTTCAGCAGCCGGAATATATCGCCGGGTCGCTCACCGTTCAAAAAACGCTTAATTACGAAGTCCCGATACTCTTTCATCGCGCGTAACAAACAAACAACAACTAACAGAATGTCAACACCGCGCACATTCGGTAGCGTATGAATGAAGCTAAAGCTGACACCAATACCAATGCAGAATATGTACATGGCGCATACCTACGCAATGATGAAAACTTGTATTCGAACTTATTGAACACCGTGTATATAGCAAATTGTTTTTCGTTGTGCGGGATTTCTTATGTAATTTCAATTATTTGAATAAAATGCTAACAAACATTAGAAAAGTGAACATTTACATACATAGATTTCTCTCAGTCTAAAAGAAATCTACAAATATTAATGCGAGCCTCTCTAATATTTTCAAGTTTTTTTTAAAGTAAATATTAAATTTTCACCTATTGTTGGCCGGACAAGGTGCGAAAATACCCAAAAGAGGTATTTGAGTGACTACGACGTGAGATGAACCAGCTCGAGGCTGAACATCTCGATAATCCAGACCAAAAAAAAAGGAAAACCTATTGTTGAGTGACAGCTTCAGAGCATGTAATGTCTGGATAACGGAAAATAAAATAACTGGATGACGGAAAAATAAATAGTTCGTTTCAAACTAAATTTTTAGTTATTTTTCCTCCAAACAAAATTTAAGTTTTATTTAACCACCGCTACGCTAGAATTATTCTAAAATTTTAATTTCTTCCCCTGAGTCAACGCAACCTGTGTTTTGGAAATCCCTTTCAAGGTGGAAACAATAAAAAATATTAGTTTAGTTCAGCTATACTTTGTGTGGTATTGTGGTAATATCTTTAGGTTGGAACAACCAACCTGTCTGTTTGTTTCGAAACAAAATCGTTGGTTCAAAACAACTATTTTTTTTTTTTTTCAGAGGACTGCAGAAAGCGCTAGTTCTTGAAGCCTGCCACTTTTGGTGTGGCGCTAGTGACGATTTTAACTCTTTAATCTCGGTTCACAATAGATTATACTTCTTTACAATATTTCTTCTACCAAACAACTATTATCAGTTATTTAGATAAATCATTATAATACCTGGCTGATAAACAATGAAAAAATACTATCGTTATGATAACCACTGCACTAAGTACAATACGGAAGATTTTTCTCTCGAATAAAATTAACGACAAAACACGACAACTTTCGCCGCGAACATTGTGTTTGCTGCATATAGCCTTCAAGAATACCGAGCTGTCAAATTAGCATCACACGCAATAAGGCTTGCTTCATTTAGAATTGAACAAACTTTTGCTCATATTGTGGCGCTCCTGGTGGACGGATTTGGAAGTTCTTGGCGCCCACGTGTTGGGAATTTTGTCAGCTTCACGTATGTATTTTTGACATTCCGCAAATCGACTGTACTTTGTAAACAATCAACATGGAAGCCGAAAGAAGGGAAAAAATTGTGCACAGTTATTTGGAAAATCCATTGTGGTCTGCATCTAGGCTAGCTAAACAGCTGAAATTGCCCAGAAATACCGTATGGCGCGTTATCAAACGGTATAAGGAAACATTGACGACGATTCGGAAGCCTCAAGCCAATCGTCGGAGTGGAACTGTCGACCGGAAACTGCGTGGTAAGATTTTGAAGACGATTAAGAGGAATCCCAATCTGTCGGACCGTGATTTGGCCAGAAAATTCGGTGCTGCCCATAGTACCGTGAGGAGAACTCGACTCCGGGAAGGAATCAAGTCGTATCGAGCTAGCAAACAGCCAAATCGGACCATAAAACAGAATAGTGTGGCCAAAATCCGTGCTCGGAAGCTATACGACCAGGTGCTGACCAAGTTCGACGGGTGTCTTCTGATGGACGATGAAACCTATGTCAAGGCTGACTTCGGGCAAATCCCAGGTCAAAAATTTTACTTGGCAACGGCTCGGGGGGATGTTCCAGCCAAATTTAAATTTGTTTTTGCCGACAAATTTGCACGAAAATTCATGATTTGGCAGGGCATTTGCAGCTGTGGCAAAAAAACGAAAGTTTTCGTTACAAATAAGACAATGACGTCGGAACTATACCAAAAAGAGTGTCTCCAAAAACGAATTTTGCCGTTCATTCGATCCCACGACCATCCCGTAATGTTTTGGCCAGATTTGGCAAGCTGTCATTACAGCAAAGTCGTTCAAGAATGGTATGCAGAGAAAGGGGTCCAGGTTGTTCCGAAAAACCTTAACCCACCCAACTGCCCCCAGTTCCGCCCTATTGAGAAATACTGGGCAATCATGAAGAGGAGACTCAAGGCAAAGGGAAAGGTTGTCAAAGACATCAATCAGATGAAGACCTGGTGGAATAAGATAGCTAAAACGATGGACGAAGAAGGTGTGCGCCGCCTAATGAGCCGTGTTACAGGAAAAATTCGAGAATTCCTTCGAAACCGTGACGAATAATTTTATCCGTATTTTTTCTTAAAAGTATGAAGAAAACGCTACATTTGTATAAAAAAAGATCTTGAATTCAATAATAAATAACTGAAATACAGGCAATTGTTTTTGTTCCAATTCTATCTGAAGCAAGCTTTACAAAGCGAAAAAATATGTAAGAAATGTGTGTCCCGGGAATCCCGGGATTTTCGGGATGGTGAAAATTCTTATCCCGGGATTCGGGAAATCGCGAATTTTTCAAGATCCAGGGATTTTTGTCCCGGATATCCCGAGTTTGGAACCTCTAATACTCACTTACTTATGCCGATCCAACTTGCGTTGAAATGTTTTGCTACGAAACCAATGAAACTAATTTAACATGTTGAACATAATAATGCATCAAACGGTTTAACGTAGTCTACGTGAACCGGTCGTGTGTTATACACAACCCCATCGAATTTTTTTCTCCAAGCTACGATCCACCGGGAGAAATGAAACAAAATCATACAAAATTGCATCACAATCTTGCTTTTTTTATTTTGGGTGTAGGCATCACTGAATGCCATCATAGAACCATGATAAAACAAAAATATATCCACTAAACCTACTGATTGTTACCTGGGATAACAAATACCTGCTAATTATGCTCCGACAACCATTCCAGCATAATCTACAACAGAAGCCAACCAAAAACAAACTCCACTCGAATTTGAGACTTCACATTGGCCTCTAATCATGGATCTGCGATGCCGACGCCACCATTTGCTCGGCATCCATGCTCCAGCCGTCCGCAATTTGCCATTGCCCATCCTCGCGATTACAACAGACATATGGTACTCGCACCAAACCAAACAAGCGGCATTCGGGTTTGATTAGAAGCTTTAAGGATAATCTTTTGTTTGTATTTTGATTTCCGTTTCAGAGGGGCCATTAATTAGAATTTAACCGCCATTGGAGCAGGTTCCATTTCCCACAACCATTTGCAATCTGTTCACCGTCCAGCAGGAATGTTTCACCTTGCTGTGGCTCCGAATCGATCCAGATCTCCGCCTCTGTGATCAGAATTGTAATTATTTTATTTAAGATCTCTTTGCTCGAAGTGCGCACCGACCGACTCCAGCCGAGAAAGATATTTTTGCAATTATCAATCACGATAATGATATAATATATGGTCATTATCATTAAACCTCCGCCGAAGCAGTTGCCTCGACGATTCCTACCGAGACCGATAGTCTCAAACGGTTTCAAGCTTAAAGGTGGGCAGAAAAAAAGCCATCCCGCAGAGGACTTCTGCACAGTCTCGGAGTCAACTGGTTGGTTGGTTGGTAATTATAATTGATTTAATGATGAGTTTATAAGTCTCACTGATCTCTCTAATGACCAACCGCATTGCTGGCTGGCTGGTTGACTGACTGGGGCCTGAAAGCACATTAATTAACTTTTATTATCACCCCTTGGCTGCCTTCCCTGCGAGTCCTTTCTGCAGTGCGTCAGAAAATCACCTCGTAAAACTGATTCTGGTTTGAAAACGCGGCCTATCGCTCTCGAAGGGTTCCACGCTTGGAATGTGTGATTGAATGCTGTCCAGTGCTCTACAGTGGCTGTCGCAGAGGGATTTTATGTCTTCGCCTCCAGGGCCGAACTGGTGAGTCGATATGCCTTAAGAGAATCGAGTGTGGTGAATATATACCGCGTATTATTCCTTGTGGATCAAATGGAGAATGGACTCACACGAGGTGACTGTAGTCACCTTACTCGATTCTCTTCTACTTCTACTTCGATTCTGAGAATAAGTGATATTTTCAAGCTTAAAGTTTCGCGCTTGCAGAAAAGTCTGAACATACCTGGGGTATGGTGTCCCCAATAACCCATGGTCAGGGGTGCCAATTTTTTTTTCAAAAATAATTATCAAAATGAACTAAAAAATAAAGGCAAAAACCTGGAACCTGTTCCACGACTATGTTTTCTTGGAAAAATCCAAATCTCTGAAGTATTATAATATACCTACCTATCTTTTAATTTTTCATTTTTCATTTTGTTCATTTGTCCAGATGGTCCAGATGGTTTATCGAACTAAATTTCTAAAGAGAGTTCAAAAAATTTGAAGGGGAATCTCGAGGATTATTCCATCAAAAACCTACCGAAAACTTCAAGGCAGTTCGAAGAAACATCCATGGGTAATTTGAGGTTAAACTTATGAATTTGATTGACATTGATAGTATTCCAGGGCACTGAAATTCCATGGAAATTTTTCGAAATTTTTTGAAAGTATGAAAAGAATGTTAACACCGTTTGAACCGTTTGAACTGTGTTGAATTTTTAAATTATCATGTACAGTCTTCAAAATTTCATTAGATTCGCCATGTTAAAAGGTTTGACTAGAATTTAGTTTTTAAATTATTCAAAATTGAAAAGTTCTACAAGAATGAATTCTTCGGAAAAATTATTCATTCTTATGAAAAAAAACTATTTTGTAAAAGAAAATAAATGTTTTTCAAATTTTCTAGGATGGTTGATCAGATGTTATTTTGAAGTTTGTGCTTCAAATTTTATAAATTCAACACAGTTTAAAATTCAGGTTACTTCTAAGCTACTGTCAAAACTTCAGCTCAATCCATCTCTTTAGTGCTGATAAGAAAATGTCAAATATATGACAATTTTATATGAAAAACTGTAGACGTATTTGATATTTTCGCCACCACTGCATACTAGGAACTATTTCAGTTAAAAATAGAATCTTTTGATTGAAAATAAATTCCTTTAAAGAAATCTTAATAATAAATGCAAGACAAGTGTTACAAGAAATGCGAAGGGAATTTTGATAAAATTTCCAAGGAAATATTGAGAAGCGTTTTAAAGAAATAATCGGAACTCTGTTTGTAATAAGTGAAAAAAAAAATGGGAACACACTTTTTTTTACAAGCAGTATATTTCGGATATTTACCTTCGAATTGTATTGAAATGGTTTGATTCTTAAAAAAATATTAATATTTTTTTCGACGAGTATTATTGCGGTATCACTGTGATCGATTAATCAAAATGTTTGTAGAAAATGAAAGATAAATAATAGTTTCGACAGTTTAACAATATTTTCAATAAAAGTAAGCCACACGTGCGGCAAGATTATCCCCCTATATTTATGAATAACATTCAACAAAAAAGTCGAGAAAATTACTTTATTTCAAAACGTCGATAAACTTTGTTATAACCAAATTCAGTAGAATAAAATACATGAAATATCATAAACAATAATGTTCATTTTTATGAAACATTATTGTTTCTGATATTTTATGTATTTTATTTTACTTGTTTCATTTCATTGGTAGCATTGTGTGTAGGGTATGTATTGATTTTTTTTTTTCTTGGGTGGACCTGCATGACAGTTTGGTTGTCGAGGCTGGACCCTTTCTCAACATTTTCCATTTCTAGGATGAATTTCATGGTCACACTAGCATATACCGACCGCGTGAGCACCATTTGAAGTATTAGGTATTTTGTCTTCGTATTTTATAAAAGATGTAGAATTTCTCATGTCATAGTGCCCATCCCTGCAATATTGCACCCAACAAATCTGAATCAATTTCTTGTTAAAGATGTCTAAGTAGACTATTATATAACTATTTCGAACACTTCCTGGAAACGACGTTCAGAATACTGTCTATGTTGGCAGTGCTGAAGTCTCCTCCAGAAATGACTCTGAAATTACTATATGCATTTCATAAATACTGTCTTGTGAATAGTTCAATAATTACAATTACCTCTTGGGGACGACATACAGGCCCATTATACAGTCTTTCTCGACAATTAGTGGTACTGAAGTCAACCCCAACAATTTTTTTTGATTTCAGAAATTTACCTGGTTATATGTTTACCTTACTTCTAAAACTACATTTTCGAAAATATTATCGGTAATGAATAAACTTTTATCTCCATATTTTGCTTATGAACATTCGTTATCTTCGGAACTTCTAATCAATCTGGGGAGTCTATACTCTACTAAATTTTTCGTACAAGAGACAATAATATCGAGAATTCTAAAATGCAAATTCCGTGAACAGAGATTTGACATTAAACATTTTATGTATAAAAATCACTCACCTTCGGCAACTATATGAAGCTGTCAAAGAGATGGGTGATTTCAAAAAATACAATGTGAGTTAAAAGTACCCACCTTCAAACAGCTTCATGTAGTTCCAGAGGTGGGTATTTTTCACTTTTATATGGGTGAAAATTTACTTCGTAAAAATTTGAAATGCTTCAGAGTTTGTCAGAAGAACAAGTATACAATTCTTATGGTTAAATTTTCTTTTCAGCTTTGAATTCGGGATTACAACAGAATTCTGAAGGAGGCATGTCCCCTTAGGCACTCCCAGTAGTTACGCCAATGGCGAGCGGTGGCGCTTTAACCATGAGCCATAAGAGGCTAGGACTTTCAGGGTTGGTGCTCATGTCCACTGCGACAAACAAGCTCTGCCTACAAGTGGGAGACGTCTGTGCTCCAGCCCGGAGGGTATTTTTTGTTGTTGTTCTTTTTTTATTTTTTACTTAAATAATCCGTAGATTGCACGCTGGAAGCTGATATGAGACTAACTTCATCACTCTTATCTTGATTGCTTATGAAAAGCTATTTGTGAAGTAATAACTGTCCAACCAGGATTCAGAGTAGATAAGCATGAAAACATTTATTGCCCACCACGCCGAGGCAAATCGAAAAAATGGGAAGATAAAAGTGATATAACATCAATTTAAATTATAAATAAATAAAACCTATATCTATATTCATTGAAAATCTTTAGCTAATTTGTTTATATTAGGAAGTATGTTGATGTAGCTTTTTTCAAATCATTCAAAAACATTTGATAACTATTTTTACAGGGGAAATTTTTTTTTCAGAGACACACTCTGACATATTCAAACACCTCACCACAACAAGACAAATTTCCGTAATTTCTGGAACCACTCACATGCATGTTTACATCATAAGCATAACTTTTCAATTTTGGTTTGACAGACGTGTTGAAAAACAGCAATACCCGGGAAAACTTTCTCTGGCACCCCAAAACACGATTATCCCCCTGTTTTATAACGATTCAAAATAATACATTGGCCAAATATTGCGAGAAAGCAAGAAATCTTTTTGTATAAAAATATTTTAACTGACTGACCTATGACTGATCATCATATAGAAAGTTTGTCTTTGTTGGCGATTCGTTTCATTTGGAATTCTTTTCTTAAAAAATTTCATCGAATAATAAAACATTTGATCAGAGATTGCTTCTTTACACTACAGTACATCGTTTTCTAACACTTCCAGAGTGACTTATCACAGAGAAAATTCTGGAACCATCAACCAAGCAGTACTAAAGACATCTTATTATGGAGTTCAAATTAGACAGGAATAAAACAGTAAGATCGGGAGGATACGGATAAAAACTTAGCTGATCGATGCGTGAAGCAATGGATCATCATCGGGGATGCAAAATTGTTACTCTTGTAGGCAGTAGTCACAAACACAAATGTAACTCGGATTCATCGAAAAGTTCAATGCACTTTTCAAAATCACACTGATCTGCCGCCAGTAAATTAATCTTTTATTCACCAGACACTCCCGGAAGCCTGAAAAATAACTCGTACGCAGCCGTGCAAAATGGCAAACAATTTTCAGACAAAACAGCAACCGATGGTCTCACAACACATCAATTTACACTCAGTAACAAGAGAACTGAATTTCTTCACTAAAAACTATCAATTTTCATATTTCTGAAGAGCGAAAAAAAAAATTCCATCGAGAAATCAAACTTTACGTCCGTCCAACATCAAACTAAAAAAATAGGCTATACATACATTTATTCAACATTTGAAGTACCTAAATTAACCATGTGTAAAATTCACCGCAAATGACGTGTTATTTGGTCACCTTACATGTGACAGCCATTCGCAGTAGAGGTTCCAACCCGAGATATCTTGAAAAATTCGGGATTTCCCGAATCCCGGGATAAGATTTTTCACCGTCCTGAAAATCCCGGGATTCCCGGGACTCACATTTCTTACACATTTTTTCGCTTTGATACTTCCCAATAAATTTCAGTGTCCCGATTACGCGCATTCAATATAACCCATACAACGTCCAACATAGGGAAATTGCCCCCATATTAATCTCATTGTTCCTATATTCATCCTACGATGAATCAAACAAATTGGCAGTTAAAGGATCGGATTCGTTTTCTAATAATGTTTGCTTAGGTGAAATAACTAAAACAAACATTACTAACTAATCCTGTCACGTGTATATCGTTTTATTTCAAGTAGGATGAATTGCAAAGTGATGAGATTAATATAGGTAGGGTAACGGGATGTAATGTTAGCCTAGCTCCTTCATTCGGCCTATGTACCAAAAATGTCATTAATTCGCCGATAATCAACAAAATTATATTCCTATCAGGATGACAGATTTATTTCAAAGCAGTTGAAACATTATTAATCAATTAATAGTTGCTCACTTCCACGTAATTCTCAATTTCCTCAACTTTTTAGACAACATGACTTTACTGGTTAAGCTGAACAGATTATCTACACGATCTTCGAATGATCTTAATTTGCAGAAATTGAACCTATAAACCGAATAATACAGCCAAGATGTACAGAAAATAGTCACACGTTATAAACTAACAGGTCACATAGGTAAAATAACAATGATTTAACAAGAAAACCATCGACCCATTGTTAGGAACATATTTTTTTCCACGTTCCCAACTATGGCCTGTTATATGGAAAGCGTGGTAAAAATGTTGTTATTGGTAAAATTTACAATAAAAATGTCTGTTGAGTTTAAAAATTTTCTATATGGGTCATCTTAACACACACAAAAGAAACAAAAACTGTGTAGAGAGAATTATAATTTTTGTTTTACCAAATGTCCCTAAATCAAAAGTAAAAAACACTTAAGTGTTTCTTAGCAGTTTTAGTATAGTTTGATTTATGAAATTGTTTGTTGGGTAGAGCTAACCCAAGAAACATTTTTGGTTTTATGAAGGTTCTGTAGATCATAATTCAGACTTCTAGAATGCTATAAAACCTCTATAAAACTTAAATGTTACTTGGGAATACCGCAATGAAACAAAAAAACAAGAAAAAAGGGTCACACACCCACATTTAAAAACAAATTATCCCAAAGGGCCGAACTTTCCCCCCCAAAAAAACCCAATTTTGGCCTTTAAAACCCCCATTCACCCCAATCCCTCCCAAAGTTTCCGACTTTAAAAAAAAAGTTTTTTAACTTTTCGTGATACATACTACCAAATGGCATATTGAACATATCTAAGCAAGTGTATAACTAGTTAAATATCGCTTCCAGCTCAAATACATTACGAGTTATAGTAAAAAATGTAATCGATTGTTGCATATTAGGCTGAGTCAAGGGACACATACCCTACATCTTCCCTGCATATATATTGTACCTACATCAATGTTATACATCATTCATGAAAATGCACCATTCCTTTTGTGTTGGTTCAGTAGGCATTTGCATTTTTGCACTACACATTTAACACACACACGCGCGCGCGCCAATACGACGCAAGCTGTCATTTCCATTCAAAACATTGTTTTCAGTCACGGATTACTGCTTCTGTGTACATTGAATAATTTCGGATTGCCGTTACATCAAAGTAAGTAGTAATACAAAATCTGTGCTAATGTAGCCTTACATCCAATTATTTTAAACGCATGGCTGAAATTTGGAAACACTTCGATAGAATTGCGGATGACAAGGAAAAAGCACGATGTCGGAAGTGCGAGTAAATTTTGTCGTGCAAGGGCTCTTCGACCAGTGGCTTGCTCCGGCACATGAAGAACAAACACGACATGGATTCCAAACTCCCCACAAATCCCAGTGAGTCTGCTGTGAAAGTTAAATCATCCACACCGAATGTCCCAGTGAAACAAGTATCGATGCTCAAGTTCGTTAAACGTCAGCCACTGGCGGAAATTGTAGCTCGGCTGGCAGCAGAGGACGGATTTTCGATCAATGCAATCACCAACAGCAAGTTTATCAGACAATCGATCGCAGATCGTGGATATTCTCTGCCAACGTCGATTACATTCGTCATGAAGCTGGTCGCCGAATAGCAGCAAACGCGGGATGAAATAGTGAAGCGTATCGATAACGGTGAACTGGTTAGTCTCACTTTGGACGAGTGGACAAGTCTAAGCAACAAGCGCTACTTAAACGTGAATGCCCATATCGCTGACGGATAATTCTACAACCTGGATCTCGACAAAATTCGTGGATCACTACCTGCTGAAAAGGTTTTGGAAATGGTCAAGGATATGGTCAGGAAATTCGGTATTAAGGATGGAAACATTGTAGCATCAACGACTGACGGAGCTCGAGTGATGACGAAGTTTGAAAGATTGTCGGATTACCTTCATCGGCAGTGTTACAACCATGCGATTCACTTGGGGGTTTGCGATGTCCTGTACAAGGATCAGCCACCGGTTTCAATTGGAAATGAGGATTCAGATAGCGACGATGTGGATAATGATAAATACGATGATGAAGTTGGTTCTTCGGGTAAATATATTGGAATGTTCATGTTCATATTAAAGAAAACAGCTAATTTATTTCAATTATAGCCTTATACACCACGTGATTTGGAGAGTCACTGAAACGTATTCGAAGAGTCGTGATTTTTTTCAAAACTTGCCTGTTAAGAATGCACTGCTTCAAGAAAAAATCACGAAAATGTTAGATAGACCACTTCAACTGTGTGTGGACGTCAAAACTCGTTGGAACTCGACTGAAACGATGCTGGAGCACTTCATTCGCGGTTTTGATTTAACACAAAAGAACTTTCCCCAACACACCCTTTACGTCTTTTTTTGGACAGTGATTTTGAGGTTGCAAAAAAACTCCAGGAAGCTCTTCAGCCAATCAGACTCGTTTCGGAAGGGCAGCAGGGTAAATGCACCCTTCTTTTTGGGAAAATGCTCCTTCAACTTTGGAAAAATGCTCCTTAGATGCGTTTGCCCGGTATAATGCAATCGGAGGTATTTACCTTCTGGTTAGCGCTTGCCGGGTGTTTTGACGGGTCTTAAGTTTCTTCAAGATTGTATAGCAGAGCTTCGCTCTGAAATCTTGTAGATAGTTTTGACGGGTTTAAATTTCATTTTGACGAGTTCTAATTTAATTTTGAAGAAACCTAATTTCGTTTCGACGGGTCTTAATTTCGTTTTGAAATTCAGAAACTTAAAACCCGTCAACACTATACAATCTTGAAGAAACTTAAGACTCGTCAAAACACCCGGCAAGCGCTAACCAGAAGGTTAATACCTCCGATTGCATTATACCGGGCAAACGCATCTAAGGAGCATTTTTCCAAAGTTTAAGGAGCATTTCACCAAAAAGAAGGGTGCATTTACCCTTTGCCTTTCGGAAGCATTGGGTAGACGAGATGCTACATTGCTGTCTACGGAAGGCAGCTTGAGTTTCTTGTATTCGAAGCTTAAGAAAAGTAACTCAGAAGTTGGAAACGACCTCTTCGATGCAATCACGAAAAGAATCAACGGACGGCGCCAAAAGTAAATAATAACAGCGCTGAAGTTTCTTTAAGGTCTTCCGTTGTCAACGCAAGTGCCAGCAGAACTGGAAAGCTCATCGAAAACGCAAATGATTAAGTTCACCAAGGAACTGGGAGCTCGATTGTTGCAAGACTGCCAAAGACAGACCGACGATGATGCTGCCGAGTTGAATGCTGGATTGTACTATATGCATGACGATTCAGGATCGACACCATCGAGCATGCGGGAAGAACTGGAATCGGCTATAAAGGAATATGCCAACCCGTCCCAGACAGATTCGGTAATGATTGATTTTTCAAAAGTAATTGCGAAAGAGCTGTCACTTTTTGAACTTCATGGTAAGTTGAGCCCAAATCTTGAAATCATTTTTGGCGGTTTAAAATCAATCAAACCGACGTCAACCGATAGCGAGCGCATCTTCTTGAACTCCGGAAATATCTGTTCTAAAAAGCGAACCTCACTGTCCGATGAAAGCATTGATTGATAAGACCAGTAGCCTGATTTGAACCATTGATTTTTTTTATTGACGAAAAAAACATATTCCTAACCACAAAATTGCGTTTTTAAGCACATTGAAAAAATTCTCGGGATCCCGGGATTTCCCGGGACAAGCAACAAATTTTATCCTGAATCCCGGGACAAGCAAATTGGTCGGGCAATGGAACCTATAATTCGTAGCGTGGAATCCTGGGAATAAGCTGGCATTCTATCGAAAATAAACCTGCTGGCCGCTTTTCCGTTGTTCAATGCATGCTGATCAATTTACAGACTTTCAAGGGACGCAATGAATTTGCAATGCTTTCCAACATCAATGACATTATTTCATATCGTATAAAATCAGAATTACTACTCTCGCAATTGAATTTTTATACTCCCAGCCGGCATCTTAGAACACGGAAATTAGTCTCAAACAAATCATACAAAACAAATTATGCAAAAAAATTGATCCATCAATCAAATGATGCGCCATTATAATCTACATTGCGAAATGATTGGCATCACTTTGTTTAAAGAACAAATAAAATCTCGTCCAAAAGACAATAGAAATAATGCATAGCATGTAAGTAAAACGTTGTAACCATTGTATGTAATCTTATTTGATTGACGAAATAAAAAAATATTAAATAAACTTTCTATGGCTGGCTGACTCCACGCCGGATTCCTATCAGCTTGCTGGCACACGCCAGCGCTCTATTGACAGCCACCGCACCGACTGTCTGTCGCTTTGTCGACTGCCTATCTGCTGACTGACCAAGCAAGTGCACTCCCAACCCTAAAGCAATTAACGAAGGAACCTTCCGCGCTGCATATGAAATTCTTGGTTACTTAAATCTGAAGTCTGTGATAGGAAAATCCTGTTGATTTAGTATGCAAGCGGTAATTATAATTTTGCGGTTACTATTTATTTAGTATGCAATTTCTGAAACCAACATTTTATTTGTGTTGTTTTTAATAGTTTACAATTGTTGAATGATAAATGAATTTGAAAAAAAAAAATCGAATTTAAATGTCGAGAAAACTTCAGAAAGCGATCTGGAAATTATTGAGTAATTAAAGCTCAAAGTATTTTTTTTCGTGACGGCGGATATTTTTTTAGCATTCATTGACATGTTACCCTTGCTGTAAGAAGTCAAGTGCTCGTAAAAACAGGTTGAAGTTTACAAAAATTTCAATACAATAATCTAATTGATGAAGTTTTACTCAATTTTCCTTTGCAATGTTGCGATTTGCTTGTTTATCCGTATTTGTACATTTATGGTTAACAACAAGCATTTGTTCCCTGAAGTATCTTATAAACATGTTTTCCATTCTTCGAAAATCACTAACAAGAAGCAAACAAGCACTCGCAAGTTGAATCAGTTCGTTTGACTCAGCAGCAGCTGCTTTGGTGCAACACAAATTGTCAATTACCAGTCGTCCTGCGGGTATGCCTATCTGAAATGGAGAATTGTCGGAGCAATTTGAACGCCAGTACCCGATGGATTGGATGTTTCGGGATGCTGGATTGTTGGGCCAGCACTTGCTTGAAGCAATAATAGCCAACTCGGTCCACTTTCGATTGCTCCGGTTGTCAAACATCTGTAAGGAAAAGGGCAAATAGCCAAGGTGCAGCAGCAGTGCTGAGCAGTGGACTCTAAAGAGGTCAAGGGAATCACGAGAAATTGTCGATAAATTGCGAGCCGATTCGATAAATTATGGGTTATTTTCTAATGAAGCTGCCGTCTCTCCAGGGAGTGAATGTTGACTGTAGCTCTAACTGATGGAATACAAATAATTCCATCGGTGGGAAAAATTTTATGTTTAAAGAATTGAAAATAAAAACATGAAAAAACAACCATTTAAATGGATCATTTCTCTACGCATGAAACATCAACACTTATTTAATTTAGATTATAACTCAATTTTATCTCATACCAGCATCATTGAATGAATTTAAGCAACCCAAAAATGAAGGAACCCAATCTGAGGCTTGTGAGGCAGCATTACAAATGATCGTCATTTTCCTAATTTATTTACCCAAATTGAGAGATCTGCGTGAATAAATTAAAAGTAGCTCCGAAAACGCACCGAGACAGGACCCTTAAGCAAATAACCGAATGAACTCTCGGAATACGAATGGGTGTGAAATAAAACCACGCGGATGGTTCCTTCGTCTGTGGAAACAGCGAAACGCTTTCAGCGAGAAAGGCTTTCATAGAATCGGTTAATTTATCAATCTGAGTTCCCCCTTTTCCGGTCGTCCAAAATCAGCATGAATTCGACTGACGCGTGGAAACACCTTTTGCCGTTTAGGACTGCTGTGTTTGGTTTGTAGCTGGTGGTGTGTGAGCCAGAGGGAGGGGTGACACTGCCGACCATCACCCGTAACGTTAGCCATAAATCTTGACTCCAACTAAGTGTGCTCCTTATTTCCGCTAGTTTGATGGGGCCGTTATAGACAAATACCGGGCTAATGCAACACACGGTTTGCTGCTGCTACCTAGTTTGCGCGTTGCGTTGGCTTTCTGAGACAGTAAGGGCGGAAGAAAGTGATACACATAATCTAATCGAGGTAATGAAAGTAAAGCATCAGCGATTAAGCTTAATGGAGCACGGTGGGAAATTTATTGTCAGTTTGGTACGCTACCGGTAAGTCGAGTGCTCTGGTGTGAGAAAATCATTTCTCCTTTTTTTCTTTTCAGAGTTATTGGAAGATTTTTCATGTGTGTAATGTATGCTTGAAAATAATATGGCCTGATTTTAGAGATTTTTCATGTGATTACACTGCTGCCTGGTGGTGAATCCACTAATTCATCACCAACTGTAGTAGCCTTTTTGCGTACAGGAAAACAAATTACAGTGTTATTGGTTAGTTGTTGTCAGTTAGATATAGTTACAAACAATTTGAGTTTATAAATAGCTGAATAACCTTTTTTTTAGCTTAAGACACTGATTTTCGATTGAAAAGCCGTTATATAACATGCAATGTTTATTGAGTAGTTGTAGTTGTTTGTTGATTTGCAACATCCATGGCCATTGATTTGCAACAGTCAAACAACTTCATTGTTTTACAAAAGCGTCATTCAAGGGTGGCGAACCGTAACGTGGTTAAGGGATAACGAGACCTGGTCAGCAACGAATGGAACGGATACTTTACACCCCAACCAAAGAGGTAAGCGTTAACGTCAAATATATCTGCAACACCAAGTTCCCGAAGAAGGTGGTTGACGATCGGCGAGAAGGGAATGTCCAAACCGTTGCTCTTCGCTTTGGGGCTTGCGGTTAGTGGGGACATATACAGTAGGAAGTTCCTACTGGAAGTCGTCGCTTTCATCAAGACGCTTCACGCGAAGGAAGATGGGGTTTTCTGGCTGGACCTGGCCTCGGTCCATTATACCAAGCGATAACTGGAGGAGATGAACTGACTGAAGATCGCGAGCTCTCCCAATGTCTCCTCGGTGCAAACAATAGAAATTTTTAAGGCTGATCTCAAGCGGAAGATCTACTGCAATAATTGCGTGGTTGAAACGGAGGAGCAGCTGAACGCCAAAGCCACGAAACACCGCGTCGAAGCATTTGTGTAGAAGGCTTGACTAACGAATGATTTCACAAAACAATTGTCCATTGAATTATCTTTGGTAGTTTTGTTTCATCGCGAACCGAAATAAGTCCATTTTTAATAATGTTTAGCTTTTTTCAGGTCTGAAAACGAACTGCCGATAATTAAGGAAACCTAGTGACTCCATCTGAATAATTAGACGATGGTCCACCATCTTCTCAAAAATCTTTCTAATGCAGTTAAACAATGTTATAGGCCAGTTGCTACCCGCGAAATTTCTGTATTTTCTGGGTTTAGGAATGAAAACCAACAAACATTTTTTTTTCCAATCGCCGGGAATTGTTCCCTGGTCCCAAACTTCCATGTTCTACAGAGGAAGAAGGAAAGTTTTTCCAAGTTAGAGAAGATTGTTAAAAAGAAGCAGCCCCGTGTACTCTAGCCCATTCCAGCTCGTTAAAAGAGAAGTCCTTATTGTATTACAGAATAAGGTCAGTATCAAATCAGGGGACGGTATAGAAGATAGGTTTCCTGTAAGACTAAATATTATTGTCGCTCAGATGGTTTACTTTATCCCAGAGTTCTTTGGTGGAGGTCTCGGGGTTGATGGCAGTGATAGTTTGTCTCCACTAAGCAACCATTTTTCTCAGGAGAACCACTAGTTCTAGGGATATAATGTTCAGAAATATTGAACAATATAGAAGGGTGTTTCGATCAAAATTTGGTCGACCTAAACTTGACGGATTTCCTTTCATCGTGCATTAAAAAAGTTTGCACATCGCTCATTTTGAAGATGTGTGCGTGTAGCATCATGCCTATATTTTTATTTTGAGATTAGCACATCAGTTATCAAAATGTTGCTAAGGAAGAGAAGCAAAGCATCACGTGCATGGCGAAAATCCAAACTACTCTCACGCCAAGATGGCGAAATTGTTGAATGTGGCTAAATAAACTGTTACAAACGTATTGAAAGTGTTCGGTGAACGTTTGTCAACAGCCAGGGAAGCTGGATAGGGGGGAAATCGAAAGCCGGAGGACACAGCGTCGACAACAAGAGTTGCCCGCTGTTTTGAGTGGAACCCCAACCTCTCCGTCCGAGATGTCGCAAAGAAACTGTGGCGCCTTCAACCGTGGATGGAGCTAAAAAACGAGCTGGACTGTCGACTTACAAGAAAGTGGTGACTCCAAATCACGACGATAAACAAAACACGTCGGCCAAAGCACGATCGTGAAGGTTGTACACGACTAAGTACATCCAATGACTTAGCTACTGATTGGCCAGTCTATAATAAGAAAAGCGAGTCAATAAAGTCACTCCGTATCTTAGTCATCGGATGTACCGATAACGATACGAAACTTTCTTCTAGAACGATTCCAAGAATATTGACACCCTGAATGTTAGGATTCAATTCAAATAATTTTCTGACCATCCATGGGAACCTGCTCCGGGGTGACTGTTCCAGGATCAAGTCACCGGATTGTCATCTGGCAATCACACACATTCCTGTGTATTCTTTGAATTACTGTTAGTGTCATTACTGCTGATTTTATATTGTAATCTTTTAAAAGTATACCATTTTCGGAACATGGTTCCGGATATCCGATATTTTTAGAGACAGATGATATCCATCGGTCATAATAGACAATTTTGAGAAAAAGCTTGAGTTTCTTAATCCAACACTGTAAACATATTCCAAATCGGTTGAATATTCCCATAGTTATGGTCATTTTAGTTCCGTGGGTAAAAACGTTCCCTGTCGGCCTCTTTAAGGTGTTTTTTTTGTTGGACACTCAACTGTTAATAAAAACTTTGATCGACTCACACACATTACCGTTTTACCAAATTTTGATCGGAACACCCTTTAGTAACGAAATCGTCCAGAGAGGAAGGTGGATTGTCAATGAATTTGTCAAATACTTGGTTCTGATGGAGTGGAGAACCATGATATCCACCGTTCCATCGAAAAGCGCCCTCAAATTAAGTAACTCTTTTGTTTGTGCTGCGTCACGAGCTCGCAGAACATTTTTGCTTCCATTAGTTTTCGTTGTTGTGTCATCGTTTTTCTAAGGACAAAAGAACTGAGCTTCTATTCTTCATCGGCATCCAGGGCATCCCAGCAAGGAAATCTGCAGCTGTCCCCGATTCTGACTGACAATGCTTCATCCCTATGCCGAGCCTGAATAAAAGGGTCCAACCCTGGATGAGACCAATGAATTCGTCACCATCCTGTTGTACCGTTACCTATCAAGATTCACCTTCAAATAACTATACTTTTCACAGAATTGTCTGGAACTAACGTCAAAATTAAACCTTTCGTGTCTACTTCAATGAGTGTACGAAAAATAACGCCATAGAGACCGGCAAATCACCAAATAAAAACGCGTCTGAACTTTTTGACCGCTTACTTGTGAATAATGAGACCATGATATGAACCATTTCGGTTCGTCCCTCCTGTTATATATTAGTTTTGAATAGCATAGTCTAGAAAGACGAGAGTCACAAAAATTGAGCATGAAGCAAAATGTATGAGAGGGGACGGACCTCAGCTATAAAATCAGACACCGGCAACCAAGCAAAATTATTTTGCAGATGAGGAGTCTGGTTATTGCAGAATTAAACATGGAATGAAACTTGATAAAATAAAAAGAAGAAGACAATTTGAACTATTTGATAACCGTTTTGGAGGAACCTGAAAGGGAAAGTTAAATTTTCAACCCGTGCATATTCAAATTTGTATGGGAACAAGAGAAGGTCATTTTAAGGTAGAGACTTGAACTACTTATACAAATAGTGCATGATTCAAATTTCAAAGCAACAGTTCTGTAAATTTTCCGATCAAATGATGTATGAATGATGTGATTCTGAGTTAGTTATTAGTATTATTGATTATTAGCTTCCCAAGCAACACAAAACTAACATAATTGGTTGCAATAACTTGATTGCAACTTATTTGAGTTGCATTCAAGTTACTTCAACTTATTTGCAACAAGTGTGCTGGTAGGATTAAGCGTAACGCTCTATTTTTTTTTCAAAGTGTTGAAAAAACACCCGATACACAAAAGAGGAACGTAGTGTTACATTAAAAGATGAGATTTTGATTTATTTAAGCACTTGAAAACGTTCAAAAAATTGTCTGACTTCTGCAATATTTAAACAAAAATAGTTAAGGCAAAACATCATGGATTGTCACGCTTAGATTCCAAATTTCTGAAGAATGGTTTAAAATTTAGTAGAAGATATGTTCGATCGCACCACAGAACAATTTTTATGAATAATCCCACGTACGAGGCCCAAAATTTGAAACACAGGTATCAAATTATCAAAGTCACGTCAGAGGTGGCAAAAGTTTCTTTAAGGCCATTATCCTCTATAAATGGCAATTGATGCACACATGGATCATTAAACGATTTCTCTCATATTTAGTTGCAGGTTAAATAATAGTAGGCTGTTTGATTAAAAAAAAATTGCCAATTTAAGCATATAAAAAGTATTGTCAAATCGTCAGGTCTCAAGAAATTCGACAAAGATGTTTCATTAGGGCCTAACTGATAAACGTAAACAATGACTTCTTCCGTAAATTTCTCGTGGCACAAAGGCTACCTATGTAAGCCTCCAATTCTATCGGATAGGTGAACTATTTCTCATCGAAATAATGGAATGATTTGGCAAGTTTTCAATGGCGAGAAATTCGCGGAAAAAGCCATTGGTTACGTTTGTCAGTTAGGCCCTAATGAAAAATCTGTGTCGAATTAAGGTTTGAATCAATTAGTTTTCGTACCATCCTGCCGATGATATTCGAACAATAGGTGGTCCTTGAAATAAACAACCACGGTACTATCCAGGCTGGTAATTTTGCCACCATATATAGCATTTTTTTGCCCACTGTGCTTTGTGGGAAACGACCGAGGACATCACCGATGGATGGCATTCATAAATCATGAACTGAATAGAACACACATTCCTTTGACACATCCTTCTGTCGATCGTCGCAATTGCCGCTCAGCAGTGGGTGGTGGTGATTGGAGCGAGTGGGGAAAATAAGTATTAAATCGAAGATAAAATTGTCGTTTTATGATAAATTATCATACAATCAACAGCAACATATCGAAGGCAGGTACGTCAGCCTCAGCTATTGTTTCACCAGTTGCTTGGCTGCCGATGACGATTGAACGATGAGGTGAGCTTTTTCTGTCTATCTGATTCGTAGAGTTCTAAACAGCAACGGTGTAAGGTTGTTTGTCACTCGTGGGGTAGTCACCGTGTCTGATTTAGCCCATGATGGCGAGTGGCTAGGGTTGAACTGATTTGTCTTTGCCTTCAATGGTAATAAATAATAAATTACGTGAAAACTGTATGCTATCAACCCCAATTCAAGTGCATGAGTACTTGAGCGCATCTCGGACTTCGTTACCACCTTCATTTGCACTGATATCAATCAGGGGAATCCAATCTCACGAACAATGATTACTCTTTTTACATTTTAATTTCATATTCACCTTAATGTCGTTTAATTGTTCCTTCTCCGATGGTATTATTAAACAATTTGTGTCGTTCCATAGATCGCTTGTAACAATCTGTTTTGTTTATTCGTTTCTCCCAGTCTCACTTCCCCACGGTGTACAAACGAATGAACAACAATGCAAAACTAAGCAACAGCAGCAGCCGCCGCTTCTAAGAGATCGTGCGATCATAAATTATTTATGAGAAATTCGTTTATTTCTTCTTATTCGCATTCATCATTCGCAAATTAGCACGATTTCACTCTCGGCGAGTCAGCAACTGGCAGCGGTCGGAAGGGTAGTTTGAGTTGAGGTGTGTGCGGCTCGATGCAGCGATCGATCCCAAGACAGCACACGGTAGTCGTCACTGCAGATCAATCGGATTATAGGTACATACTTATTATATGCTCATTGTATTTTCGAACAGCGCGAGATGGCGGTGAATGGTATGTTTCTATGTGTAGTCGTCTGACGCTAACCATAGGACTGGGATCGTTGGACGACAAGAGTATATTTTGCACTAAGTTCCAAAATATTCTCTTAGATTTGTTTGAGGTGAATTACTTTGATTGGTATGATGTCTTTAGCAAAGTTGTAGATAGAAATTTTACCATTCTTGAAAAAATATACACTGTAAAAAAATGTTTAGTCCTTGAAAAATATAATTAACATTTACTATCTCAAAATGTAAACATTATAAAATTGTTTTTTTTTTTAATATTAAAACTCACTCAAACTGATGCCTGACTTGTCCTGGAGACACAAAAAAAAAGTTATATATTTTAGTTAACTTCACCTTTTTTATATTTTGATCGAATGTGATTGTCACAGTGGTTATTTCTCCTATTTTTATTTAATTTTTCATTCCAACACATCCGTACTATACGATTGGATCTGCTTTTTGACAGCTGAATTGGTCTACGAATGGAATAGAGTCCGATATTCCCGGAGCAATTGAATTGGTACATTAAACCCTAAAAATATTTATCTGTATCTAATATTTAAGCTATACTGATGTACAAGGGAATTCGAATGGTGAAAACAAACAGTTGATCACAAACGTTGGTAATATCCACATATGTTCTGTCAACAATAAAAACTTGAAATTACAAACAAGCGTTAACTACACGAAAAAACATGAGGTAAGTTTTGATGATATATATATATTTTTTTAATATTTTTAGAGAAAATCATGAGTAGCCGAGCATGTAAATCAAATTTATTCATACTTTCAATAAAATTAAGTGTTCGCAAAAGCTGCGGAACCTTTCGAATGGTACTATTTCAAACTTGAAAATGATTGGATCAGAATTGAGTTCTGAATTTTGTATTTGTTCGTCTTGTCGTCCGTCTACAGACAAACAATCTGGCAGCTCGGTACAAGAAGCAGTCTGTTCCAAGAAGCTCGAACGTGTCAACTACTACTGCGGTGTTACACGTCGTAACAAGTTTCGAAAGTCTTACATCCGAAGTCAGTGACTTCTGTTTAATCGATCAACGATTACGGGCAACCAGTCAACATCTAAATAGTCAACCGAGGCATTGTAGGAATCCAAGTGTCACCAAGTGACTCAACGAAACTAATCTACGTCCAGGATCCGGAAAACGAATGTCGCAAAATCAACGAAAGCGTAAGAAGACATCTTTTTCAATCACAAGCCTGAAGATGATGCTGAATTTGACAAGTTTTAGACAAAAGATTATGCAGAAAAATTCAGATCCACGGGGGTGTAGTGGTTAACACCCATACCTCTCACGCCAAAGTCAGGAGTTCGAATCTCACCCCGGACATGTTACGAAAATGCCCAAAAGAGGTATTTGAGTAACTACGACGGGAGATTGCTGCCGAGGTCATGGTCCATCAATGAAATTATGGAAGAATTTTAAGCTGGCAAAAACATCGCCACCAAAGCAATAGAGAAAAACGATAAAGGACTTTTGGCAGTCGACAGTTTGCTTATCTGCCTAAGCTTTGAGTGATCAAAAATCAGAGGCAGTATTCATTTTATGAAGATGATAATGTAAGTCTTGCAATGCCCGGCCAAAAAAATTACGTGTTTGTACAAAAAGATGTCAAACGACAAATAAATTCAAGAAACATTGCTTCTGATGACTTTGAAAGAAACGTACATACGTTTTAATGGTATCCACAGCATTTTAAATATAAGAATTTCTTCATTTGCAGCCTTTGTTAATTACTAGCTCTCTTTACAAGAAAACGTAGATTTAATTTCCCACAGTTTAAAAAAAAACATTTCTATCAATTTAAAACCGTCCCTTGATAGCCTTCTTTGTGAAAGCAAGACTACAAATTTCTATCTACAGCGTTTCAAAAATTGTTCAGACTCCTTGTAAATTAGCCTTCGCTCGTTTCGTAAACATGGATTTTATACATAGAATAAATCTCTCGTATATTGTCTGAAACATGCCCATTGCTTTTTATGTGGTGAAATACTATCATTACACCTTTTAGGAAAATGCACGAGATGAATTTCGGGACGAACAACCAATCGTTGTTTCTCTTTTATCGTACTCATGCATGATGGTGTTGCTGCAGGCATGGGCGGGAATAATTTATTCATCTCAACATAAAAATTCAAGCACTGCCGAGAATTATAACTTCATACTCATTAATCATGTATCTTCTCACGAGTCTCCATGGCTTTGAGAGATCAACCACGGATTTAATAACAGCTCTTTCCATAAATACAGTCTCGAATCCCACTTCAGAAATATATAAAAAAAAAACGCTGGACAACTCCCCGTGGTGGCGCTTTTTTTCAATTACATTTCGAGTCGATAAACTAGATCTGACAGTCATTCATGCAACCACCAGAGATACGTTTCTTTTTAATCTGTACCAAAACGTTCGTAACTTTTTGTATTGTTTTCGTATATCTAAGGACTCTTCTCATTAGGGCGAATCTAACATTGAGAGAAACTCTTTGATTACTTGCTCTTGCATTCATATTCCAATCACCTTTACGTTTTTCATTCTACTATTTGTAGAGTATGCTAGCCAGCACTGTTGTGTTGCTATTTTTACTGAAGAATCCCTCGAAAGTTTTATAATGCCGCTGTAATAAATGACAGATAGCGAGACAGGAGATAAAATCTCATTGTTAGATTCGCCCTATTGAAAAAAGTTCCTAGGAATGTTCTTTCTGTGTTAACAAATGCTTCGTGCTTTTGACAGTTGCGCGTGTAGCATAAAATACGAAGGTATCTTCATAAAAACATCAAATCATTTTCTTTGCAGAAAACAATGAATAGATTCGTTGGTTCTACCTTTGATTTCGTAGTATAACCTAAAATTAATGTACAGTGTAGAAAAACATTCATCAAAGGAGGCATGTTTCGAACAGACATCATTTGGACAGTGGTTTACAATCGATAATTTGATCTAGAAACGACTGTTAAATCATCAGAGGAGTTTTTAACATTTTTATTTCTTAAAGTTTATAAAGATTCTAAGTTAATTTTATACCACAGTGAATTTAAACACAAAAGTCACAATGTTCTTAAAAACAACAAAAAATAGAGTGGGAGTCATTGACTCTGAATCAGTTGCTCATGTTCTAGTAGGGTTTGATAACTAATCAAGGCACCTGTGGACGAAAAAAAAAAGCTATAATGGGAACTTGGAGGCTGCTACAAAACGATTTGGCGTCGTTGGATTGTCGAATACCTGCTGACCATCTCTCGGGGCGGACTAAATCTAGAGACTTTTTCCATTAGGGGGAATCGAGCATTGAGAGACTCTCTTTGATTACCTTCTATTTTATTCATATTCATATTACCTTTCATTCTATTATTTGCAGGGTATGCTAGCCAACACTATTGTGTTTTGATCAGTACAAAAGAATCCCTATAATGTTTTATAATTCCGCCATATTAAATTAAACAGAACGAGACAGGAGAAAATCTCTCATTGTTAGGTGCGTCCTATTGAAAAAAGTTTATAGACAAAGGCGTCGTGCCAATTAAGAAGAATGCGCTAGTTCTGATCGCTGGCGGAGGGGTCGGAAATCGTTGGCTGCGAGGTCGTGTGATCCACACCTATTCAAAGGGGGTGTTTTTTGGGTTAAAGGACCCCCCCCAAAAAAAAAACAACACCAACCCCCCCAACAAAAAAAAAAAAATATTAAACAAAAAAAAAAAACGCCACAATTCAAAAAAAAGGCCCCAAATCAAACAAACCCAAAAAACCAACCACCCACCAAGGCAACAAAAAAAAAAAAAGAGGAAGAGGAAAAAAAATTTTTACAAAAAAAAAAAAAATTTAAAAATAAAAAAAAAGTTTTCCCCAAAAGAACAAAAAACAGTCTTGTTTAGAATTTTTAACAATGACTCGAAAATGTCTGAGTACAATTCAATTGGAGCTAAAAGCAGTATTTACTCAAATTGAGGGCATGAAGGTATATAAGGAGTGTATCGAAAAGTAGTTATAAACTTCCAAATAATAAAATAGGCATGAAAACATGGTTAAAATTAACATACTATTTCAGTTTATTATAGCTTAACATGTTTACAAAAGATCCAAACGGAAAAACTAGTCATCATGTTCATTTCTGTAGAATGCCCGTACCTTTGATTTGACACCTGCCATCAAATTCTGCACAGTGACCTTTGTGCACTTCCTGGATGCCGCTGCCCAATTTTTCTTAAAATCGGTCATGTTTTGGGACACTGTACCATCCTTCTTAAATATACGCTTGACTATTGCCCAATAGCGTTCGATCGGTCGCAACTGGGGACAGTTTGGTGGGTTGATGTCTTTTTCTACGAACTTGATGTTATTCTCCGTCAGCCACTGTAGAGTGGATTTGGCGTAATGTGCCGATGCCAAATCTGGCCAGAAGAGAGGAGGGGACTGGTGCTTTCTATACAATGGTAGCAACCTGTTCTTCAAACATTCCTTTTGATAAATCTCAGCATTTATAGTTCCTTTTGTATAGAAAATTGAAGAACGCAAGCCACATGTGCAAATAGCTTGCCAAATGAGCACCTTCTGACCGAATTTCTCCATCGCAACAGTCGTATCTGCGGTTGGCACACGTTCCCCAACAGATTTAGTATAAAACTGCGGCCCCGGTAGCGTTCTTGAATCTTCTTTAACGTATGTTTCGTCATCCATCAAAATGCACTGGTCGACATTGTCCAAAATGCAGCTGTACAGCTTTCGAGCCCTGGTTTTGGCACGAGACTTTTGTTCCGGAGTTTGTTTGGGCACTTTCTGCTTTTTGTACGTCTTCAAGTCATTCCTGCGTTTGATTCGTTGAATCATTCCGATGCTGGTCCTGAACTTCTTGGCTAGATCGCGAGTAGAGGCAGATTTGTTCCGTTGAATATAATCCACAACTTTTTGGTCCAAATCGGGGTTGCTGGAGCCGGGTTTCAGGCCACTTCTTGGTAAATCCTTGAGGGAGCACTCCTTACCAAACTTTTCGATGATGCGTTTTACACTTGCCGGGTGAACATTTACTCTTTTCGCAATCTGGTTGTAAGTAACACCCTTTTCGGTGCACCAAGTGTGCAGAATTTTCTTTTTAGTCTCAAATTCAATTCGCGACATTTTGAATACAACTTTATCAACGGAAATGAATGAACCGAATAATCATTTTTGACATGTAAACAAAGCAAATGGCGCTTACACGCTAAAAATATATACAGTAGTTTATGCGTAATAACGCATCGAATGTTTATAACTACTTTTCGATACACTCCTTATCCCAAGAGAAAAAATTACAAAAAAGTTTGAAATTATTTATTTCTTAACAATAACTAAATTAAAACAAACCCACCCAAAACAAACACAAAATAAAATAAACATGACTTAGTTTTTTTTTTTTTTTTTTTTCCTCCCTCCCCTTCACCCCCAAAAAATAAAAAGGGGGCCACAAAAACCCCCCCAGGGATTTCCATTTTCCACCCTTTCTTAAAAACCCCATATCCGAAAAGACATTTTTTTTTATCTTGATCCACAAAGCGTTTTCTGGAATAAATTTAGCCATGCAAGTGTGTGCAAGCGACAGATTGGTCGAACAAAATTCATCGCTGTACCGCTTAATGCCTCGACAATCAAAATAGGGTCTTCATTAAGCTATCTACAATTTGTTAATATGGCTGAGTGGTTACAACAGGAAGCCTCAACGCTGTTGGCTGCTGTTAGAATCTCGATGATCGCTCTTTGATTGTTTTATTTTTCTTATATGAGCCGATAGGCTGATGCAAATTTCGAAATGTTTGCTCCCCTAACCTGAATCGACGCCAATTTGGGTCCTGATAGTCCCAAAAAAATTTGAACACATTTGGTTTTAATTTGGCTTTGCACACGCTATTCAAAGTTTGTATGGGAATGAGTATGAAGAATCTTAAATTTACATTTCCAGATCTCTAACATCTTGATATTATGTCCAGATCTCTAACACCTTGATATTATGTCCACGCCTCGGCTTTTTTTTTTTTTTGCACCGATATTTCAGCATGGTCAATACCGTGTGAAGAAGAGAAATACTCATGTTGGTGCGTCAACTTTGACGCCAGCTGTGGTTCAAACCACTTAATGGAAACAGTTCAAATTTTGTCTACATTATTTCCTATATTTTTTTAGGCTGAGCTGAAATTTTTCACAAAAGTACGTATTTTTTAAATTGGTATGTCCAAAAACGACTTTTTTGACAAATGTTATCAAAACTTCAAATTTATAAATCTTATCAACATGAAATTTTGGTCGCATGAGGTAAATACACTATTCATAGTTCTTTCAAAAATTCAGCCAAAAATAATGATAATTGAAAAAGTTGCAGAAGGTTGAATATTCCGGTTTATGGAAGCAAAATTTTGCTCGGCTTTTATTTTGCTACTGAGTGTACGTGAACTTTGTTGTAGTAAAGCCTAAATGGATGCCATCTGAAGGCGAAGTAGATGAAGAGAATTTCGATGCGCATCAAGAAGCCGCCAAGAAAGAATCAGCTTCTTTTGATGAACAGCTCGAAGCAAAATCGGAACCAGTGAGTGAAGAAGGAACTCAATCGGACTTTAGAATTCAGAGAAAAATTGGATTTAGGGGGCAGGCAAATTCATTCAAGCTTTTCCGGTAATATAACATATTCCAAATATATAAAATGTTCAAACTATTGTCATTTCTTTCTTCAGCTTCCGAATTGCCATAATTTCAAAATGAAATTGGTAAAAAGATATGTGATGTTTAAAATGAAATCTGATCAACTTTGTAAAACAAGAAAATGTAAGTTTGATAGCTTCTGCTGAACTGATTTAGTGAGTTGAATCTATTTCAAGTATGTTTTAATTAATAACAAAATGATATTTGTTTATGTACAAGTAAGAAACTCAACATCGATTTCCAATGGAGTGAAAGTCAGTGATAAACACCTGAGGAAAACAGTCACCAAGCGAGCAAATGTGTTTGTTTCTCTAATTATCGGTTTTCTTTCTCAAAAATGTGTAATGGCTCATTTCCAAGTCAACGGACTGCTCTAAGGGAGTGACTTGCATTTTCATCAGCATGTGAAATCAACTCACCGGTTGGAATCCGGCTGCTGCAGCTAGAGGTTTCTGCTGAGTAGTAGTTTAGTAGGAACCGCTGGTGCCGCTACTATGCTTTGATATTACAGAACGCCCGAAATTAATCCACTTGAATTTTAACCAATAGATTATCAAACTGAATAAAAGCTGTTTATAAACAAAAATATTAATTACTGACTGATTCAGTTACAAAAATGTAGGGCATGTGTGAAATAAACAAATTTATTTTCACAGACAGAGTTGTCAAATCCCAAAATATTCACATATTTTTTAACTACGAATAATTTTAAAACAAACATTAACAGTACGCTAATTTAAACATGAAACACTTTTGAAACAAATTAAACACATGTGTGTGGCCAGAGCAAACAAAAGCTTACGTTTGAATTGACGTAAATATATTTGCTTTGACGATAGTTATCTTCGTGTGTAGTTTCCATAATCTAACTCTTTTCTACACAATTTTATAATTTTGACCTAATAGGTTGTTTATACTTTTAATTGTTATGTCTTAAATGTCCAATTATCATTTTGATCCTTTCTTCTCCCCTTATGATTTTAAAGATCGGAATCTTTGGTAGGCTTTTGCACTTACTACTGAGTGTATTTTTCATTCCCGGTTTGCAAATGGAAATTTGACCAAATCTGAGCTGATCTGATTCATGCAGCGCTGTGTGCCATTTGGCTAGTGTCTGATTTTGCAGTTCAATTTTTGTCATTACTCACAATATCATTATATTTGGAAATAATGTTTTATTGATTTTACTTTATAGATAATTTGAAAAGAACTCAGGAGCAATAACTATAAGGCCAACAAAAATAAAAGCATATTTTTGTCATTAAATCAGCGTCAAGCTGCAAATAGTGACCATGGCAACAGTATATTGAAATGTATAACTGTTAGTTTTGAAAAATTTCAATAGATTCAACAAACTTTTTCAGAATACCTCAAATCAAGATTTTGGTGAATTGCTGCTTTCGCTGAAAACGTGCTTAAGCGTGGAACCACAGAACCCTACACTTACACTCTTTACAACATTTCTTTTATTCAAAAATCAACCGAATGAAGATCATCTAGGGTTACTGCCCCCATATTAATATCATTGTTCCTATATTCACCCTACGATGAATCAAACAATCGGGCAGCTGAAGAATCGGTTTCGTTTACTAATAATGTTTGCTTACGTTAAATAACTACAACAAACATTACTTACTAATTCTGTCACGTGTATATCGTTTTACTTCAAGTAGGATGAATTGCAAAGTGATGAGATTAATATAGGTACATCTTCTCTATATATATATGGGGATTTGAGACCCCTCCCTTTTCTGAAAGGGGAGGCTCCCATACAAATGGAACTGAAATTTCAGCATAATTCGAGAACTAATAAAGCAAATGGAACCAAATTTTGTATGTGGGGTTTTCTGGAGACAAAAAATGTGTCTATGGTGGTTCAAGACCCCTCTCCTCTCTAGAATGGGTGAGGGGGGTTCTCATACAAATCAAACTGAAATTTCGGCATAACTCGAGAACTAATAAAGCAAATGTAACCAAATCCTACTTGTGGGGTTTTCTGAAGGCAAGAACTGTTTCTATTGTGATTTGAGACCCCTCCCTATGAAGAATGTGGAGGGCGGGGCTCTCATACAAATGAAACTGAAATTTCAGCATAACTCAAGAACTAATAGAGCAAATGGAACCAAATTTTGCATGTGGGGTTTTGTGGAGTCTAGAAATGTTTCCCTGGAGGTTTGAGACCCCTCCTGTATCAAGAAGGTGGGAGGGAGGCTCTCATACAAATGAAGCTGCAATTTTAGCATAAATCGAGGACTAATAAAGCAAATGGAACAAAATTTGGCAGGTGGGGATTTTTTGAAGGCAAGAAATGTTTCTAAGGTGACTCGAAACCCCACCCCTTTCTGAGAGGTGGGCTATCATACAAATTAAACACAAACTTATGAATAACTAGAGAACTTATCAAGTTAATGGAAGAAATTTCGGCATGTGGGGATTTTGAAGGCAAGAAATGTTTCTATGCTTGTTTTATACCCCTCCTCTCTCTGGTAGGGGGAGGGAGCTCCCATACAAATGAAACACACATTTTTGCATAACTCGAGAACTAATCAAGCAAATGGAACCAAATTTAGCATGTGAAGGTTTTTGAAGGCAATAAATGATTCTAAGGTGAGTTGAAACCCCTCCTTTTTCTGAAAAGGGGGCTTCCATACAAATGAAAACACATTCCTGCATAATTCGAGAACTAATCAAGCATATGGAACCAAATTTGGCAGGTGGAGGCTTTTAAAGGAAAGAAATATTTCTTTGAGACCCCTCCGCTCGTTGGAAAGGGGGACTCTCATACTAATGAGACAATTTTTTTGCATAACTTGAGAGCCAATGAAGCAAATGAAATCAAATTTGGCATGTTGAGGTTTTTGAAGGCAAGAAATGTTTCTATGGCAGTTTAGGACACCTCCCCTTCTTGAAGGGAAGGTGGCCTCCCATACAAATGAAGCATCAATTTCTGCATAAATCGAAAACTAATCAAGCAAATGAAACCACATTTGGCATAATAAGGTGTTTAGAGGCAGGATTTTTATTAATAAAAAAAGAATTTCTGTCTGTCTGACTTTTATAGGCTAGGAGAGTACTCAACCGGCCGGCGTGACAATTTTTATGCAGGGGTTTTTGGGACTGGTGAAAGTTCTAATGATTGTTCTCTCTCTAAAAGGGGAAGGGGGGGGGTGCTCTCATTCAAATATGACACAAATTTCTGCATAACTCGAAAACTAATCAAGCAAATAAAACCAAAGTTGGCATGTGGGGGTTTTTAAAGGCAATGATTGTATTATGGTTTGAGACCCCTCCTCCTTTTGGAAGGGCGGGCTTCCATACAAATGAAACACAAATTTCTACCAAATATAAGAATTATCCAGGTTACTAAAACACAAAACGTGAATGTCTCTGTTAAGACTCATGTTCTGATAGAAGTTTGAACCCCTGCTTAATCAAGAAAAAAACTCATTCTGAAAAACAACCATGAACGTGCCAGTTCTGTTAAATATTCATTTATTTAGTTGCAAGCGTAGCAGCGCTCGCACCGGGTTCAGCTAATATATAATAGATACAAATGCTTGTAGTATTTTTCATTTGAGTAAATATATAAACTATTATAAAAATATTTCATGGGAATGAGAGGGACCATCAGGGCACCCGATTGAAGCAATTCGAATGGGAAGAGTGAAAAAGCCAACTTCCTATTGCTAACAGTTGGTGAATAGAGGTCAAGCTCTTCCCGCCCATTGGGGCATCCTCATGCTCGCTCTTATGACCAAGTGTTCAATCTTGTTGTTGAAGAGAGATTCTTTTTATCCCTGTGGCGACGTATAAGTGATGTTGCATATCGATCCACCCAACTCGTTTTTGGTCCTTCATTCAATTGCATGATTAGGATAATCAGTGGTTATTAAAGCATGATCAAGTCTAACAGGGAGGAGAGCCCATTGCTGTCAGACTTAGTTTCCGTGCTACAATGGGTGGTAGTACATATCATACATCATACAACATGTATAGAAGGTGAACAAAAACAATTGGTATACACTGACCTAAATTTCAAAGTTATTTTCAAAGCTTTTAAATCGGATGCTTAAACAAGAAAGTAAATTTGTATTATCCATCGTAATATACGGAAAAAGTTGCATATTTTTATATAATAGAAAAACCGAACAGACAAAAAAGATTAAAAAATACGGTGCTGTACCCATAAATGTGGTATGTTTTGTTGGTGATGCGTCATTAGGCCGGACGCCATTAGGCCGAATACCATTAGGATAAATCGATCCCTGAGCTGACTGAGGACCTGATAATTAACTTATTTGTTTTTGTTTGCTTGGAATTCGCTTTCTTTTCTTATTACAACGTTGGAAAACAGAAACTTCATCGAGCGTTAGCAGAGTTTTGAAACCAAAAAGAAATGCTTAAAATTTAAAGAAGGAAACATTTCTCACGACAATTCATTAATTTTTTGTTCCAAAGATTACGAGGAGGACTTTGTCGAATTTTCAAAAAGACAACAGTTAAATGAAAATTTTAAAATTCGAAAGAACTGCTCATAATTCAATGCAAGCTCGATTGTTCCATACCCCAACGCTTTCAGGTTAAATTCTCATACTGCGAGTTTCTAAATAAAAAGAACTGCCCTCATTGAGACAAGTATAAATCTTCAATAGTAGTTCGTTGCTTCAAATCCCAAATTTTTTCGAAAACACTGATTTCAATTGTTTGCAGATTACGAGAATTTAACTAACAGCTTATAATTTAAAGAAAAAGAACTTTCCTACGAAAGATCATTGGTTTCATGTCAAAAAAGGATTCAAAAAATACTAAATTTAATTTTCCTCAAGGCATGACGCAGACTTAAAAAAATGAAAAAAAAAAGATCTGATAAATTCTGCATGATTGAAATATGGAATAAGACTTCAATGGTTTCATGTCTAGAACATTTCGATAAATAATACATTCAATCTTCCAAATGATTCATTCCTGTCATCAGATTGGAAAAATAAAAATAATATAGAACTGCTCATTGTTTATGAAAAGAGCTCTCGTTAAAGTTTATTAGCAAAGATGAATGAAATATTAAGCTCCACCTTATACTTTCCTAAATTTGTCCTAGTGACCCATTCGGCTTTATGGTCTACGAAATAATGGTCTACGACGTAATGGCCCTACTCTTGTGTGGATAGATTGTTGTTAAGCAGACAACAGGAATAATGAACAAATGCGACAAAATGTAAGATTATGGTTAAGGAATGATTACCAACTATAAATAAGCACCAATAGGGTGGTTCGCATTCAATTTGCAAGGCTTTACGGTTCAACGCAGTAAATTATGCTCAACTTAAGCTTGTTACTAGCCACTGCTCAAATGACAGACGGATCGACAATGCCTCTAGCAAAACCGATGATTTCCATGTCCATTTCCAACTAGGAAAAAGCATTTTATACCCTGCTCACTACCGCAATGCTCGCCTATATTTCCTAACAACACCCTCAGCAATCGCTCACCGAAAAGCGCCAGTGCCTCCGGACGGTTGAAAATTAATCATATTAGATTGTAAATTATGATTTATATGATTGGATTTATCTAATTTGTACAAAACGAAGTGCAATACATCAACAGCTGCTGCAACTTGTTTGCCCCGGTTGCGTTGCTACACTCGGAAAGGTTCGGCGAAGGTTAGTCGAACGGCGTAGCTGTCAAGCGATATTTTTGTAATAAAAATATTCGCTTCAAGCAGGCCGCTGGTAAGAAAGTCCAACTAAATCATTGCCGTAAGCGGAAAAAGTGTCGTTCAAGTAGCGCCCGTCAGCTGTGAGTTGAGCGGGGTGTAGATATGATATGCTTCAAGTGGAAGCAACACAGCAACACCAGCAACCATATAGAAACATTAGGCTCGAAACGATATGCTTGTAAGTTGTAACATATGCTGCAAGGAAGCGGCAATTGGCACTCCATTTACGGAGCACTAAACTGGTGAAAAACTAGTTCTACAAATGTGATTGTATGTTTTTGTGCAAACAACTCACAAGCACTATTGCCTACAATCGTGGCCTTCGGTTCTCGACAAGTGGTACTTGAACTAAAAATGGATGATCTTGACTCACTCAGTTGGAGGTTGTCGTTCGATGGATCTGTGATTGTGTTGAAGCAATTAGGGGAATCGAATCTACACGAAATCCACTCCAACCGAACGCGCCGGCACATTCACCCGATGATTAGGATTGATTTACATAATTCCTTGTCATCAAACCAATGTGACTAATCCACACGTGCGTGATTGTTTTCCCAGTCTCCTTGAACAAACTCAATTATTCAATTGACTTGCTGCGCTATAAAGATATCATATTAATTTATTTCCCTACAACAACAGAACGGCATGGTCGATGCCGGCGCCGTGGCGGTGTGCTCATTCAGTCATCGGATGGTTACACATATTCAGACCACTCTCCTAATAACAATAACAACAAACACGACCGCTCCGTCGTCTGACATCTGAATTCCGTCTATTCCGAACATATTTTTCTAGTCAATTTCCACACCCACTTTCCTTGTTTACTATGTCCCAGCCAGAAGCATCGGGTGCGGCAGATCAGAAGCGCATCACAATCACAAATTGCAGTCCCCATGGACTCCATCCTCCAACCATGACAATGAGAACCAACAACAACAACACCAAAACTATAAACCCCCCCCCCCCCCCCCTCAATCCAACTCATTGCATTCTACGGGACCGTCGCTGCGCCGGGGGACGGTTGCAGTTTCGCGACTGTTGGCTGACCTAGAATTAGATTTATGGCGCATAATTTAACCATTTTACGATCTTTATATTTAATTAAATTTAAAACAAATTCAATCATATTACTCTTTGCATTTGAAAATAGATCCAAACGATGTTTTTTTTACGACTCCGTCTGATTCACCACCACTCACGTTGATGGCATTGGGAAATAAAGAAGAGACAAAAAAAAAAATCGGGATGAAAATGAACTGAAACGATGAAATGTCATTTGATATCGGAGCTATCTATTCTGACGAAGCCCATCGTTGGTGCAGCTTTCCATTCGTGGAAATTTGGTTAACTGTCCTATTATTCTGAAAACAAAAACGAAACAACGGCGGGCACAATAAATGGATGTAAAAAATGTGGGATAGTTACATTTAATTTTTGCGTTTTAATTTAAACTACTTCTTGTTCGGTTTTTTCATGACAGCTTTGGGACAGAATTATTCATAACTGCTAGAAAGCTTTTTTTAAAGTACGAAACTTCCTACACCGGTTTGGATGATGTTACATTCAGATAATATGTTTAGAAAGGACATACTCCTGACAATTTGAATGAATATTTCTTATTTTGTTTGAAGGCTTATACTCTCGGAAATGCTGTGCTTCAAGGATTTATTAATATTTGATACCATAGCAATCTTGTAGCACATAAAAAGTTCTCTCTTTGAAGTAAGGACCCACCCGTTGCATAAGATCCGTGGGAAGCAGTTTACCTTACGAAGGAAAAAAACGGATATTTAAACGGTGACAGTTTCATCTGGCGAACACCTACACTCTTAGAAAAAAATCATGTAAATAAAAGTTAACTTGGATGCACATAAAAGGAGCCCGTAAGACATAAATCTGCGTCTGCTCTTGAATCTACAGGATCATATAAACTCGAAATAATAACTTACGTGATAAGTCGTAGAAATAAGTCGAAGAACACAAAATTTCATTTTCCAAATGCTGCTAGTGTTTAGGCAAAAACAAAAACTTCTTAATGTCTGTTTTAATCTCAAGTATCTCGTTCTAGTTATCGTCAGAAAAAATCAGGAAATCAAATTTATTTAAAAGTAACCACTAAGGCCCTATATTACATGGATGAAAAGTTAGCTCAATTCTATCCCTTAGAGTTTTTGTTTGTTCATCTCCAAATGCCTGAGAACATTTAAAATAAAATAGTGCAAAACCCGGCCGTTGGTCTTTGTCAAAATTATGTATAAAGATGCTGGAAGTTGTCGTCATGTTCAGATGAATGAAGAATATTAGCACATGAACTCTGTGTGTTACGCTGCGTAACCGTGATTCACTGAAAAACTTGAATTTGAAAATATGTATACCCCAAATTTAACTTCACCTTTAATTTTCGAGCAATATTTTAAAGAGCAACGCAATTCAATCAGTTATGCAAATTATGCAACATGCACCAATCATTTTTTAATCTGTTAAGGAAGACAGCGAATTTGATCTTGTAACTGATCGTAGCGCGCGGAACTGACTGCGTTAAAATAGTTCCGAAGTTGTTAACACCAAAGACAACAATCATGAAAAATTAAGGCATTCAAGTACCAGTATTCTGTCTATAATGGCTATTTTTTAACGCTTTGTGGACTTAGATTTGAGGCTACCAAATATATTCTAGAAGCTTTTGCAAATTCGGAATGTAGCATGAAGTGAGTCACTATTTATTTTTAGGGTTTAACAATACATCAAATAGAACATATAATTGAGCCATATTTATCTTTGAGTCTCAACAACATACGTGCAACAATGATTAAATCACTCGTAACATTCATTATTTTTAAGAGTGTAAGAAAGAGTCCCATTTGCACTGTAAGGCTTGCTTCATTTAGAATTGGAACAAACTTTTGCTCATATTGTGGCGCTCCTGGTGGACGGATTTGGAAGTTCTTGGCGCCCACGTGTTGGTAATTTTGTCAGCTTCACGTATGTATTTTTGACATTCCGCAAATCGACTGTACTTTGTAAACAATCAACATGGAAGCCGAAAGAAGGGAAAAAATTGTGCACAGTTATTTGGAAAATCCATTGTGGTCTGCATCTAGGCTAGCTAAACAGCTGAAATTGCCCAGAAATACCGTATGGCGCGTTATCAAACGGTATGAAGAAACATTGACGACGATTCGGAAGCCTCCATTCAATCGTCGGAGTGGAACTGTCGACCGGAAACTGCGTGGTAAGATTTTGAAGACGATTAAGAGAAATCCCAATCTGTCGGACCGTGATTTGGCCAGAACATAGTACCGTGAGGAGAACTCGACTCCGGAAAGGAATCAAGTCGTATCGAGCTAGCAAACAGCCAATTCGGACCATAAAACAGAATAGTGTGGCCAAAATCCGTGCTCGGAAGGTATACGACCAGGTGCTGACCAAGTTCGACGGGTGTCTTCTGATGGACGATGAAACCTATGTCAAGGCTGACTTCGGGCAAATCCCAGGTCAAAAATTTTACTTGGCAACGGCTCGGGGGGATGTTCCAGCCAAATTTAAATTTGTTTTTGCCGACAAATTTGCACGAAAATTCATGATTTTGCAGCTGTGGCAAAAAAACGAAAGTTTTCGTTACAAATAAGACAATGACGTCGGAACTATACCAAAAAGAGTGTCTTCAAAAACGAATTTTGCCGTTCATTCGATCCCACGACCATCCCGTAATGTTTTGGCCAGATTTGGCAAGCTGTCATTACAGCAAAGTCGTTCAAGAATGGTATGCAGAGAAAGGGGTCCAGGTTGTTCCGAAAAACCTTAACCCACCCAACTGCCCCCAGTTCCGCCCTATTGAGAAATACTGGGCAATCGTGAAGAGGAGACTCAAGGCAAAGGGAAAGGTTGTCAAAAACATCAATCAGATGAAGACCTGGTGGAATAAGATAGCTAAAACGATGGACGAAAAAGGTGTGCGCCGCCTAATGAGCCGTGTTACAGGAAAAATTCGAGAATTCCTTCGAAACGACGGAATTTTTTCTTAAAAGTATGAAGAAAACGCTACATTTGTATTAAAAAAGATCTGGGATTCAATAATAAATAACTGAAATACAGGCAATTGTTTTTGTTCCAATTCTATCTGAAGCAAGCTTTATTCTCCATTTTTCTGGTAAAATAATGAAATAATTTAATAGTAATCAAGATCATTCGTACCATATTGAATCTGCATGTTTTATTTTATCGAAGAGGTATCAGAGGATAAGATTGTAGGTGACATCACCTTGTGCAGACTTCAATAAATGTTCAGTACCTGATTTTCCTCGTGGAATGAAAAATCGAACAAAAACATGCCGGTTTCGAACAATACGCCAATGATATTCGTTTCAAATGCACGACACAACTGCAAAAATGTCTGGAGATTTGAATGCCATACCCTACTATCCTGATCTCAAAGTAGTTTTTTTTCCGAATTGCTTACATGAGAAAAACCTGATAACTCATGCAAAAAATAAAATGAATTATGTAATTGTTCGAGGTGAAGAAAGAAGTTTTCCTTGATGTAAAACTTTGAGAACAATTACATAACATTATAGAAATGTTAATCTCTCTGTTCTTTGTAACGCACCAAACCAGAAGTCGCAATTTAATAACAGTATGTTATAACGAAGATGACATTTGTGCTCTCGACGTTTCACATTTAAGCTTACTTGGATCTTCAACTTGAATGAGCAAATAAAAAATAGAATCATATGAAAAAGAACTGAAACCATTCAACATAGAGATAGGGAAATCAGTAGTTTTTTGTACTTACTCATTATGGAATACTTAGTTTTGCTTAGGCTGGCTGAGGAATTCATTCCGAATTCATTTTCATTAAAATGCTTCGTTATGTTTCGATTTGATATTTGAAACTTTGAGCTGCATGACTCTTATTTTTTTTTTCACGTTCTTACGCGTACAAGATCCTCGAGAAATGACATTGGTAAGGGAGAAAGTATTTACAATAAATCTAATTTCCAAGCACGAAAATCTTCAATTTAATTGAAATTGATGTATTTTGCCTTTTGAAAAAGGCATAACGTAGGTATAAAAAAAAGACTGCGGCAAGCGGTTTTTTATGCGATTTTATGCTGAGTAGCCACTTGGTGATGAATCCACAAATGCATCGCCAATCCTAACAACCCTGTTGTATACAGAAAAAAATTGACAGTTATCAGTTGATTTGCAGCAGCCTTTGTTAAAACATACAAGCCACTACACTCGATGGTTTGTTTCTAAATTCCGGTCCACCCCGCAGCGAAGAAGTTGCCCAGCGTGTCCACCGGATATAGCCGATCCGGCATTTACAAAATCTTCTCCTTTCTGGAGGAAGGCGAGAGTTCTTAACGAAAACCTGGTTTCAGCCACCCGATAGTGCAGCGTGACCTTAAAATCCGGCAGACGCTGCAGAGGAAATCCAACGGCAAGGTAGCTTTATCGTTCCGCACCTTCTGCCGAGAGGAAGGTGGAACTGAAAATGTGAAAATGTACCTGTGCATTGAAGAACATCTTTCCGGCGAAGCGCGACGTCGTGGTCATAGAGGCTGTCTAAAAGTAAATTGGTCCGCTCCTCGCGCGCCGCTAGAAGCATGCTTCTAGTGTTGGGAATCGAAAATCTTTGACAGTAATTTGTAAACTCTTCTATAGAAAACAATTCGTGAAAGTTTGATCAAAGTAGTCCATCGCGTTCAGAAATAACGTCAATTGTAACTCGAAGAAGAAAAAATATTGTACACAAACTCCTCGCAAATCCGGAGTGGTACGGTTCCAAGCTGGTTAAAGTGCTGAAAATGTCAAAGAGAACAGTTTGTCGAGTGCTCAAAACCTACAAGGAAACCCTTAGTGTGGAAAGGAATTAGCGGACCTTCGAAAAAACTGGAACCAGGGAACGTCAGCTGCACAGCAAGGTGTTGAGGTGCGTTGAAGCCAACCCCGGTGTTTCGATTTAAGATGTGGCCAGAAGGTACAAGTCGTACAAAGCCATTAAACATCCGAACCGGCTCATGAAGCAGAACTCCGTAGCCAAAAAGCATGCAAGGCTCTTGTACGACCGTGTTTTGACGAAACATAATTGATGCACTCTGATCAATGACGAAACATACGTCAAACTCGATTTTAAGCAGCTTTTCGGTCAAAAATTTTACATCGCGACTGGGCCGGGAAGATTCAAGTTCGTGTTTGCCGATAAGCTCGCGAAGACAAGTTCCAAGGTGGTTCTGGAGTGGTATGCTGCCAACAAGATCGATTTTTTCCTCCGAATTGCCCGGAATTTCCACCAATCGAAAAATACTGGGCAATTTCAAAGCAGCGACCTCAACGAAGCGGCGGGGCAGTGAAGGACATCCAGCAAAAGCGGGCAAAATGGAATGAATGCGCTGATTCCATGTCCATTTCGACTGTGTGGACGCTGATGGGCTCCATCAATAGGAATAGGATTTAGTTTGAACTGTAGAAATTTAACTATCTAATGCTGTAACTTTGAAGTTTTAATAGCAGTAAAATTTTAGAATGAACATCAAACGGAGGATCTACTCCAATTTGTGACCAAAATGGAGCAGCAGCAGAACGCTAACGCCACGCGAATGCGAAACAACATGCTGACATCCATCTTTTCATCGGCCATGGCTAAGGTTCTGGTAAACAATCGCAAGACCGCCAGACCGGTGTCAACGCATTTTTCTTGAAGGTTTAATAAACGTAGGATTTAAGAACATTTGTTACATCTTCTGTTTTTTTACATCCTATATTCGTTATTTTTTTGTGTTTAAAGATTGTACTCGAAAAAAATGAAACAGGCAAAAATGATCACCAAAAATTCATTGTAAGTTGGATATTTTTGAAGCTCTCAGGGAATAAATAAACACATATAAGCTATACATTACCAATTATGTTTTTATTGCGTAAAGTACGCTAATTAAATTATGATGTTTCGATAGCGTTCGGCAGACTGTAAAATTGAATAGGAGTAGTTTGAAATTGAGCGTAGGGCTTTTGTTGTGCTTCGAAATAATGCTTAACAAAAGCGCTACGCTCAATTTTAAACTACTTCTTTTTTATTTCAAAGCCTGCCGAACGCTATCGGACCTATCGATACTTTCTCTTCACATCTTTGGCTCCAGCAGAAATTTCTGTCCACTACTGGGATCCCATAATGATGGGAAGATGTTTCCAATCTCAAAACACATATTAGCGATGTGTTTTTGCAAAGTTGGTTTATTCAATCTCTTTTCCTAGGCTAAATGCCTACACTTCGAACTTAACGCTACCCATCAAATCATGTGCAATACTTGCGCCATTTTTCATACACATTTTCATCCATTCATTCTTAAACTTCTTGTGGATTTTTCCCTGTTTTCCGGAGCTTGCCCTTCATAATCGCCCAGAATGTTTCTATTGGGTGAAGTTCTGGCAATTTTGGCGGATTAGCCTCCTTAGGCACAACAACAAAATCGTTGGCTTCTTACCACTCCATCACCGTTTTCATATAATGGCACAATGCCAGATCCGGTCAAAACAGAGTGTTACCTTCATGGGACCGGAAGAAGGGCAGCAGGCGAATCTGGAGGCACTCTTCTTGATATATTTGGCCGTTAATAGTGCCGGTCGTTAAGTATGGCTTACTGAATTCGTCGCACCAACAGATCGCCTGCCAAGTACTTCTTGGCAAATTTGTCGATCTTCTTCTTCCAGAATTTTTCCGGAAAATTGAACCGGGAATTGTTCACGAAAAACTCCAGGCCGGGGATCTGCTTGGCGTTCGCTTCAAAGCACTATGGTACAAATTTCACGACAAAAATCGATAACTCGAAAACCATTAACTTTAGACATATGATGTCCTTGAAAGATTTAATCTTTTAAAAAAGATCTATCTTTTGGTTTGGGTGGTGACTAGAGTGGTCCTTTTATGTTCATAATAAAAATTCTAACTTTTTATTCATATTATTTAGAGGAATTGATGCTCCTAAAGAATTGTAGATAATTTAATTTAATGAAACATTCCTGGAAAACCCCAACTTCTATCTCATCTACGTTTCGTTTTATAACAGTTTTTCTAACTGTCCTTAAAAAAAACATTTTTTTCTCTAATTTTTTTATTTCAATTTGAATTTGAAAACTTTGTTTCGGTGACTCTAAGGACATAAGAAGACGCACATTTTGAAGGTACAAGATGGTTGCTAGTTATTGTATAAAAAAGTTGGAGAGGTTGAAGTGTAAAAAATATATGTTTTTTTTTAAGATATCTTACTCACTTATTTGCAAATATTTGCAAACACGGATTACGTGAACTGAAAGTTAAAACTTCCATCTACTAGACCCAAGCAAAATCGTTTGTCCTCTTTTCATGCCTTGTGGAACAAAACTAATTTAAAAATTGATCGTTTTGCATTATATCTGCATAACTTTCGATCTGGAGCATCAAAAATTATCATTAAAGTGCCTAACAACGTGAGATTTTTATGAAAATGTTAATATTTTGATATAAACCCATCTCCATTCATTTATTATCATTTATTTCACAGACAATCAGACATAACACATTGCAAATTTTGTACTACATATCATCGTCACTAACACACCTGCGCCATCTGTTGAACACACTGTGATGGGTGATAAAGCTGATCAGAAGGGGGTAGTGCGCGAACGTCAGACATAAGGAGATCCACTATGTGCGCCATCTGTGACGATACTCTCAAATAAGAAACATTTGAATTGGCCGTTTAAGGTGTAATCGTCGAAGAAACTATCATATATGTGCCAAAATTAAGGTTAAAGGTATGTATTTTCTTTATATGTATATTAAATGTAAGATTAACGTAACTTAAGGGTCTTCTCGTGATTAACGTCAAATAATAAATAAATACCCCAGGAAATAGGCAATGTAAGAGGAGAAATGTTTCACGAAGATTGTAACAAGGATTCAAAACAATTGTTATTGAAAATTTTGTATGTGTGTATGAGGTTAATTCGAAGTAACTTCAGAGAAAAAAAATCAATGAAAGTTACTATGATCATAACATTGAAGTTCGGATGAAACTGTTCGGATGGCAATGAATGATCCTGCTTCATTACAGGAAGAAATCAACAGAAATAATACAGTTTGAGAGCATTGATAGCTTTGCCCAATACAAAATTATCCCTCAAGCGGAAACTTGTGGACTATTTGAGAAATTTTTGGAAAGACAAAAAAAAAAAATCATAGAATCTTATATACAAATTAGGCAGTATCATCACCGACAAACCGACATGAAACTCAATCTCACTTTTGATCAGGAATCCATAACGACAAATGTGCAGCGATCCCATCTGTCAAAACGTTTAGAATCCTTTTATCTAGATAAAATTAATTTATCCAGAATTGCTCAGACATGAACCTTCTTATCTAGTTCCCAAGCGTGTTCGTGGCTTCAATAACCGTTCTCAGCGAACACGAAGATAGATGTCAGTAATATGGTTTAAGCCAAAATATTAAGAAATTTTCTATTGTCATTCATGTCGGTTTGTCGGTGGTATCATGGTGCTTACCTTCAGGAACATTACAAATATAAACACTACGATACTTATTTACATACATAGACTCTGTTTTTTCATGATTCACCGGAGATAATTTAAAAAAAAAACTCCATAATTTTTAATCTTATTGCTACAGCACAGCAAAAAAAATTATATCACATCAAGTTAATTAATCCATCTAAATTTAATAATTTCAAATCAAAACCAATATTTTTACACGCAATAAACTTCCGCATGTACCATTTGTTAAAGAGGATGCCTAATATTATATATACACATTAACTTCGGCTAAAAATTTTCAAGAACCAAAAACTCTTCATTTTCGGTATGACATAAAAAAAGATCAAACAGCAAAAAAATTCTCTTCCTCTTTAATTCCATTAGCGTACCTTTCGATTTTAATTGCTTTGACATTTTTTTGTTTGAATTCCTCACAAGCTTCAACTGCAGTGGTCAAAAGTGAAGGTGTTTTGTTTATGTTGAAGCATTAAAAGTTTTTAATTTGGTTGGAAGAAAATTCCATTGCAAATCCGTAATCTCAGCATACGAAACTGCAGTAGAAACGAATCTCACCGCAAAGTAGCCGAAAAATATGAAATGAGTTGCGGTGCAGTTCAAGAGATTATTCAACTAAGAAAAGCGATTGAAGCATAGCATAGCTTAGCATAGCATAAACCAGGTCACACAATAGCGTAGGTGCTATTAGCTCTGTACTGTTGTTAAGAAGGAGACGCGACTTTATTGGTTGCTGTTAGATAGTGATTTGTAATGAATCCATAACTCTTGGATAAAGGATGTGTCCTCTTTCAACAGACCAGAGCTGTCCTGGCCACGTCCTTGCAACTGGTGGGAATAAGGAAGAAATGTTAGTCTGACACTTACTTAAGAGAGATGCGGAGAACTCCACGACCCCTCATAAGTTTGTCGGGAAAGGTGGAATTGTGTTAGTAGGGAGGGTAAGCTTTCGGATACGCTCAGCAAGCGATGTTTGCAATTTTCATATCAATATATTTAAGAAATTAAGTTGGTGATTAGTTTGTCCGTTGTCGGTTGCCGTCGCCAACACCCTAAACATATTGAACGAAAGTGTCTCTTGTTGCTCTCCATCACTCCTGAAAGTTAATTAAATTTATGGGTATGCAATAAAAAATAGAGTATAATAGGCCACGCCCTTCAGGTTCGCTTTTATCTGAAAATGTTCACAACACGTTGATGAATCTGTTGAATAGTAAAAAAAGAAGGGCTTTGGGATACGCTCGAAAACGGTAACGAGTTTTTAAATTGTTGAAAGAAAAGAAAAAGTACGATGCGTAGAACACTTCCTTGAGATTTCCTGAAAAAATCAAGCATTAAAAAAATATTGACCCAGTAGTTAAGCGGTTATAAAATTAAAGCTTAATAATAGATATGTTAAAAGCAAAATAAGTAATATGTATAAACCTATTAATGGAAGAGTACACAGGATAAAAGGTTCTTAATCTGGTTACCCAGAACAATCAGTTCTGCCAAAGCCCACGATTCATCTATCTAAACAGTAAAAAAAAGTGAAGGGCAACCTCCCATCCTTGTACATGCTAAGATCATTCCATAGCGTGCTGAATTTATTAATTAAAAGAGAATGGAAAATATACGATATATTTTAAAACGATCTTCAGTCGCACCCCCTTACTTTGCTATTGTGAATTTGACAACAGGCGTGCCCAAGCCACGCCAACCAACGTCACCATGTTTCAGCTATCAGTCTTTTGTGATCATATGATTCGTGGAGGCTTGAGGTAGGAACTTGTGAGGACCAGAGGTTGGTCGCATCCTTCTTTGAGGTTGTCAACTCATCATTTGAAGCCCTAGACCAAAACATTTGTTTATATGATAAAAGAAATTTTATCACCCGGCAACCTTCAAAATAGCAAAGAAAATTTAAGCTAACAATCAGGTGAAATAACTTTCATATGATTCTGAATTATGCCAAAAACGGAAACTGAATAAATAAAAAAATAGAGATCCTTTCTTTAAAAACGTAACAATCTTCCTATAGTTTCAAACACATAACGTGGGTTAAGTGGGCTTAACCCTAAAGAGATGCATAAATGCGAACCTGAACATGTCATATAAAATAGCATATAAAATAAAGTGAAGGGATGTTATAGTAAAAATAATAACAACAATTCTTATTGTCCTCCGCCACTCTCGGATCGATTTTCAGAATTGTCTCTCCGGCTCCTCACCAGGTGTGAAGTTATGAACCCCCAGGTAATCGAAAACTTTGAGAAGCTTCTCGAGTTGAATCCTCAAACTCGCTTCATGACTTTGTACCATTGGTAGATAACACAGGATGTCAGCCCTTCGTCGAATATTCCCAATCGTGTTTGCTTCTCCGACTTCGGCAGTTCGGTTCATTTTGATTTATCCATGAAGCAAGAGTTTCGTGGAATTCCAGAGTCCTATGATTGCTCGTGTGATATTTTCTGCAAAATTTGGCCAAGCTAATTCCACTAAATTGTTCTTCACTGACGGATCATTGACAGAGGAGTCAGCAGGCTTTGGTATATACAATGAAATTTATAGCGCCAATCGTAAACTTCAAGCTCCTTGTTCCGTATATGTCGCCGAATTAGCGGCAATACACTTTACGCTAGAAATCGTTGCCTCACTAACACCGGATCAGTTCTTCATTTTCACGGATAGTCTCAGTTCTATAGAGGCTATTCGATCTTTGAGGCCGGTAAAGCACTCCTCGTATTTTCTCAAGAAAATACAGGAGCTTCTAAGTGCTTTATCTTCGCGTTATTTTATCATCACCTTTGTATGGGTCCCTTCTCATTGTTCAATTCTGGGCAATGAGAAAGCGGACTCGCTTGCAAAGGTGGGCGCTATAGAAGGCGATATTTATGATCGACAAATCGCCTTCAATGAATTTTTTACTATTTTTCGTCAACAGTCACTCGCCAGCTGGCAGAATAAATGGAGTAAAGGAGATTTGGGGCGATGGTAACATTCTATCATCCCAAAGGTGTCGCAGAAATCTTGGTTTAGGGGGCGAATGTTGGACGAGACTTCATTCGTGTCATGTCTCACCTCATGTCCAATCATTATACTTTGAACGCTCATTTATACCAGGTTGGGATGAGCGACAACAATCTCTGTGAGTGTGGACAAGGCTATCAAGACGCAGATCACGTTATTTGGTCTTGTGTTGAGCATCGTGGAGTCAGATCGGAGCTTAATGATTCCCTTCGGGCTCGAGGTAGACAACCCAATGTGGCAATTCGAGATATTTTGGCTTTGCGTGATTTGGAGTATATGCAATTAATTTATGTGTTTTTGACTAACATTAGCATTAGATTGTAGTTAGTTTAACCTGTATGTTTACTTTAAGTTTTTTTTTCTTTTTTTATCTGTGTTTGTGTGTTTTTTTTTTTTTTTCAAAAAATGTTCAAGTTAAAAGAAATCCATACATTGTATAGTTATAAGTGTTAAGACAATTTAGAATTTAAAATTAATGTGTTATGTAAACCATACTTTAAATTCCCACCCATCTTGCTATCCGTAATTTGTAATTCCTATTAACCTCGAGACGGCCGCGAGTAATCGGTTCTATCCCCCTAACTTTAGTTATAAGATAAATGATGTAAAAAAATATGAAAACTTGGCTCTGTAAAGTTGATTCGATTGAGCCTGTACAAATAAATGATTAACAAAAAATAAAAAAAATCTTATTGTAATACAATGTCTGCGGATTATTGTCCTGCTGCAGTTTGAGGCGGATTTTCGTATTTATTATGAACCTGAAAGTTTAGAAAATGTATCATAGCCACGAGAAAAAAAAAATCCAAATTATTGTACAATTCTAAAAATTCCATGGATGATCTAAAATTATTAAATCAAAGATGTGGGGTCTTGACAAAGAATCCCTACTGAGCCCTTGCGGCACGTCAAGTCGGCCAGTTCAGCGCAAGGGAACAAAGAAAAGCCCCTGGAGTTCTGGGAACACGTTGTCTGGTCGGATGAATCAAGAGTCAAGCTGTTCAATAAAAAACGACGACTGCGAGTATGGCGAAGAAGTGACGAAAGGCTGCTGAATAAAAATGTTCAACCAACCATGAAACACGGTGGAGGAAATAATATGGTATGTGGTTGTTTTTCGTGGCATGGAATAGAAAAAAGTAACCTTAATCCAAGGGACCATGATAGCAGGTGGCTACATTGACATTCTGAACGAAAATCTGGAAGAGTCGTTGCTGAAAATTGGGTTGGAAATTAGCTACATTTTTGAGCAAAACAACAATCCCAAGCACACGGCAAAGAAAACATTAGCCTCTTTCCGTTCATGTCGAATGAAAACAAACAAACCTATTCTGCTGCTTTGGAGAAGGCCTGAAACGATTTGGACCTACAGCATCTCAAAAACTTGGTGGAAAGCATGCCAAAACGGTTGCAGATGATCATCAAAGCAAAAGAAGGACACATTGAGTATTAACCCTTTCGAATATGGTTGATATCGATTTTTTTTTTCGTTGATATATAAATTGGATCTTTTTGACGTAGACTACGTCTTACGGGAAGGGTAGGGTGTCAATTGAAAATCTATAAATCAGCGACCGTCACGAAATATTTTTACAAATTAAACGCTAATAACTTAATAAATGCTCAATAGATTTTCAAGATGTTTACATCAATCGATTGGAAATTTTCCCGCGTATCAATTCAATTATCAAACATTATCCATTAACAATTTCAAGCTATTGAAAATAACCAAAATATGAGGTGATGTCTTATATTGCCGATTTTTCAGAGTAAATTTACTCAATGCACTCAATTTTACTCTCACAGATTTCAAATGTAAGCAAGGGAGGTCTCATATGCAGCAGTGAACGATATAAAACGGGTACACCTTCGCAAATTTTCTCATTCGTGCTGCAGTACTGAAGCTGTGCCGAGCATCGAGCCAGTATGGATTGGCAGCTGGCGCCGGGCGATAGCATGTACCCTGGAGGGTGCACTAGCTTCATTCGGCGGAGCGGCCAGACGCCAATTAAGATTTGGCAGCTGGCTGAGGCAAGCACCATAGAAAGAGCACTGGCGACCTACCAATTGGTCAGGTAGCTGATTGCACTGCAGTCTGTTGTTACCAAGCCGTTGGCTAGGCAACCGTTGCTAGGCAGCCATACATTATGCTGTGGTGTGCTAGGCAGTCGGTTGCTTGGGCAAATAATGTCTTTGTAGCCAGCCGGTGGGTGCTACTACTAGGGGCGAAATAAGGTGCTTGTGTGTGTGTGATATTTGGTAGATAATGCTTGGTAGCCAGTTGGTGGGTGCAACCACGAGGAGCGAAATAAGGTGCTTATGTGTGTGTGATATTTGGTAGACATCTTTTGGTAAGGCGCAGAGAGGGTTTTAATTCAAATGCGGACCATTTCAAATCCGTCATTTTCAGGACGACCAATTTTATTTTGAGAGTTTGTTTGATTTGAATGATTGGTTCTTACCGATTGGCTGACAGCGGTGGCTAAAACAATATTAGTTTTCTCTTTGTAGCATACCTTGAGCATTTTGTACAATTCACAAATGGTTACCGAGACGAAAAACACCGGACGCTAAGAATTCGATTGTTTCTTGATTGATTTATTTTTGAGACTGCTCTAGTCAAGAAATTTATACGATTGCCATTCTATTTACTCAGGTATATAAAGTTTTACAAATAAAAGATTAATATATTTCGCATACATATTCATCAATCGGTGTATGAAAATTTTAAAGAATGTAGCGTTCTGGCATGTTTCAAGAAATTCCCTATCACGGACAATGTTTTGATTCTCGAACATGCACATTTCAATGAGTACTGTTATGAATAGTTATTCTGTTGTGTTAACGATTCGCGTTGGATTGCGTTTTACTTCTAGGAAGAAATAAGTTTTGAGAAACTGTGAAAGGGTGAATAAGTGCAATGCCTATTCGTTTTGATGCCAACCGTTTGCGCAAATTTCGGAAGCGCGTTAAGATCGAACATTCGAAAAATCCTCCGAATTGACCATGTACCGATGCCGAGCGAACTCGAGGTTATCGGGCGAAACTGGAAGCAACCAGAGGTACTGCGTTTCTAACTACTGGTCGGAAAGCTAGAGAAGGGCCTTAAACTCGAGGTGGGAAATAAAATCAAGTGGTCAACCAACTTGACAAAGTGCAAATACTTTTCAAATGCTTTCTAGAGAATGTACAATAAATTTTTGCTAACATACTTACTATCTAATGCTGGTCTAACGATCTTTGAGGACAAACATCAACGCTTTTTTTTATCAGACTAGGCCTTACGGCAAGGGTGGAGGTCAAATCAACATTTAAAAATTACTGAAACAGTGTGAACTCTTAAAGCTTCATCATTTATCGATAGATTTTCGAGATTACGCGTTATGGAAAATGGTCTCCAGCTGGTCGATCATATCAACACAATCACTACAGCCAGCACAATTGTTGCCCTTTCATCATACTAACATTTAAACCAAACGTCCCTTTCCACAGCTGCCAAATAATTTCTAAGAAGCGAATCATAGCATGTTCTAACATACTTTCTCACTAATTTATGCTAACCCAACGTCCCATTAGAACAGTACACTACGAAACTAATCAAACGGGTTAACGTAGTCTACGTCAACCGGTCTTGTGTTAAACACAACCCCACTGATTTTTTAAACCCCCCACCGCCCGGGGGGGGGAAAAAAAAAAAAAAAAAAAACCGCCCCCCCCAAAAAAAAATAAAAAAAAAAAAAAAAAAAAAAAAAAAAACCAAAAGATTTTAAAATTTTATAAATCAAACGGTTATAAATTTTCCCCGCACCCCACAAAAAAACAAAAAATTCCCCTTAAAAATTCCAAACTTAAAAAAAAACCCAAACCCCAAACCTATTTCTTAATATCCCATTTTTCAAAGTAAATTTCCCAAAGCACTGTACTTTACTGTCACAGATTTCAAATTTAAGCAAGGGAGGGCTCATATGCAGCATTGAACGATATAAAACGGGTACGCCTTCGCAAGTTTACTCAGTCATTCCAGTTCGAACAAGCGACACGTACGGTCGTGTTTTTCGCTCTCTCGTAAAAAAGTTTTTCCCGTTTCCCCCCCCCCCCCCCCTCGTCCGATTTCTCGCGATTGCGCGTCCGGTTCGTGATCTATCGCCAGCGCTTGCTAAGTTATTAGCGGTAGCAAGCCAGAAGAAAGTGTTGCAAGGTTGTGAAATTTTTTCCACTCGACCTGTTGCCGTGGCAATGGGTCGAAAAAATCAACACGTGGTGACATTCACGCCAGCGACATCAGCTCCTGAAGCCATACCGAAACCAAGCAGCAGCAAGCGGCAACGGAATGACGATGCCGATTCATCGGATCCCAACGCCCGATTACTAGCGAGCAATCGGTTTGCTGCGCTCCCGGTACAGGAGGTACCGAAGAAAGTGAAAATCCCGCCGCTTTTCACCACGTCAAGAGACATCGCTGCCCTTAGGACGGAGCTTGCAGCGATTAAAGTGAATCCGCTGTACAAGCTTTGCAGTACGGGCACCAAAATTATGTGCTCAACGGAGGTTGACTACCGTGCTGTTGGCACTCACCTAGTCGCCAAGCAGCACGAATTCTACACGCACGACGCGCCCGGAAGCAAGCCAATGAAGGTGATTCTGCGTGGCCTTCCAGAACTCACTCCGGAGTCAATCTTCGCAGAGCTGCAAGCGGCGGCACTAAAGCCTCAGAAGGTGTTTCCCATCAGGCGCCAGCAACATGGAAACTACCGGGACCAACTCTATCTGGTCCACCTTGAGAAGGGATCCGTCACGATGGCGGAACTGATAAAAACACGGGCCCTTTTCAACATTATCGTCGAGTGGGACCGGTATCGTCCGAGACAGCACGACGTGACGCAGTGTGGCAACTGCCTTGCGTTCGGCCACGGAACGCGTAACTGCCACATGAAACCGCGATGTGACAAGTGTGCCAGAGCCCACAGTACCAACGATTGTGCCCCGATGGAAGAAGGTGCGCTACTGAAGTGCGCAAATTGTGGCGCAAACCATGAGAGCAGCAATCGAGCCTGCCCAAAACGTGCTGAATTTTTGGCGATCCGCAAAAAGTCGTCCACCAAATCCCGGCCTGGCCAACGCCGTCTGCCACCTCCGATGAACGAGGAAAATTTCCCGTCACTTCGGTATCAGGTACCAAACCTACCGCCGATCCCATTAAATCACCGCCAAGCAAACCGCCCGTCAGCTTCCGTTCATCATCGTTTCGCGGCAGCCGCCGCCGCCCCCAACCCGACTCCTCCTCCAGGCTGGGGCAATCCGAGTCGCAGTACCTCCACGCAACCACCCGTCGATGGACAGCTCTACGACTCGGAGCAAATGGTGGAGTTCGTGCAAGAACTCTATCGCCAACTACGTTCCTGCCGCTCCAAGGAGGAACAGCTCAAAGCCGCCACATCCGTGACGATGACATTTATTTTCAAGTATGGACCGTAAACGCACCATCAACATTCTTAATTGGAATGCTTGTTCCATCCGGAACAAAATAATTGAGCTCGGTGACTTCCTTAACGGGAAAGACATCGACATCGCCATCGTCACCGAGACACATCTCAAACCGGAACACAACATTTTCATCCCCGGATACCGGATTATGCGACTTGATCGTAGTGGCTCTAGTGGAGGAGGAGTTGCGATCGCCCTGCGCTACAACATCAACTGCCATCTGCTCCCGAGTTTTGAGCTGCAGTCTATTGAAGCCATCGGAATCAAGGTCGAAACTGCCGTCGGCCCCATCACCATCATCGCGGCCTATTGTCCCAAGCAAGCTAGCACCGCTAACGGAACAACAACGGTCCTACGGAACGACATTCGCAAGCTAACTCGGAGGCAGGGGCAGTTTATCATCGCCGGCGACCTAAATGCGAAACACGAAATCTGGGGGAACACCCGGCGAAACCGGAACGGAATAATTTTGCAGGAAGACCTGGAAGAGGGACATTACACCGTCCTGGGCCCGGATACTCCCACCCGGTTGAGCAGATCCGGAGTACATTCGACAATCGACATCTTCCTCACCAACATGGGGAACAACATCGCCCAGCCGGTAGTACACCAGGAGCTCAGCTCGGACCACTATCCAGTGGTGGCCGAAGTTGGGTCCTCGGTCAACTGGCATCGGATCACCAGACGGAACTACCATCGTGCCAGATGGGAGAGGTTCCGACAACATGTCGACGACACCGTCGATTTCACCGTGCACCTCGAGTCAACTGATGACATCGATCGGCAGCTGCAGAGCATCGAGCAAGCGATCTCCCAGGCCCGGGAGCAACATGTACCGGTGATTGATCAGGTGAGCAACTCTGTACCCATTGATAGACCCACTAAAGAATTAATACAATTGCGCAACGCCATTCGAAGGCAATACCAGCGAACTGGTCTGCCTACCTTAAAAACTCATTGCAATCGGATAACAAAAATTATCAAGGCCAGAATGGTGGACCTTAAAAATAACAATTTTTCCGACAAGATCCGCTCTCTCCCAGATTGTGCAAAGCCGTTCTGGAAGTTGACCAAAATTTTGAAAACTAAGCCAAGGCCCATTCCACCGTTGATCCCACTAGACAGCAATGGCTCTAAGGATCGCTTGATAACTCCTGCAGAAAAGGCTGCTGAGATAAGTCAACACTTCGTCAGCTCCCACAATCTCGGACAAAACATCGTCAGTCCACACGAAGCTGCCGTTAGCGCGCTTATAAACAACATCCATATAAGTCCCAACGACTTCACAGAGGAGTTGGAGATCTCAGCTGACGAATTGTTGACTTATATCAAAGGCTCAAAGAACATGAAGGCCCCAGGTTTCGATAACATCATGAACTTGGAGCTCAAGCAATTGAGCCCCCAGTTCTATAACCATCTGGCGATGGTTTTCAACCAATGCCTCCGACTTGGCTACTTCCCCTCGTGTTGGAAGTCAGCCAAAGTCATCCCCATCCAGAAACCTGGGAAAGATCCTTCATGTTCCAAGAGCTATAGGCCCATCAGCCTTCTCTCAGGAGTATCAAAACTGTTTGAGAAAGCGATCCACCGTCGGCTTCTCTCGTCTGCCGACGAGCTGAACATCTTGCTCGACGAGCAGTTCGGATTCCGACGTGGTCGCTCAACAGTGCACCAACTTAACCGAGTAACCAACATCCTCAGGCGGAACAAGTCTGTTTCGAAATCATCTGCCATGGCACTTCTCGATATCGAGAAGGCCTTCGATAATGTGTGGCACGATGGCCTGGTGTACAAGCTAAAACAATACAATCTTCCCATCTTCCTGGTGAAGATAATTAAAAATTATCTGTCGGACAGGACATTCCGTGTTTCGCTGCAAGGTGCAGTTTCCGATGCACAGGAGATCTCCGCCGGTGTTCCGCAGGGAAGTATACTAGGTCCACTTCTGTTCAACCTATTCACCTCGGACATACCCCCGCTCCCTGAAAATGGATCTCTGTCGTTGTTCGCCGATGATACCGCAGTCGTCCACAATGGTAGGGTAACAAGAGCGCTTACAGCGAAACTGCAGCGAAGCCTGAATGTTCTATCAGAATACTTCAACGAATGGAAGATCTGTATCAACGCGGCAAAGTGGGTCATTCTATTCCCACACTCCAACACTCCCAAACTTGTTCCGCCTGAGGATTGTAAAATAAGCCTAAAGAACACAACGGTGGAATGGGCCAAATCAGCTGTCTATCTTGGCGTCACCATAGACAGCAAGCTTATTTTCAGGGAGCAGGTTGACAAAACTGTCACAAAGTGTAACGTTCTGTTGAAGCTACTGTACCCATTGATCAACAGAAGGTCTACATTATCCCTGAAAAACAAGCTTGCTGTCTACAAGCAAATCATACTTCCAGTCATCGAGTACGGCATGCCAATCTGGGAGAGTTGCGCAAAAACACATCACCTGAAGCTTCAGCGTGTTCAAAATAAGTTCCTCAGGATGATTCTGAACACCCCTCCGAGGACAAGAACATCTGAGGTCCACCGTCTGGCCGAGATAAAAATGCTCGATGATCGCTTTAGTGAGTCTATCAATCGGTACAGGGCACGCTGCCTGACATCGGATCACCAGATCATCCGGAATCTGGTTCCCCACCCCTAGGATTTTCAAATTGTAGCTATAGTTTTAGTTTAAGTAGGTTATCAAATTTTAAACAAACAATGCCCCAAGGGCTGATCTGAAAATTAATTTAAAAACATAAAACACAGGAAACACATAAACACATAAAACACACTAAACAAAGCTGAAGAGCCCATTGGGCTGAAACACTTAAAAATTGTAAAACGGTATATAAGACAAAGAAATGCAAAATAAACAAGAATTTTACTACTTACAAATTTACTCAGTAGTGTCGCAGTACTGGAGCTGGGCAGACGAACGAACCATCGAGGATCATCAGCTGGCGATGGCATAAGCTCTGGAGGCAACATCGATGGCACGAAGCCTTATAGTGCGGAGTGGTAAAGCTCCTATGTGGATTTGGCAGCTGGTGGCAGCACATACCATAGAAGGTGCAGTGGCGACCAACCAGTGGACAGGTAGCTGATTGCGCTGCAGGCTGTTGCTAGAAAGCCCTTGGCTTGGCAACCGTTGCTAGGCAGCCACTAAAATGCAGTGGTGTGCTAGGTCGGTTGCCCAAGCCGGTGATGATTTGTTGCCAGCCGGTGGGCGCCACCACGAGGAGCGAAATAAGGTGCCTGAGTGTGTGTTTGTGTGTGTTATACTTTCGGTAGCCATCTTTATCTATAGCGCAACGTGCACGGTAGCTTTGCGAAAAGACTCAATTCTTTCGCGAATTATTCAAAATCCGTCCTTTTCAGGACGACCAATCCAATGTTGAGAGAGTTTGTTTAATTTGAATTTATCTTACCTATTGGCAGATAGTGATGGCTAAATCAATTTTAGTTTTCTTCTCGTCGCACACCTTGAGCATTGTGCATAATTTATAAATGGCTGCCGTCACGAGCAATTGAAACCAATTAGCAAACAGCGGTGGCTAAAACAATTTTAATTTTCTCTTCGTTGCATACCTTGAGCATTGTGCACAATTTACAAATGGCTGCCGTCATGAAAAATTGAAACGTCTTATGGCAAGGGCAGGGTGACAATTGAAAATCTAAAAATAAGTGACCGTACGAAATATCGTTACAAATTAAACGCTTATAACTTGAAAATTGCTCGATAGATTTTAAATATGTTCACATCAATCGGTTGGAAATTTTCGCGCGTACGCGTCGATTACCAAAAATTATCCGTCAAAAATTTTAAAATATTGCAAATAGGGCAAATTAAAGTTGATGTTTTTTAATTTTGTTTTGGAGCCTAATTTTACTAAATTTACGTTCCTATCACAGATTTCATATGTAAGCAAGGGAGGTCTCATATGCAGCAGTGAACGACTCAAATGTGGACTTGGCAGGTGGTGGTGGCACGTACCATAGAAGGTGCAGTGGCGACCAACCAGTGGACAGGCTGATTGCTCTGCAGGCTGTTGCTAGCAAGCCCTTGGCTAAGCAACCGTTGCTAGGCAGCCACTTAAATGCAGTGGTGTGCCCAGGCCGGTGATGATTTGTTGCCAGCCGGTGGGCGCCACCTCGAGGAGCGAAATAACGTGCTTGAGTGTGTGTGATATGCTTGGTAGCCATCTTTATCTATAGCACAACGTGCATGGCAAAAATAAGCTGCTTCGTGAAAAGACCGACAAGGTTTCAATTCTAATGGGGATTATTTCAAATCCGTCCTTTTCAGGGCGAACAATCCAATTTTGAGAGTTTGTTTAATTTGAATTCATCTAACAACTTATCAAATGGCAGATAGCAGTGGCTTCAACAATTTTAGTTTTCTCTTCGTTGCATACCTTGAGCATTGTGCGCAATTTACAAATGGCTGCCGTCATGAAAAATTTAAACACCGGTCGTTAATAATTCGATCGTTTCTTGATTGATTTAATTTTGAGCTGAGATTTTTGCGCTAATCTAGATGTTTTTACGATTGTAATTTTATTTACTCAAGTATTTAAAATTTTACAAATAAAAGATGAATATATTTTGCGTACATATTCATCAATCGGTGTTGGAAAATTGTAAGGAATGTTGCGTTCCTGCAAGTATCAAGAAACTCCCTATTACGGACAACGTTTTAATTCTCGAACATGATATTCCGTAGTAAAATTCTTTGCACATTTGTACAATTAGTACTGTTATGAATAGTTATTCTGTTGTGTTAACGATTCACGTTGGATAAGAGTTTTACTTCTAGGAAGAAATAAGTTTTGAGAAACTAAAAGTGAGAATAAGTACGATGCCTAATCGATTTGATGTCAACCGTATGCGCAAATTTCGAAAGCGCGTTAAAATCGAACAAACAGAAAACCCTCCGAAACGACCATGTACCGATCCTCGGAGACAGTACCTACATTGCAATGCTCCGGTACGAAACTAAAGAAACTAATCATATGGTTTAACGTAGTCTACGTCAACCGGTCGTGTGTTATACACAACCCCACTGATTTTTTTTTTTTTTTTTTCTCCTGAGAAACAAAATTTAAACCACCTTTTTTTTTTTTTCTTATATAACCACCCCACCACTTTTTTAAAATATAATCCCAATTTTTTCTCCTTTGGTTTTTTTCCCCCCAAACCACCCCTAAAAACTTAATTCAACCCCCAAAAAAAAAAAAAAACCCAAAAAATACCCTTAATATAAAAAAGAAAATCAGTTTAGTTACAACATTATTATTTTCTCACTTTTCAAATTCATCTTTCTAAGAAATGAAAAATGGGAAAGGAACAAAGTCGATTAAGTTACACTTCAAATTCTCATATGGTACTGCTAGTGGTACTACAAACGCAATAGTAGATGTTGCTACATGGTGTTTTGTGTTCAAATGACTAATCTTTCCCGTTCAATAGTATAATAAATAGACATAAGTATCTTTCATGGATAAAATGGGTGCAATGCTGATTACGATTTTTTTTTCTCTAAGCACAACATCCTTATTTGCCAAGCATCAACAATTGCACCACGCCGTATGATTCACACATTCGTGGTCGAACCAGCCAGTAGCCCAAAAAACCTCACGTGCACAACCTAAATAATAACTAATTTCGTACACATGTTCCATGTTTACTAATGCGCGTTCAAACTTTGGCCGGACCAATGTACGGACCCTAGCGCATATACTAGCAACGTGTAGTCCGGTTCTATTTCTTTCGGTTAACTCCGGCAGGCAATAATGGCACCACTGGGACCGAGAAAAGAGAGCAAAAAAGTGGCCGGCAGTTGAGGAAAAAGCAATCCAACGACCAAACAATCCTGAAGCAGGAAGTGGTTAAGAGTTCCCAACTAACGTAGGCTGAGATGGAAGCAGAGGTCGGTTTATCTTGAACATTTTGACTGCTGGTTTGTGTATTTTTTGACTGGCTAGAGGTCGTGCTAAATGTACACATAATTTCAGCTTATTCCTTTTGCACACATAGTCGCTGTCGTCTGCGTCGTCGACTCACCGCCAGGGACCATTTGAATAGAGTGTGTGCAGCAATTGCAGCAATGGGTACCACTTTTTTCTCCGTTTCTGCAGCTGCACTTTCATATTGGTGCTAGTACCTTAGGAGTAGCCTTCTCTTGGTAGGTCCGTTCATGCTTGGAAGCAGTTGAAAAATGGTTCGAATTAAGTTGGACACGAAAGCTACCGTACAGCAGCACTGTTGCACCGGCTATGGATGGAGGCTGTTCCTATCGGGTGGAAAGCTACATTGTGGTCGGCGGCGTTGGCCTAAAGGAACCTTTCTGTCGCAAAGACCGACTCTCCTTTGGCTCTGGTTTGGTGCTGAATGGTCCGAAATGAAAACGAATTGCCATTCATGTTTTATTGCTATTTTCGCTCCTTGCTCGGGTGCTTTATATAGGTATGCTATAGCTGTAGGTAGGTTGGGCTTTTTTCTGAAACTTTACAATCGTTGCGTTATCAGGCCAACCTTTGAAGTAGTGCCGTTCCGGGTCCAAGCGCTGGAGGGAGGAAAAATATTGGATTCATTTGAAAATGTAGAATTATGCAAGGTGGTACTTAAGAATTAACTTATAATTGGATTTAGCAACGAACTGCATGAGCAGAGTAGTTTCTGCGTAGTTTATGTTGAAAAGTATACCGTGCGGTGGTTGAGTACTTCATGTTTTTTCACCGGACTTAGTAACTACAATTCGGAAAGTTTTCCTGAATCTGACTCACAGTTTAGCGCCAGCTAAAGGAGTTGTCGATGGCGGTCGTGAACAAATGTTTTTTGTTGCTTTGCCTATGACAATTTAGCAGTTATTCTCTGGTTATTCAATGAATTTCATCAGTTATACAATGGCTTTACACTCACAACATGCCCTAATTTAGATTAATTTTACCTTAATAGGAGAGAATGGCACCATGTTGATAATTTGAGATATACCAATGTTTTTTATTTGTTTTGGCTGTAAATCTCACAAAAAATCTTAGAGAGAAACCAAGGCAGAAATATACATATGATTCTGTTGCAGTGCGTAAACTAACCCAGTGTCCTTGTTACAATTTTATCACCCGCAGCAAATTGCACACAAATTTCCAGAACATGATGATTGAGTCCAGAGGCTGAATTAATCATTCAGCATAGAAGCTTGGTTTTCATTTGGCTTGTGCAATATGCCCAATTGCATTAGCTCGATTTAGCTTAACGCCAACCGCGGCTTCTACTAGGTCCAGCAGTTGTCTCAGGCCTTCCCACTGGAAACATGACAGCGGAAGATTATGATACGACACGAGTTTTATTTCTGAATCTATAAACAACTGTTTGTCAATAAGTACGGCCTTTTTTGGTATGTTTCGTGGGTCCTTCACCGGCGGTGCTTCTTTAGCTATCAACTCCTGTTCTTTGGCCAGGTTTGGGTGACGATCCGAAAATTTCAGATAAAATTTCCGACGTCATATTTCCTTTGTATAAATGTGCATGCGGTATTTCCGTCAATCTGGCAATACGCTCGATCTCCTTCCTTTCGCACAAATTGGGTTGCGATTTCGGAAAAACTTTTAATGGTTCGACTCTTCCGTTTTTCGCCGTCCATTTTTGATGCCACAAGAAGCTCAATTCTAGACAAAATCGTCAAAAGGTCGAAAGTAACAATTGTAAACAATGACATAAAACGTAAATTTCTTGGAAATGCCAGGTTGCTAACATCTATATCCACTACCTACGGGAAGGTAATTCTTCGTCACTGCTTCAATCGAATGACTGTTCTGTTCATTTGACAAAAGCTAACTCAACGATCTGTATGACCATCGGTTCGTGTCCCATTCAATCAAATGGATCAAAGACCATGAATATTAACCCGTATGAATGAAAAACTCTCATAGTTCAAACCTATTGAAAAACCGATAATTAAAATGAACAGAAGGATCACCATGTTCGAATGATGGTTTGTGTTAGTTCGAATTCAAATGAATGCTTTGATAAACTGCAGCACTGGTCTTATCTGTCCGAAGACCTGCAATCGGAAGAGACTGAATTCCATTCTCATTAGCTAAGGTCCGGGCGAGGATGAATTTATTCATCTAACTGACATCAAGGCTTTCAATCATGTAAATACTACTGTGAATGATGGGATAGCAAGGAATCAACCATTCCGTTCTGTGGCTACAAAACCACAGGACTGAAGCTGCTGTCATCCACGAACAACAATCGGGAAGTCGAAAACTTGGTGCTGCGTGTGGTGCTAATTTGACAGCTCGGTTTTCTTGAAAACTATATGCCTCAAACACAATATTCGCGGCGGAAGTTGTCGTGTTTTGTCGTTAATTTGATTCGAGAAAAATCGTCCGTGTTGTTCTTAGTAAAGTAGTTATCACAACGATAGTATTTTTTCATTGTTTTTCAGCCAGGTATTATAATGTTTTATCTATATTACTTATACGAGTTGTTTGGTAGAATAAATATTGTAAAGAAATATACTCCGTTGTGAATCGAGCTTAAAATTTTAAAATCGTCACTAGCGCCACACCAAAAGTGGCAGGCTTCAAGAGCTAACACTTTCTTCAGTACTCTGTAGAAAACACGTCTTACCTCTGCTGCGGTTGGATTGCGAAAGAGAACGTGACGTGGCGTACCACGATTACATGAGCTTCCGGACGAGTGTCAGAGAGCTTTCTGTTGGGTACCATAACCAAGGTATCTATGTAAGGTAGGATCAATCAGCCAGGCGTGGCAAGGGTAATCACCAGTGCTGCCGGTAAACATTATGGCACCCACACAAATACAACAGTGGATATAGCCATTCGTACACCTTACGAACCTTCCCAACCATTGCTTAAACAATCTAATAAAAGCTTCGTAACCAAAAAAAAAATGGTTTATTAAGCTTTTACTCACTTCAAATAATTAGTTGGGTTTTAATTAATTTACGCTTCATTTAATGAAACGACCAAAACGAGTCAAAATAGGTTCTCTTATGAGTGATATACGTAATTCAGTTATATTGGATTTAAGTGTAGGAGAGTCAATCACTTTGTTTACATTGTGTATTTAAAAACGAACATCCTTTATACTTAAATTTTCCCTCATGAAATCCCCCCGCGATCTTTCCACTCATGTTATGGGAAAGTTGCAGCGTTATTCTTTACTCATCATGGACACGACTTCTTATCGGACGATCTGAACTTCATCGCTCTTATACTCTGCACGAACCGAGAATAGCACCACCATGCATTTTAACAATATTTTCGGAATTTCCATACTGATTACGCTGCGGCCACGGTATAATCTGGAGCGACTCAAGTTCTTGAATTCGCAACTGAGTACACGCAAAGCCTAGAAGGAGCCGTTGCCGGATGAATAAGCTCTGATCGAAGCTCCTCTCGAGGACTGCTGTTGGAGTAGTTTTAAAGCAGCCATCAACATCCCAGCAAAATGTGCCATGGGGTTAGTGGAAAACAATCTACAGAACGATTGGTTTGGCGAGGAGTTTTAGATGGTTTTGGATGATAAGAATGCAGCGCGAGCGATAATGCTGTAGAAAGAAAGCCGTCAAAACGAGGACCGCTTCAAACAGAAAGAAGACAGCCAGAGTCCTACATCGTCGAAGCATTAACATGAAAATGAATCACTTTTGTATTCATTTCACTTCACCTAAATTAGCTTTCGCGTAATGAATGAATCTTACTTTCACTGTTTCACTCCCAATTCACTTCCGGTGAAACGTGACAAAGCTTAAACACATTTACGATCTAGCCACCGTCGAAAACGTTTTAATTGAAATCCGGGCTTGCTTCAAACGACGTGGTGAACGACCGTGAATCAACTTCGTTGAAATTTATTTGATTTCATTCCCCCGCCGGAGCAGAGGCTGGCGAACACAACGAAACATGTCTGCCAGTGTTGCTAAAAGTATTGTCATTTGGTGATGCATGCATTGCGGTAACTTTGCTCGACAAACAGCTCCCCGAGCTGGCAAGCGCGTTTCTGTTTGATACTGCGGTAACATATTGAAATTGCCTTTTTTGCATTTGCACTGGAGCTATGAACACAGCAGGAATCGCATTAAAGCAACATCAATATCAGTAATTTCAGTTATCATTTCATAAAATGGTTGATCATTGTTTTCATTGCTACAATTACTTTATCTGATGGCACTGTTTCTAGTCTTTAAATGCCTCAGACATGAATATAAATCCGAACATATTGCATGAATTTGAATTGTCCTGCTTCATACTAGTTTGACGCCGAAGGCTAAAATAAACACCGAAGAATGAAAAGCTTAGTCGAAAATGTTTGTTTGAAGGTTGTTTTGCTGAAGTTGACTAAGAAGTGGCTGTCGAAAGAAGATAATGTGTTTCAATTTTAAAGGGATGAATGTTAAGTTCATCGTCCCACGACGATTTTCAATTGAAAGTGAAATTTTATGACCCTGAAGACACCAAACTCATCTTTTCCGGGCTTAGAAGTGCCACAAGGAGCAGTTGATGTATGAAGAAATGAAGCTGCAGTATTGTTCTAAGAAACCCATATTTATACCAGAAATTTAGTGGATCCCACAAATGTGCCTGGATAAGGATGGAGGTATCTCGACAGATGAACGTGACGTGATTGAACATTGGAAGCAACACTACGATGAACACCTGAATGGTGCAAAGGTGGAACATCAGGGTAGCAGGAGGAATGGTTTCATCGGTACGGCGGATGAGGGAGATGTGCCAACTTCAACGATAAATGAAGTAACGGATTCTCTCAAATAGCTTAAGAACAATAAGGTTGATAGGAAGGGTGGCATCGGAGCGGAACTTATAAAAATGGGCTCGCATAACCTGTTTACTTGTCTACATCGACTAAGGATCTGGGATACCGAACAGAAGAAGGGGGAGGGGGTGTTGTTGAAAGACATGCTCAATATACAAAAAGGGTGTCAAGTTGGAATTTGAGAACTATAGAGCGATCACTGTTCTCAGCAGAGCCAATGAAGTGCTTTCCCAGATAATCTTCCACCCTCTATCGCCACTGGAAAATATATTTATTAATTTGGAGCTATCCAACTGGATTTGGGGACAGGCAATCAATCGGAGTAGATTTTCACATAGTGCCGCAAATATCAAGTTCCTAAACATCAACAATTAATCGGGTCCAAAGCCCCATACGATACTATTGATCGTGAAGAACTATGGAAGTTCATGGAAAAAAACAGTTTCCAGGAAACTGGCAAGACTTTTGAGCCCTATGATGGATGGTATACAGTGCTGTGTGGGGAATTTAGGTGCGTTATTGGACTCGTTTGCAACACTGCAAGAACTTCTACAAGGCTGAATGTGTCTCCTAATAGACATTGCCCCAGAAGGTGTTGTGAAACTTGAAATTTTTTTACGATTTTGAATCAATTCAATCAGTTTATTTGTATCACTGACGACGAGGACACTTTTTTCAAATCATTTATTTGAACAGGCTCAATCGAAACAACTTTACAGAGCCAGGTTTTCATATTTATATACATGGATTATCTTAAAACTAACGTTAAGGGGATAGAACCGATTACTCGCGGCCGTCTCGAGGTTAATAGGAATAATAATTTAACGGATGAGAAGATGAGCAGGAATTTGAAGTATGGTTTACAAAGCACGTTTATTTTAAATTCAGAATTAGCAAAAAAACTTATAACTATACAACTTTTGGCTTTCTTTTGATTTGAACATTTTTGAGAAAGAATAAAAAACACACACAAACAGAGAGAAAAAAACTTATGGTAAACATGCAGGTTAAACTAACTACAATCTAAGGCTAATGTTAGTCAAAAACACATAAATGAGATTCATAAACTCCAGATCACGTACAGCCAAAATATCTCGAACCGGTACATTGGGTTGTCTACCTTGAGCCCGAAGGTAATCATAAAGCGATGCTCGGCACATGACCAAATAATGTGATCTGCGTCCTGATAACCTTGTCCACACTCGCAGAGATTGATGTCGCTCAGCCCAACCCGGTATAAATGAGCGTTCATAGAATAATGATTGGACATGAGGCGAGACATCACACGAATGAAGTCTCGACCCACATCCATCCCCCCAAACCAAGATTTCTTCGACACCTTTGGGATGATAGAATGTTGCCATCGCCCCAAATCTCCTTTACTCCATTTACTTTGCCAGCTGACGAGTGACTGTTGACGAAAAATAGTAAAAAAATCATTGAAGGCGATTTGTCGATCATATATATCGCCTTCTATAGCGCCCAACTTTGCAAGCGAGTTCGCTCTCTCATTGCCCAGAATTAAACAATGAGAAGGGACCCATACAAAGGTGATGATGAAATAACGCAAAAAAAAAAATATTATCATGAGACCTATGAACTATGGAACTATGGTTACTGTGGACTTTTCAAAACCTTGAGGTCTGGTAAACTTCATCCCCGTTCTAAGTGTACCATGTGCACGACGCTGAATAACTTAAAAAGTTTTTTTTTACAGACAAGAGACGTGGACAATGCTCAAAACGGTCTTGCAAGCACTTGGAATTTCCGAAAGGCGTGTACTTAGGAAAATTATTGACGGTGTTTGTGAATACGGGGGTCCTCCCTCAGCTCAGTCGGTAAAGGCGCAGCTACAAAACAACACCATGCTGGAGGTGGCTGGGTTCGATTCCCGGTCTGGTCTAGGCATTTTTCGTTAAGGAAAATTTCTCGACTCCCTGGGCATAGCGTATGATTGTACTTGCCACATAATCATACTATGTGTGTGTGGTGTGTGTTTGTACAATCCAACTCCCACTGTTTGGAAGTGCTTTTATGGAAGAGAAATGTCTGTAGTTATCATTAATATCCTGTGAGATAATATTGTTCTTATTCTGTAAACTGTAAACATTTTTAGCCCGGGAGTTGAAAGGTGACAGCTCTGTTGGGATCCAGTGACCCATTTCAGAATGCCTGGTCACTCACGTCCATTCCTAGGTCACTTTCACCTACAACATGCCCCGCATAAACATAATACTAACATCAATTGGATATTTGTATTTTGTTTACACTTCCATTATCGCAGCATGATCTGTTTTGATAATGGCACGTATTTGGTAGTATGAACTTAATATTTGTTTCTAATTGCTTAGATCTCACCACTAATTAATTTTGTTTCCTTGCTGGTCATTAATTCCATTTTTAGGGTTTTTCCGTAGCTTCTCCCGATCAGCGTCATTTTTTGAGACGGCATTTCAATTCGTGTTGGTGGGTCCAAAATGCGTTGCGGTGTGTCCTACTTTTGGAAATATGATTCCGTGCTTGAAATAGGGTCCCGGGGAGCTGATGCCGTTCCCAACTTTATCCGGTTTCCGAAAACTACACTTAAATGCAGATTTCTCCCTTGATTGCTTCTTCATTTGATGGCTGCATAATAAGTTCAAAGGACGTTTCAATGAATTCACGTCATTTGGATCACTTTAGTTATTTTGGTAATGATTAGTTGAGCACTATGCACGAAAAACAGTAAGGGGGAACGGATAAACAAACACGTTATTTTGTCTGATTTCTCATTACTCTTCAGTTTATTTTTACAAGCGAATAGAAAACCCGTCACAGCTCGGGGAAAAAAACCATCCGCGATCATAGGTTTCTGCGATTTTTTTTCTACTTGCCCCATAATTATACTAATGCAAAAATGGTACTTGGCATCGAAAGCTCTCAAATAATAACTGTGAAAGTGCATTTAGAATACTAAGTTTAGAGCAAGCAATAAACATATAGTGGAAGAAATAAGCTTGAACTGCTAAAAAAGAAGAAGTGAATACGGTGAGCAGTTCCAGAGTCGCAAATCGTGTTTTCTTTGTATATTTTGATCTAGTTGAAAATTAGCATGAACGTTCCTTTTGACCAAACATGTCATTTGGCATCATCAGTTAATAATTTCAAATCTCGACCAACTTTTGAGAAGGGCGTATTGTAAAATGACTGGTTTGTCTAAAAAATATTATAGATCGAGTATGGTTTGTTTGATCGATTTGGCGTCTTGAGCAAAGTTATAGATAATTGAACGGACTATTCAGAAAAAAATTAGTGTACTAATAAAAAAAAACTATTCAATTATTCATTGAAGAAAAATATTTTCAAAATAGTTTTCCCTAAAAACTGTGTATTTTAAAATATTATTTTTAAATATGTTATTGAACACTTTGTTTGCTAACTTTTCCTCAACCGAAATAATGGAGAACAAATTATTGCAGAAGATATGATTTTTCCAAAGAAAGAGCATATTTGAAGAATATTCAAAACATTCATTACTATTTGATAAGATAATGTTTAATAAATGAACTTTCAATTTGCAGCAAAAAATGTGCAAACTAACTCAGTTCAACCGTTTTTGAGTAATAGTGATTATGCATTACATCCATATTTTTTTTTTGGGCTTTTTGGAATGTTATTTGTTATTCTTTAATCTAAAAAATATTTGTTTTTAAATCTCAATAAGTTTCCTACAAAAAAATCCATGCAATCAGAAACATCCATGATTTAAATGCTTCAAGAGAAAAGCCAATTTCAATTTATATATATTACTAGTTCAGGTGCGAGCGCTGCAACGTTTCCAACTAAATGAATGAGAATTTAGTAGAACTGGCACGTTTATGGTTGTTTTTTTTTTTTGGCTAAGAAGGGGTTCAAACTTCTATCAGAACATGCTTCTTACCCGAGAAATACACATTTTGTGCTTAAGTTACCTGGATATTTCTCATGTTTGGTTGAAATTTGTGTTTCATTTGTATGAGATTTTACAATATTTCTTTGCATGCTTAATTTGAAAATTCAAAAAAAAAAATTGATCAACAAGAAAAAACATTTTGATTTGAATTAGATTTTGTTACAAGATAGGAAATAAATAGTACGCTAAGGTTTTTTTGCACTTTTTTTTTTGCACGGATTTTTTTGCACGGATTCCGGGATTAGCGCGGTTTTTTTAGCACGGGTTTGTCCAATCCGGGTAAAAAAAACCGTGCTAATTCCGAAATCCATGTAAAAAAAAAAACTGCGATAACATGCTACGCCTTTTACAATGTTAACACTTAGAAAATGTTGTGAACAGTGGAATGGATAGCCCAACAAGGTCCAAGAAGCAAGCGAGGGCCCAGAGCCAGAACACAAATTAGGAGCGGGATGAATGCGTGTGGGGATAAGTGGGGATAATACAGGTACATTCATGATGATATATCTCGAGACCCTTAATATTCTTGACCCATAAGGCGCTGATGAAAATCCATAAAAAAATTAAAATGATCCATGAAAAGCAATGTGATCCATACTTTATAAAAGTTTTAGCAATAAAATGTCAAAAATGTACCGATAAGTATCTAGGGTACGATCGATAAAAGCTTACGAATTATACATAAACATATTGCAAATGTTGCATAAAAGGTTCAATATCATTCCTTAAACTTGTAAATTGATCGTTAGTATGTAACGTTTGTGAACTAAAGTATATGCACATGATCAATAATTTTTTGAAAATATTTCATAAACAAATCGCCATTGATCCATAATAGGTTTGAAAAATGAACCATAAACTTCTAAGTATGATCCATAGCAAATCAATTTTTTTTCGGTGGTTTAATTGAGGTTTTTTTTGGTGTAAGAAGGGTTAAAAGAGAAGTTTTAGAAATATACCATATTCTCTATATTAAACTTATCAAATGAAGTATAAGACAATCCAAACCGTAAATTCTGACTATCTGATGCGTCATAAAAAGCATCAGATGCGATAGTATAGAATGCCAGCAGGATCGATTAGTGCGAGTTGTGTTTTTCGGTTTTGAACTGCAACGAGTATATTTTCATCTCACAATTATGTGCTCTCAGGTATTTGACCAAATTTTGAAATGTTTTTAGCTTAGATTTGACTTCAAAAAAACTATAATTGGTACTCAAATAACTCAGTATGTAATCGGAGACAAAACTGTTGTATTACTATTATAAAAGGCCGTAAAGTACTGTTTCGTTCATATCTTCGTAACGAAATGTCCGAATGAAAAAAATATTAAAGCGTTCAATGAGAACTTTCATTTTCCGTCAACAAAGATGAAATTGGTTCACACACGTGTAAGAAAGCGATGTGACATTAAGGATTGGACTCGGAAAAAATGCGACACTTTGTTTTGGGTGTAACTTTCCATTGCGTGGGTAAAAATAATGAAATTTTGGGTAATACTAGTTAAGAGTGTTATGTTTATGTGTGCAAAATTTTATCGCGATCTGTCAAGTAGTTTTCCAGATGCATTCGAAACAAGAAGAGCTATGCCAGCAAATCTTGGGCGCGGTGATCGATAATCCTGGTCCTTCTCACAGATGGATCGGCAAAAGGCTTGGAATCCACCATTCCACCGTGTCCCGCGTTGTGAAGATGTTCCAGGAGACGAAGATCCTCGAGCGGTGCGCTGGAAGCGGCCGAAAACCGAAAACGGAATACCCAGAGAAGGCGCGGAAGATAAGGCAGTACTTTAAGAATAACCCGAACCTTTCCACCCGAGACGTGGCCAAAAAGGTCAATTCGTCGAAGTGGTTCGTCTAGCAGACCATGAAGCGGGCTGGGCTACGTGTTTTTTAGATCAGGAAGGCGCCAAACCAGCAAAGCAAAACACGGTGGCCAAATTGCGTGCGCGGAAGCTGTACCGTGAGTGGCTGGTCAAGCCAGGCTATCTCGTCATGGACGACGAGACATATATCAAGGTGGACACCAAAAGAATCCCCGGCCTCGCGAAGAAGTGCCTGTTGTGGCAGGCGATCTGCGAGTGCGGACGGTACAGCAAGCCGTTCGTTACAACCGGCACCATAAACGGACAGATTTATCGAGAGGAATGCTTGCAGAAGCGCTTGCTGCCCTTCCTCCGCTCTCACCGTGGTCTCACGCTGTTCAGGCTTGATCTCGCTTCGTGCCATTACGCCAAACCTGTAATAGATTGGTACGAAGCGAAGGGCGTTAATGTGGTCCCGAAGGAGTCGAACCCGCCAAATACACCTGAACTTCGTCCGATCGAAAAGTTTTGGGCGATAATGAAGAAGAAGTTGAAGAAAAGCGGAAAAACATTCAAACCCGATGAAGCTTTGAAGAAAAACTGGGAGAAATTGTGTAAGCAAGATGGACAAAGCCTCGCCCAAGATCTCATGAGCAGTGTTAAGAGAAATTAACAAGCATTCAATCCCTGAAAATTTGAGAAGCATCCGATTTAAAATTAATATTTGGTGATCATTTTTGTGTGTCTCATTTTTTCCGAGTCCAGTCTATATTTGCATTACCCATCCTCACACACACATTGAGTTTCTTTGAATTCTGGGATGATGATGCCCTCCACTGGTTTAGTTTTAGAAGGTTTTGTTGGAAACACTTTTTTCCTTAAATGAGCTCATCCATCGTTACCTACCGTGAGCCAAATTTCATCTAAATAAAAAATGGTGTATTTATGTAAGCCGACTTAATAAAATTCAAATCGAATTTTCAGTCTAGGACTCGATTTGAACTCTTATTCAAAAATTGGACTAATTTTATGATTGTCAACCATTCAACACCTTTTGTGGGGTTTGTCATTTTTCGATTTTATCCATTTAAAAAAAAATCGTTAAACAAACTTTGGCTCCTTTGTAAAGACATTCTAGATGTGTGTCTTCCGAGTCTAAGGGACACTCTAGAGTCCCTACAAACCTCGGAGTGGATTACCGCAAGGTGCTGGATTGTCATGTTTGCTTTTAACATTGCATTGGAGGGTGTGATTCGAAAAGCTGGGATAGAAATGAGTGCCACAATCTTCAGAAATTCTGTCCAACCTTTTGGATCACCGACAACGTAGATTTATTAGCACGTAACTTTAAGACGATGGCGGAAACGTCCATCAGACTTAAGGCTAAATGAAGTAAGACTGGGCTTCTGGTTAAAGCATTGAAAACAAAATACATGAAGGCAAGAGGCTCACGAGAAGATAATGTTTGCCTCTCACCGCGAGCTCAGATTGACGATGGTGAATTCGAGGCGGTAGACGAACTCGTGTATCTGGGCTCATTGGTGACCACCGATAACGACATCAGCAAAGAAATACAAAGGCGCATTATGGCTACTATGCGTACCTACTTTGGACCCCGAAGGACGCTAAGATCAAACAAAATTCGCCGAACTACAATGTAGACTACCTACAAGACATTAATTAGATCAGTAGGCCTAATTAAAGCTATTTCCATTAAGAAACCGGAATAATAAAATCATCAGTATTTTGGTAACGGATTGACGTACAAATAATTTTAATACATCAAAACAAAGATAATTCACTGTTCTTTAAGGAAAAATATCAAAACAAATCATTTCTCTTCGTTTCTAATGCAAATTCGCACTTTCTTCTTTATTTGTCCCATCAAACGCTGCACACTTCCGGAGTCAACTTCCTTGGCACATTTGTTCCACATTTTGGTCATCTGAGTCGCGTCCCGAGCCGTTTTTCCACTTTTCTTAAGCTTCCGCTTAATTATTGCCCAAAATCTCTCGATGGGCCGGAACTGCGGGCAGTAGGGTGGATTTATGTTTGTATCGATGACATCTACGTTATTATCGCGGTACCACTGGATGACTTCCCGGCTGTAGTGGCAACTCGTCAAATCTGGCCAAAACTTCACGGGACCTCTATGGGCTTTAATGAAAGGTAGTACGTGGTTTTTGGGGCATTCTTCCTTGTACAGCTTCGAGTCCATCTTCATATTCGTCACGAACACTTTGATATTTTCTCCGCAGCTGCAAATCCCATGCCAAAGCATCAGTTTTTTGGCAAATTTGTCCATAAAAGCAAACTTAAACTTCGCAGGAACATCTCCTCGTGCCTTTGCCATGTAGAATATTTTGTAGGAAGCTGTCAGAAATCCATTTTGACGTAGGTTTCATCGTCGATGAGCAGGCATCCTTGGTACTTCGTCAAAACCTGCTGGTACAATTTCCGAGTTCGAGTTTTGGTGACGAAACTTTCCTTCAACGTTCTGCTTGATTGCTTACTGGCTCGATAAGAACGATATTCTGCTTGCAAACGAATTCTTCGAACGGCACTGCGATCAGCAGCGTATTTTTGTGCGATTTCATTATCTGATAGTCCAGGGTTTGCTCTGACGGTTCTCAACACCTTCAGGTTCAGCTTGCGGTCATATGTTCCATTACGACGCTTACCTTGAGGCACTCGATCCACGCTCTTTTGCTCCCTGAAACGTTTGAGCACATCATACACGGTTAATTTGGCGATTTTCAACGTTTTTGCGATTTGTATTGCGGACCACGTTGGATTATCAACGTGGGTGTTGCAGAATTTTGTCTCTCCTTTCGGCTTCCATCTGGAATAACTTTTTACTTACTGTACGAAACATCGTGAAATTTAAACCACAAATAGTGGGCGCTTAGGTTAACAAATCACTGTGAAAGAATTCTTGCAGCGGTCACTTTCCGTGCCGCTGCAACACAATAAGTGATTCCGGATTCTAACTGGACAGAACTTTATGCCACTTCTGATAGTAATAGGAGCTGCCGTACCATGTTTTAAGGTTTTTGAAAGAATGAAATTTTTAAAAGATCTTCAAAATTTCAGTGTTATTTGCCCCTAATATTAGCAGATATATTGTTTGATTATGAATTGGATCATAATGCAGCAAATAGTTCAAATCAATTGCATCCGAAATTCCTAGCTTTTCATTCGAAAAAAAAAACTGCATCGTTTTATCAGCGTAAACAGCACTCCAATAAGTAGACAGACATAATCCGTTTTCATTACAATCTCTACTGGCTAGCTCCACTGGACACCAATTTATCATACACACCCAACTCTCCTCGGTTTTCCTTCCAAAGACGGGGATCATTGTCAACTGTCAAAATAAGAATTCCTCCTAAGCCTCTCCATAAACGTTGGCCCTTCCAAGTGTCCAAGATGCAAGCACCGTAGCCAGCCGTTCTACTGGGAGTTGTGACATTGCGAAAAAGCGAAAAAGAAAAAAAATAAGAACGCAGAACGAAAAGAGCTTAACCTGGATATCGCATCCCGCTGGGCCTTGCACGCGTTCGCTCGAAGAAGCGCACGTGTTTATATTTTCCCGCGACTGAATCCGACATCGTTTTGCAGATCATACCGTCTGTTTGTCTTTTGGAAAGTTTTTGTTTTTTTTTAGGATATTTCCCTGCTCCTCTTGCCATCTGCCTCCATCGATGACTACACAACGACGGAAGCGGTTTGCAAATAGTAGGAAGCGAAGAATATTAAGCATACCATTCTTTTCCCCAGTTGGTTTTCCATTTCTTCCGGAGAATAAGAAAACTTTGACCATAAATTTCCCCGGTCATCATAAATAATATACAATTTGTACGCGATGCGCTCGAGCTAGCGGGATGGTGATAGTGCGCTTCTGGTGAAGTTTTCTCAAGTTGCTTCTTGCCAACGATGGCGACCGATGGAAAACGGTGGATGAGCTGTGAAATTCGGGACCTCCTGACGGGTGAAAGGTCAACCGCAAGACAGAGTAGAGTTTCTCGAGAGAGGGTGCATAATTTAGGATAGTGAAAAAGTTCTCCGGCTCCGATTCCTCTCTGTTATGCCGTAGTAAGAAAGTAAGGCCCTTCCATGTTGGAGATGATAGGTTGCTTAGATTTAAAGTGATCGTGACCAATAACGAGTGCATGTACGATGTTAAGGGCTTCAAAGAATCTAGTCGGCCTTTACCAACTGGTTGACAGTTTCCAATAATAAAATAATAAAGTGGATCTAGGAAAACCTCAAGAAGCCTATTTTTCCCCAAATAATGACATCGTGTGCAACTTTAACTAAGAAGCTTCATCAGCCTTTACCCGCAATATCTTCAACCTACCAGTGCTGCACGTACTAACGAACTTGTACACGTACAGAAGGGAGCTCTAAATGGCAAACCGGGTGACCTTAACGTGTCTAATTGGATCGAATTATATATGTGCAATAAACATTATTTCCCCCTTTTCAGCTTCTGTTAAGGAATGAGAAAAAGATACAGAGAATGAACCGATGTCTCCATACAGTCTCCGCCAGCTTACAAGTGAATCTTGTACGGATGCATTCGAATCTTCTTTCGAATAATTGTAGCTTCGGGTTCAGTAGCTGACAATGAATAGCATTCAAATATCGACTGGGTTTGAAACAAGTTTTCTTTGATTTTATAACTTGAACTACATTACTCAATCATCGGTAAACGTCAACCACAGGGAATCGGTAGTTCCGTTGTGCAAATAAGTACAAAGTTTCTCCCATTACACGCTGGTTGGCTTTCAACTTTAGCATTAGCCCCCTGTTAGCCCAGGTAAGGAGGCATGTTAACAGCCGTATACTCTTTAGATTAACGAGAGATCGATTTAGATAGGCGCGAGATTTCCACAATCGATTATGGCTAGTGTAGCACTCGTATACATCGTCACTCGTCCAAGCGGCAGTAATAGGCTCTCGAAGGAAGGGAAACTCCAAGTGCTGATTTATCGATATGGGAGCCCCGGCTTGCTGTTTGGCTGGTAGGTATAGTGCTAAATGGATAATACTTACGGTGAGTGAGTGGAAATTCAATGCATACAACACTTCCCATTCAAACATTTATTATGGTAATGTATTTCGGTTTGATTTAAACGCCACAAACCGTTCGTTAGTTGATGCTGAGCGCTGCTATTAGATACGGGCGCACGCCAGACGCACGGTGACTATCAAGCAACCAACGGAGTTGCCTTGCGTTTAAAAAGTGCAGCTTGATAGTGATAAAGTCAACTTCGGCTTGATTGTCGATGCAGTTTTAATTAATGCAGCGTTAATTTGAATGGCGAAGAAAGATTACGTGGTCGATAAGCATTGTTGAAAGCTCATTTGATTGCTCAGTTAAAAATGTCATTGGATCCATGATAATTATAATGTTGAAGAGAAGAGATGATCGTTACTACAGATTGAATTATTGCGGAAAAGATAAAATTCACTTCAAGAATGCAGTTTTCCATATCTGAGAAATGAGTTTTCTACTTCAAGACTTTTTGTTAATTTTTATTTTTCCTGTTCACAACAAGCAACAAACTTTATTCAAGCTGTTAAGAACATGCATAAGCATTCTATAGCATAGCATTAACGTTTACATACCTCGTGGATGAAGATAGTGTTTTGGGGGAAGACAGGATTTCGAGTGCATCAATAGGGTGTCTCAAAAAGTATAAGCACGAATAAAAATCAAGATAAAAACAATTTGTTTGGAGAAAGCTTTATATTTTTTAATGAATTATTTTTCTATAATGTTCCCTGTCTAAAGTTAAATTTTTCACCTTGCAGACGGTAAGAGGGTTTATCTCATGCTATAAAACTGCATGTGAGACCAAGAATTCAACCAGTAGTGAGAATATCACATATTCTGGGAGCAGGAATCTTCGGTCCTGGAGTAGAAATCTCAGTGGCAAAAGGAAACTATCCAACGGTGTTCCAAGCGGAGATTTTTGCTATAGTAAAATACGTGAATGCATTCTTCCACTGCAAAAGGTGTGCTAAAAGAACTCCGTAAATTTATATTGGGTTCCAGGACACTGGCATTGAAGGTAATAAAATGACAGATGACCTTCCTAAACAAGGTTCAAATGCACAGTTTATTGGCCCAGAACCATTCTACGGAACATCATACATAAAATAAAAATGTAACTTAAAAATTGATTTGCTTTTTGGGGACAAGCAGTAAGGAGCATTTAGGGGGTTGGGGAATCGTAAGCCCAAGTGTTAGGCCTTTTGTTAGAGATAAAGGGTGTATTCGATAAAAATGGCACACATAAAATCTTCTGTAGCTTTTGAATCGTATGAGTAAAAAACCTAGAAATTTGAGTAGATCTTATTCATAGTGTATTATTTACATCTGCCAAATTTCATAGTTATACATTCAGTAGTTCCAGTCATGTCGTCGAAACAAGAAATTGTCCGTGAGAAAATTTTGTGCACTCACAATCAAAATCCAGGGGCGTCCCACCGGTGGATTGCTAAAATTGCAAATACAACTGTGTCTCGTGTAATAAGAACCTTCAAGGAGCGTCTGAGTGTCCAAAGGAAGGAAGGGAGTGGTCGTAAAAGTGGTCCAATGGACAGTAAAATGGCCAGGAAAGTCGTACAACAATTCAAGAACCGTCCAAACATGTCAATTCGGGATGTCGCTAAAAAGTCTAAGGTGTCAGTCGGTTTTGTGCAGAAAACCATGAAGCGTGCTGGGTTACATGTTTACAAAGTGCAAAAAGCCCCAAACCGGAATGAAAAACAAAACATCACTGCGAAAACCCGCGCCCGGAAACTTTACACGAAGCTGCTCACCAAATCCGGTTGCATCGTGATGGATGACGAAACATACGTCAAGGCCGACTTCCGTCAACTTCCTGGGCAAGAAAATTTCGTGTCCAAGTCGAAGTTCAATGTTCCGGAGGATGTTCGAAAGAAGAAACTATCGAAATTTGCAAAGAAGTTTTTAATCTGGCAGGCGATTTGCGGATGTGGTGAAATAAGTGCTCCCTTCATCACTTCCGGAACAATAAACGGTGCGATTTACACGGAAGAGTGCCTTAAGAAGCGTCTCTTGCCATTCATTAAGAAGCACAAAGGATCAACTCTGTTTTGGCCTGATCTAGCATCCTGCCACTACGCTCGAAACGTATTGGAGTGGTACCGATCCAACGGAGTCAATTTTATGCCAAAGGATATGAACCCACCAAATTCACCGGAACTTCGTCCAATTGAAAAATTCTGGGCAATTATGAAAACGGAACTTCGCAAACATCCCAAAACTATAAAAACAGAGCTAGAATTGAAGAAAATTTGGGTAAAAACAACAAAAACACTGGGAAAATCGGTTGTACAAAATTTGATGGGTGGAGTGAAAAGGAAGGTGCGGGCATTCGGGATGGGAGACGAAATTGAATAAAACAAATGTTGTATATCAAAACTCATTAGTATTTCTTCATTCCCTGAAAATTTCAAGAAAATCCGATAATCAATTTAATTTTGATGAGTATATATGTGTGTGCCATTTTTATCGAATACACTGAAGTATCGGAGTAGGAGTTAAAACACAACTTGTTCGTTATACCGTAGTCTAAAAAGTGAATCTTTATTTTCATGGTTACTGCGATGCATACATTTCAAATAATTTGAAACCGAACGTAACGTTGTGACGCACAGTCGTCACCGACACTACACTTCCTCTTCTTCTTACTGGTCTTGAACTGCATCCAACCGATAGTCTTTCAGGTATTCCGGATGACGACAACTTCGTTGAGGCCATCGTTGTGAAACTTCCAGACTCGTTCCGGTTACCGTTGGCTCCGACTCTAGCTGCTTATCCTCTTTTGACGGGAACTGATTTGATGTCGCCTGTAGTTCATTTCTGGATCCCGAAGCTGTAGACTGAACCGGCTCATGATCTTCGGCTTGTGATTTTGACGTAATTGGTTTCAGATGAGTGACATTTCTATGATAGCTCTTTCCAGTTTCCTTAGATCTAAGCGTTACGTCAGGTCCATTCCGTTGAGTAACTTCCATTTCTTCAGGACTGAAGTTGCTAGACAACTTGTTCTCCCTATTGACGCGTTTGGCAACAACAGTATCTCCAACCTTGATTTCGTTTGGTGTTGCATGACGGCGTTGGTTGATATATTCAGATCCTTTCATTTTCCTTTCACGATCTCTATCCATTACTTCCTCGATTAGTTTATTGTTAACTGACGGCATTGTGGGAAGCTTATCTCTCAGTACTCTCCCAAACATCAATGCTGATGGAGCAACTCCAGTAATTGAATGTGGAGTCGAGTTATACATTAACAAATACATCCTCAAATCCCACTTCCAATCGGAATGTGGTGTTTCCTGACTTATTTGCAAGCGTTTCTTCAGGGCCCTATTGGCCCGTTCAACTTCTCCATTTGCTTGAGGCCAATATGGCGATGTTTTTATTAAATCGATTCCAAACTCCCCACTGAATTGATTCAATGCCTCACTCACAAACTGTGGACCGTTATCAGTTCTCATTGTTTCGGGAATTCCGTAACGACAAAAAGTTTCGTGAAGGGCCTGGATGGTCAATCTAGCGGTAACTTCTCGCATAACTATCACTTCAACAAAACGACTGAAATAGTCGACGAGCACTAAGAGGTTGTGCCCTGACGGCAGTGGTCCCATGAAATCGACTGCGATATGGGTCCATGGTTTTTCAGGCATTTTTGTTCGAATCAGTGGTTCCGGAGGCGAAAGAGAGGACACAAGGGTACATTCTTTGCAACGAATGACATATTTTTCAGCTTCCTTGTCCATATTTGGCCACCATACTTTTTGCCTTAAACGTCGTTTCATTACCACAATTCCCGGATGTCCTTCGTGAGCTAAGTGTAAGACTTGATTCTGTAGCGAGTGTGGAATGATAATCCTTTCCCCACGAAGTAGAACTTCTTCCACCACACAGAGTTCAGTAGCGTAAGGTTTAAATGGAGACGCCAACTTCGTCCAATCCTTTCCTTCAAGTGCTCGAACTACATCACAAACTACTTGATCTCTGCGGGATTCCTCTTTTATATCTTCAAGTTTCATAGCAACAGGCTTGGAAACATTTACGATAAAATGTACAAAATTATCATTTTCAATATCGAAAGGCTGGGGATCTGATAGTGAAAGTCTTGAGAGTGCATCGGCTAAATTTGTGGCACCTGGTTCATAAACTATCTCGTAGCTATAGGATTGTAACCGCAGTACCCATCGTTCTAAACGAGCACAGGGTTTTGAACGCGGACTGAACAGAAATAGCAGTGGTTTACAATCAGTGATAAGTTTGAAGTGTGTTCCCTGCAGATACAAGCTGAACCGGTCAACTGCCCAAACTATTCCCAAAGCCTCTTTTTCCGTTTGGAAATACTTCCGCTCTAAGTCAGTCAAAGACTTACTTGCGTAAGCAATTATTCTCTTTTCTCCGTTTTTATTTTCCTGTAGCAGTACAGCACCCAGACCAGAGGGACTAGCGTCGGTAATTAAGATGGTTTTGTCGTGGACTTCGAAAAATCCTAGATGACTAATTTTACAGATAGCCAGCTTTATCTCTTCAAAAGCCAATTTTTGTTTGTTTGTCCATTCAAACTTGTTACCTGTTCTCAATAGACTACGAAGTGGATCGGTTTTGGAAGCCAGGTGAGGAATGAATCTTCCTACGTAAGTGACTAGTCCGAGGAAACTCCTTAGTTCCGCTGCATTGGCAGGTTCACGGCATTGCTGAAGAGCCAAAATTCGACTTTTCATCGGCATGATTCCTTCCCCGGAAAGCTCATGGCCCAAAAACTCTAATTTGTCTGTGCTAAATAAACATTTTTCCAAATTCAAGAGAATTCCGTATTGTTCAAAACGTGTCATCAGCGCTTTTAGTCGTAAGTCATGTTCTTGCTGTGTACGGCCAGAGATCACTATATCATCCAGGTAAACCACTACTCCATCTAGCCCTGCCACAATGGTGTCCATGACTTTCTGAAAAAGTTCTGGAGCACAGCAAATGCCAAACATCAGTCGTTTATATCTGAGAATAAATTTATATAATATATAAAGAATATTTACATTTTTATTTGCATTCTTGATACATATATCGAATAATTAAAATAAAATCAAAAGAATTTACCTAAACAGGCCATATTTGGTAATGAACGTGGTGATTTCGCGAGATTTTTCAGACAATTCCAATTGATGATATGCCTCCTTAATGTCCAATTTGGAAAACTTAGTTGCCCCCCCCCCCAAGACTGCCTAACAACTCTTCAATGAGTGGCAACGGATGAGATTCTCTCAGAACAGCTTGGTTAGCCCTCCTCATGTCGACGCAAATTCTGATTTCCCCAGATTCTTTTAGAACGGGCACCATTGGCGAGACCCACGCAGAAGGTCCGTTAACTTTTTCGATTATATCCTTGTCCAAGAGCGATTTCAATTTATCGTATATTTTGCCTTCCAATGCAATCGGTGCTCGCCTGTATCCTTGTTGAACCGGTTGAATCGCATCATTGATCGGAATATGAACGACGACCCCTTTGATTTTTGGAAAGTTTGTAGAAGTCTTTCCAATTGATGCAATGTCGAAACCAACCTTGAGTACTTCCAGTTGTTTAGCCGTTTTATCACCAAGTAGATTATGTTGTCCTTGTTCTACAATATAGAACGTTGTACTGACTTCCTTTGATCCCGCTCGAATCATCGCACGGAACATTCCTAACATCTTCATTGGCCTGTTCGTAGCATACGCAATTAATTTTCGATCTACCTCTTGAGCAAAATCCGTGATTTCTATGCCTGCCTTATTGACCTTTTGCCAAGTTTCCTCAGTGATAACGTTGGCATCAGCACCAGAATCGATTATCATCGGAATCTTGATGCCACCTACGATAAACTCAAACGTATTCTTTCCCATCGCGTAGAAAACTTCATTCGTCGGCATTTTGCTTTGTTCTTCCTCAACCAATCGCAACCTTTTAGGCTTGAATCCATCGTATCGGCTGGTACCGGCTCGCTTGAAGCATCGGTTTGCGTAATGTCCAGAATCACCGCAGTTCATACATTTCGCGTTTCTTGCACGACAAATTGAATCTCCTTTAAAATGTCCTCTTTGCCCGCAAGCGAAACAGGCCTTGGCCGGAGCACGGTCATCCCTAATGGAGTTCCTATCGATCCTACCAAAATCAGTTGCCGTTTTACCAGATTCTCGATAAAATTTACCAAAATTTCGGATCAACAAGAACATGTGAAACCTCATCCACCCCAGGAAGATGGTCGAAAATTTGTTGAATGTCGGAGCCAGCAAGATGAAGCATCTTAGCACGTTTTTTCAACTGCGAGGTGATTCCACAAGCATCGAAATATCTTTGCAGTTCTCGCTTCCACTTCTGCCACGCTATAGGCAACTGAGATCTCTCAGACCCAAATATAAACGATTTCACACGATGCATCGATGATTCCATCTTATTTTAATATTGATTGCCACTTTATTTAAAGGATTTTTTTTTGTTATATAATAAATGAGAACCCAATAAGGGAACGTCCATTAATTACGTCACACAAAAATTGACTTTTTGTAACCCCCCCCCCCATGTCACGGTTTTTGTATGGACCTTCACATTTTTTGTATGGATCGTCACGTTTTTTTGGACCCCCCTCCCCTCCTACTGCGTGACATAATTAATGGACCTTCCCTAAGGCGAAAAAAATGAATGGAAAGGTGATTTCAAATCATGTAATAAAATACGGCATCGCTTAAACTTTCAAACATAATTTATTTTATTTTATTTTTAACATTTCACTGCGATTGTCTGAAATTGTCCGAAACACTGTCTGATGTATTCAATCAGATGACATTCTCATTTAAAATAACGGTAACTATGTTCATTCACAAGTATTACGATACGCAATAGTTCACACATACTATACCACATAATTTTCCTTCTTGATTCTTGTAGCACACAGTTGCTCTCCAATTCAATTTTTGTTTTTATTCGGTAGCACACAGTTGCTCTCCAGTTCAATATTCCTCCATTTCGTAGCACACAGTTGCTCTCCAATAAGGCACACAGTTGCCGATTCTTAATAACCACACGGTTGTTCTCCATTGAGACGCATTAATTAATTGTTTCCATAATGATGTGCACAAAACTAAGTGTATTTATTCATACATTTCTTTTTTTTTTTTCAAATCAAAACACTCAGCTGTCAAAACGTATTCCAATTGGATTCGGAATGATCCCACTGTGAAAATATGTATGACCCAACAAAACTTTTCACCTGCGGGTATGTACATAAAAATGTGAAACCAAACAGCCTTTTCACCTTCGGGTATGTAGCATGTGCAGTACAGTGTTACCATGACAACGGAAATGAGTGAAAATAATAATGGAAAATAAAATAGATACGTATAATTTTGGGTATTTTAATTCACTTTCAATGAGACTCATAAAATGTATGAGTTTGCGTAATACACTAATTTCCATTCATTTTTCTGACCTTTAATTTTTCTCATTATTCTGATGAGAAAATCTTTATTCGCTTTCACAATCCATAATCGAGCTGGGAATGTCTTACCTCTGACTGCTGGAGCACAATTCGATTCCACCACTATGTAGTTTGTACAACTTCGATATTCTTCACCTTATCACACAGTTTACAATTAGAACAAACTTTCCTTTAAAATTACAACTCCACAAGTTTTCTCCTCGTCGCCAATGAAGTATCGGAGTAGGAGTTAAAACACAACTTGTTCGTTATACCGTAGTCTAAAACGTGAATCTTTATTTTCATGGTTACTGCGATGCATACATTTCAAATAATTTGAAACCGAACGTAACGTTGTGACGCACAGTCGTCACCGACACTACAAGTCCTATTTTCAATTCTTATAGTTCAATCATCCGCACAGTTAAGAAATCGAACTAGCTATAGATCCTACAGAGCAGTAAGACAAAACATTAAACGACAAAATATAAGAGACAAAACAGGTAATCTTCATAAGTAACAACAATTTTTTTTACCCAAACAAAATAACCAAAAATAAAAACAAAACAATTTATAAAAAAAATTTTTATATATATTCTTGATGCTGAATAATTTTGTGGTTAAGTTGGAGTCATTTGAAAAGTTTGGTCAAAAAAACGGTAGTAGACATAATATCACTAATAATTTCACATGCACGCTGCATGCCATCAAACACTATAATCTTCTTTCTCTTCTAATTTCCATACTAACCCTCGAGAGTGGCTGTGAAATTCATGGATTCGATGAAGTGCCTAGCCATGGTCTACATGCGGCTTTATCACCATCATGACCGTGAGCGGTTTAGGTAGTAAGTATATGAGAAGACTAAGACCCGCATCATTGAGGTTAGCTCTTCAAAATCATCTGACCATTAATAACAAACTCAATCCTACCTTCTAACACTTACCGCTGAATCGTCAAAACAATTTAGAAACAGAACTAGACGTAAAACCTGCTATTAAGTGAGATATAACATACACGAGACAAAACAGAAAACTAATTGCATAACTAACAAAAGTACAAGTGTAATCAACGAATTAATATATCTTTGTGAGACCACTTGATGTAATTGAAATTGATTTGGAGTTAGTATGAAATTTATAGATCGTGCGTAAATAAATACAGATTAACCAAGGAAACAAATAGAAATACAGTATCAAACACATAAATAGACCATAACAACATACAAATTATTAAAAATAAAACAAAACACAAAAATACTCAGTTTACTGACGAAACGAAAACAAAGACGCGAATCTTTTTTATTAAAACTATTTGAATCTTCACGATAAAAACAGTGACCAAATGGGCACCATAGGCTAGGAACGTCTGTGTGTTGATTTAAAATAGAGGCTCATAGAAGCGAATTTTACCAATACATAGGTCCAGTGCAGATTAAAAGTAAGGGCCTGCTACCAATGTGACACATATAAAAAAAATAAAAAATAAACTTAAATCTTGGGAAGAACAAAGGGTGATGAACAACTGGTTAGTCATAACAAAGTGTGTTCAATCGAAGAGGTTTATAATTCCAAATGTCACAATATTTAAATAGCTCTTTGTGCTCAAAATAAGAGTTCTTTGTACCTATACTAGCCTAGTAACCGGCCACTACCAACCGTGGCAGCACAGTTGTTGCAAGTCAGTTATATTAACTTCAATGTGACTCAATAACGTAACAATCCAGTAGCTGTAACCATTAATAACATTCTTGTGTTGCTTGGGCAAGTAGATATCATTTTAAAAACATTGGCCAGGCTGAGAATGATATCTGTCGTTTCTGTAACACTGGTACACGACTGGTTGGTGCCTCGGCTAAGTCCAATGCTGTAAAAATAATAAGTGCAACAATGGCTCCAAACTATGATATAACCAATTTTTATTTGCCATGCGGATTGTTTGCTGGTGCTTTGATTAAGGATAATAGATAATTATTTACCATTTCTTGGTCATAAGAAGATTTAAGCTCGGGCATTTCGCAACGATACCGGCTGAAAATAGAAGTTATCGCGTAGTTTCGAAAGATTATGATAACTTATGATTACTTAGGCTTACTCCTGATTATTTTTCAAAGATTACGTTTGATTATTAATGATTCGTTATGATTATATATCATGATTACTCCTGATTCTTGTGATTACCTACAATTATATGATTACTTTGCGGAAATAAAAGCAATCTCTGATTACTTGTCACTTCAAAACCGGTAGGAAACCCCTTGGGTAGCAGTTCATATCATACAGAGGTTCTGCGTAAAGCAGGACCCAGGCCTCCAAACGAGCGGGCGAGGGTGCTAATTGAAAACAGTTTTTGAACCAATTTATTACAAACTTGACCAAGTGCATTTAAAACCGTTACACTTTTCCAAATCATGCAAAACATGTAAAAAAAACATTTTTTTTATTTCTCAAAAGAACTAATCTCACCCAAGCAGCAAACACGTTTAATAACGGTTGAAAATACTTTTATATGACTAGATTTGATTATAAAGAAGCTTACTCAACATAAAATCATGAACATGTTTTACTAGGGTCATTTGATTGTGCAAGTCCTGCTTGAAGTTGCTTAGATAGTTGTTCGTGCATCTTAATGGCTGCTTAGCTATTCTGTTTTATTACTCAAACTTTAAATTTCATTTTCTTTTTTTCAAAAAGGGCTGCATAGGATTTAAACTTACCCACAGACTGGATAAATTGCAACAAGCTGTTCATTATGATGTTGCTGACATTATCCGATTTTCAAAACACATCTAAATGGGGGCATGGGTACCTTCACCGTAGACTGCCGTTGTTTCAATACCAGTACCGTAGGGTTTTCCGACAGTGCTCGACTGGTACTGGCTCCGGGGTTGAAATGAGATATTGCTAGCAGCAGAGAAGATACTACAAGCCAAAACAAGCGCAAACAACGTAATTGCTTGTAATTTTTCATACAGCATACAAAAGTGTTTGCAATCTTTCATACAACAGACATGATTTTAGCGAGATCCTGCACAAATTTATATCAAAGGTCCTATTTATTTATGCCAAATCTAGCATTCCTTTATAATTCATTAGATAACGCAGAAAATTAAATATTTCTTTCCAACTGTGTACGTTGCGTTAACAGAGATCCTTTTTATGGATCTTCAGAATTGTTCGTTCATCATGGTGTTAAATAATTCCTGGAACTTGAAAACTCAATATCCTTTTTGTTTTAAGTCGTTTATCGCTGAGTTCAGCTAATAAATTTGATTTAGATAATGAATCATTGCATGATGACATATTGAAGAAATCAATATTACTAGCCTAGCCCATTGATCAAAACTGAATCCTTCCTTCGTTCCTAGCAAACTTCAAACACATCAAGTTTTCCCACCCTGAACTCACGGAAAGATTCAATCGTTCTCACAGACGTCATTAAAATGCTCCGGAAAAGGGCATTACGAGCCGCGCTGATAGCTGTATCTCTGGATCTGGTCAGCACGTAGGAGAGTGGGCAGCTCGTGTGTGCTCACAAGATGGGGTCAACTAGAACCGATCGGCAAACCCCGTTCACCCACCACTCGACCAGCAGGGATCGGCCCCGTTAAGTGATGCAATCGAAACGGGACAACAGGCAGCAGACAGACAGGCGGAATATATGCGAATACGCGCGCACCCATTGCCGTTGGTTCCTGCAATGCATCGTGAACGGGAAGAGAATCGTGCTGAGTTCTTGATTGCCTTGAAATCAGCAAAAAACGACAACCGGCAACAGCAGCAGCAGCAGCAGCAACAACAACAGTGTGCGAGTGTGTGCAGCTAATACGCAATTATAATTTGAAAAGCGAAACTCCAGCTGTGTCTACGGAACACTATCGCCTCCTCCCGCCACAGCCCCACCGTTTACCGATCCTCATGTCAAGCAAGCGCCTAGACCAGGTCGAGAGCTTTCATCTCGATTCCAACACAAAACATGGTCATGAGCAAGCTTTCGAACACTCTCGTAAGTTCACTAATGCGGATCAACGACAGCGGCAGGGGTCAAGCTTACTCCTCAGCTCCATATCAGAGCACAACCCGACTGGCAAAATGTCATCCTCAAACGAAATCTCATAAATCACATCACCTCTGGCCAGTTGCACTTCCGCAAGTTTTACTGTGATCTCTCGTTTTAGACATTGCTGCTACCGAAATTGGTTACATGAGATCATCTAATTTGTTCGTTCTCTCTCATTTTCCACCATATTCTGTCATGAAAACAACATTAACTTCGTGTTCTTTATGGGGCGAGCGTAGTTTGGAGCGCATTTTTTTCCTTCTGCTCCTCAACCAACCACGAGGGATATGCTCTATGTACGTATGTTGCACACAGCCCTTTGCTATGCCATTTAATTGCTCAACTTACTGCATGTTCCAAATGGGAGTTCAAGAAAGCAAGGATGGAAAAAAAAACTTCTAAATTGAATACCTCACTGACCCTGAACCCCACCACCAGCGGAAAGCATTGAAGGGGTTTTTGAAAAGTGCAGCAACATTCAAGAACTTCGACAACGATCCGAGATTTCCAAGTCAAGAGAGCTGCTGCTGCCAAGTGAGGCACGAGTGCACGACAAGAATCGAAACTTCAATCACATTTATTCGCGTTTCGGGCTGCAAAAGCAACAGCAGAGGTGCCTATATGGGGACTGAGCTTCAATAAGGAGTTGGCTCGAGAAGGGGAAGTCGTAGAAGTAGCAGCGCAGCAGTCAATATGGAGGAGAGAAACAATCAATCTTTTAATAGTTTGATCACGACTCGTTTTCGTCTATCTAGCAAACGTCGTCGTCGTTCGGCTGGAGGAGTGCAGGAAAGAAATCAGATTCATTTTGTTTCATTATTATTCATTGGAGCTTGTTCGGGGTTTGATTTGATGCTGTTGCTTCTGTCGATCCCGAAAATAACGGTGCAGTGAAGGGGGAAGGATGCGTGGGGGGTGGGGGGTTGGTGTTTGGAGGTGGTGCAAACAGAACAGCATACGTGAAGAAGAGGTTGCCTGGAAAAGTTTATATGTGTAGTCTGCTCACGAAACGTTCAATGCTTAGTTTGTCGAAGCGTATGTAATAGAAATTTATCAATTGGAGCTGCTTACTGGACATTTAGGGAAAATAGATAAATGGGAGATTTATATGGTAGATCCTTCTCACTCTCATTGCTTTTAGGTGTCTTATGACGGCCTTAGCAACACTTTGAGGACATCTGCTTAGACAAACGTGCGCAAATAAATTGTGGTGGTCGAAATAAGCCTTTACCAACTTGATAAATTGCATGAGTTTTCGGAAAGACAAAGACTATTTTAGCGCCAATGGTGCAGAGCTAGGCGTGATTTGTTCTAACCCAAATGAGTCAGGCATCAATTCCAACCAGCGCCGTAGATAACTTCTAAACCAAAAACAAACATTTCTGCTCACATCTTCCTTCGAAAAAACAAAAGTAAAGCGTTTTATTGCGGTCTACGTGCTAATGAATATGTTGATATTAAGGAAGAGCCCAAGTCGTCTACCTAGGACGACAAACCAGTCACAGGCTAAAAGATATGTCACTAATAAACCTGACTTTTCCCTCAAAAAATTATCATAGATATTGTACTCGAAAAATGCATCACTTTCTTTAGTGTATAACTTTTCAATGCACGGGTAAAAATTGATGACATTTTTGGTAAAACTAACTTAGGGTGTAATGTTACACTTCACAATCTGTCAAGTGGTTATCGAGATGGCTTCCAAGCAGGAAGTGCTTCGACAAATAATTATGGGCACGGCCGAGAAAAATCCAGGCCAGTCCTATAGGAGGATCGCGAATCAATTGGGAATCGACAATTCGACCGTATCCCGTATGGTACAATCGTTCAACGAGACCCAGACGACTCAGTGGCGTGCTGGCAGCGGAAAAAACGCGAAGATGACCGACCCTATGAACTCAAGGAAGGTGAGAGATTAGGTCAAGCGTAATTAAAGCGAACGCCAAGCAGATCCCCGGAGTTTTTCGTCGACAAGTCATACCTGGATGTTCCGGAGAAGTTCCGGAAGAAGAAATTCGACCAATTTTCCAAGAAGTACTTGGTGTGGCAGGTGATCTATGGGAGCGGCGGCAAATTCAGCAAGCCGTACATAACGACCGGCACCATCAACGGCCAAATATATCAATAAGATGCTGCCCTTTCTCTGGTCCCACGAAGGTGACACTTTGTTTTGGCCGGATCTGGTATCGTGCCATTGGGCAAAACCGGTGATGGTGTGGTACGAAGCCAACGAAGTTGTTTTTGTGCCGTAGGAGGCAAATCCGCCAAACTCATCAGAACTTCGCCCAATAGAAAAATTCTGGGCTATTATGAAGGAAAAGTTCCGAAAAACAAAAACGAAAAGGATTTGAAGAAAGACTAGATGAAAATGGGTAAGAAATATGGCGCAAGTGCTGCACATTTTGAGTGAGTAAACCAACCTTTCTTAAACATAGCTAATATGTGTTTATTTATTTCCGTGGGAGTTATTTTGGGTAGCATTATGTCTAAGGTGTGGGAGTTAAGTCTAGGAGAGAAGGTTGAGTAAACCAACCTTTCTTAAACATAGCTAATATGTGTTTATTTATTTCCGTGGGAGTTTAAAAAATATCAGACCTAAAATGAATTGTTGATGATTATTTTTGTCTGTTGCATTTTTGTTATTATTTTCGAGTACAATCTTTATCATATATCATATTAATACCATATCTTGCAAAGTGAACAACTTATTTTTATTTTATTGGAGTAACAAGACTGCAATGTCAAAACCTCGTCTACAACATTTCGTCAATGTACACGGTTCCTGGTTGCTTCTCTTCAACCTCGTTGACGACCCATACTCACTAGATCTTGCTGCACTGGATCCACCCACCTTTCTCACTGCACTCTACGTCTTCTTGTACTGGCCGGATTGTAGCCGAACACCATCTTTGCATTTCGACATTCTTGCAATAAGCCCTGCCCAACGTTTCGCCTATCAACGTTCAAAGTTGGTCCTAAGCAAGCGACGTCCAAAAACACTGAGTGCTTGAAGTACCTCATCGAGCAGTGTCCACGTCTTAATTCTCTACGGGCATGAGTCTTATCAGCGTTGTGTACATGGTGCATTTAGTGTGAGGGTGAATCTATTTTGACCGCAAGTCCCCAAAGTAGGAATTTCACAGCTGTTGTCGTTGTCTGGCGTAGGCAAGGATCCGAAGTAGATGAATTCCTCCACCTCGAAGGTATTCCCGTCTATCGTAACACTGCTTCCCAGGTGGGCTCTGTAGCACTCTGTCTCTTCTTCTAGACTGTACTTTGTTTTTGACACATTCATCAACAGTCCGACTTTTGTTGCTTCACGTTCCAGGTGGGTGTACAGTTCAGCCACCGTTCCAAAGTTTCTGCCGACAACATTCATATAATCCACGCAAGAAACATTTAGACTGCCCCAGAAAGTATGGACGCAGTCATAAACCATTGACATTTCACAATAATTGACAACTAGTTCTATTTTATGGCTGCATCCTTTTGTTTACCTTTATCTCCTAGCACTTGTGTAGGGGTTTTAATCGTTTAGAAAGTTGAAAACCACCCAGAAGTCTAAGGATAACACGTTTGAGGATACACCGTAATTGGGTTAAAAAAAGGTCCTGCTAACCTTCGTTTATATAAACGTATAATTGAGGCATTCGAGCACAATAAATAGGTTTTAGAGCAAGATGTGGTTAAAAAAGTTGGCACTTCGAAGTCCAATGTTCATCATGCAAAAAAACGTTTGAATCTTCAAACCTATAAAAGCAGATACTGCCGAAATGACGTACGAAACAAGAAGCATCGATCAGGCTCAAAGTGCGAAAGGCGGCAAATACTAAATAATAAATGGGGTTTAAAAAAAAAAAAAAATTTTTTTCACAAAAAAAAAAAAAAAAATTTTTCTATAAAAAAATATTTTTTTAAAAAAAAAAAATTTTTTTTTCCAAAAAAAAAACGTCAATGAATATTGGAGAAGGGGCCCTGGCCCTGGACGCAACTTAGTCGTGATGCTCTCACAAGAGCGCTAGACGGCACTGACGTCCATCTTCCGGATATAATACCGGATCCTCGTGGTCAATTGCTTCATATCCTTTGCCCGCCAATTACTTTTGTACACTAAGGCACTGATGGAGCCAAAAAAATCCTGTTACACCTGTCCGATATGGCGATGTACTTCATAACTTTTTTTTTTTTCAAATTTATGCTAAAAAACTTATATTTTACTTCGGGGGGTGTGGCCGACTTGTCGCTGTCATTTCCTGGAATGTGGATCTTCGAGAGCGGAAAGTAACTTTCGTCGTCCAACACGAACGACGTCCTGCGGTAGTTCTTCGGCATCCACCGGCACTGCGATTTTACGGTCGCTATCTGTTCGTCCGTGTACTCGGAGGACCGAGTCTTCCTCCGACAGATGATGTCCTTCATATTGAGGGTTCGGTGAATCAAGGTATGGCAGCGGTGATATTTTCGGCCGGCGTCACGCAAACTCGTTCCGTTCTAGTTGTTGAACAGCTTTTTCAACGCTTCCTTCCTTGGTCATTATCTTCGCCAGACGCTTCACGCTCAGGGATGCCAGGATCCGGTAAACTGTATTCACGAGCACCTTTTCGTCTCGAAAGTGGTCTACCGTAATTTTTTTGCCACGATGGCCATGCGTTTCGTAAAACCGTACAACATGCTCGCGGAGTGCTTGCTATTTCGACGCCATCTTCGATTGAACTGACAGCACCCAAGCGAAAAAAAAAGCCACCCATTTCAAGGGAGTCCAGAGAGCAATTCTCTTGGAGAGAAAAAAAATTACGCTTTTTACTTTAATTACAGGAAGGTATTGAAATCATTCTCATTTTTTATTCAACACCCTTTTAATCATGGAAAACGAAACTTTCGTGAAATTCGACTATAAATCTTTGCCGGGGCCACACTATTGTACGGTGCGTGAAGGAGAAGTAGTGAACCAGTCTGAAATATAAAGTTGAAAAGTTATGTAAGAAATCTATGGTCTGGCAAGCTATTTGTGGTTGTGGTAAGATTTCGCAACGCTTCATCACAACTGCTTTGATGAACAGTGAAATATATATTAAAGAGTGACTTACAAAAATGACTTGTACCGATGAATCGAAACCACGAGAATTATTTTGTCTTCTGGCCAGATTTTGTGACTTGTCATTGCGATATCAACGGTAGAATTGTATACCACCAAATAAATTTCATTCGTTTCAAAGGACATGAACCCTCCTAATTGCCCAAAAATTCGAACAATTGCAGAATTTCGGGCATTATCGGAATTTCATCTCAGGAAACATTTAATGGTTTAACAGTTTGAAAAAGATTCTCTTTTCTAGATGGGGCCTACAACCACCTGCATCCACAACTGCGGTAGCTATTTGGTTTTCCAGATTCGGACAATTAGCCAATGTAGACAGATGAACAGCTTCTCCGGGCCCATATTGATGAGTTCAGCTTCAATACCGTCCTTGCCTGCCGCCTTATTATTCTTGAGCTATTGAATAGTATCCATAACTTCTTCCGGCGTGGTAGCTGGTTTGTTCCCATCGTCTACCGTGCTGACGTGGTCATTTCTTCCGCTGGCTGGGTTTTCTGCACTTGTGTCCTCTGCACCATTCAGGTGTTCGTCGTAGTGCAGCTTCCACCAATCGATCACCGCACATCCATCCATCAGTTGGCCCCCAACCACATCCCTTCGCATTTGGCTCGTGGCACAAAACCTTTGCGAGATTTTTTGCGCTTCTGATAGAACTTTTGCTTCAAATTCCACTTCTTCCAGGTGGCGTTTTATGTTCCAGAATAGGCGGATCTGCTGAACTCACTTCCGTTTACAACGACCCCCTGTCTGCCAGGTCTCGTGCTGCAATATGCCCGCACTGCGTCTTTCTCCTCCAAAACCTCCCTATACTCCTCACCAAACCAATAATTCCATGGACTCTGTTCCACATACCCGACGACGTTTTCAACTGCGTCGTTGATGGCTGCTTCGATATTCCAGCAGTCCTCAAGAGGAGCTTCGTCCACCAGACCCTCATCTGACAACGCTGATTGGATTATCTGCACGTAGGTTTTGGTGACATTCATCTGATACAGTCGTTCAAGATTGTACTTTGGTGGGCGACGGTATTATACGTTGTCAATATTATTTTCGATCGAAGTTTCACCATCAACAGGAAGTGATGGTCACGATAGGTTCTGACGTTAATTATGTCGGAAAAGTGCCGTCCATCAATCAAAACGTGGTCAATTTGCGATTCTGTCTACTGTGGTGATCTCCAGGTGTCAAATACTGGAGGCTGGGCTGGAAGTAGGTGCAACGAATGTCCATATTCTAGGAGGCGATGAACTCAATGAGTCTTAGGCCGTTGTCGTTTGTCCGCTAGAGAGTGACGAACATTCCAATAAATAGTCGGTTTGAATTTCTCCTGGCTGACCTGAGCAGTCATGTCTCCAATAATGATCTTGATGTCATGGATTGCATCCTTACCATCATCGGAGCTTCCGAAGGTTGGGCTATGCCCGTTTATAATGCTGAAGCTGAATAACCGACCCTCTCCTCAACATGCATATTCTTTCGTTGATTGGCATTCTGATCACGCGTTTTTGCATTTGGCCCGTCACTATGAAAGGTGTTCTCAGCTTAGGTGTCGTGCCACAGCTGTGGAAGAAGGTATGATTACCTCTAAACGTACTCACCATTGATCCTTTCTAACGTACCTCCTGCAACACTAGTTACTAGTTCTTCAGTACATCGGACAGTATGTGGGTGCTTCCGATGAAATTCAGTGATCTGCAGCTCCACGTACCGAGTTTCCAATCACTAGACCTGTTTTTTCACCGTCTTCTTTGCCAATTAATCTGCTGTTGGCGTTCCTGTGCTTGATTGTTTTCCGGCTGGTTTGCAGAACCTGACGCCAAACCCTAGATTTCCGGAAGTGCAATAATGGAAAGTAGAATTTTGGGTCTTACGCGGTGATTCATCCTCTCCTGACATGTTGAACAATCGCTGTTCTGAGCCGCTCCTAACATGGAGAGCAGACGTCTATGCGTTGTTTTGGCATGTCCTCCAATTACAGTGCTAAGAAGCTTGTTTGAAACAAGATAGTGCTAGAGCTCTTCGACATTTTTCTGTCAACCGAAATTTGACTAAAGAAACAATTGTTGTTCCGGGGGAATTGTGAGAGACGTGAAAGAGCTAGGCACGGCCGGTGTTGATATTGGTTCGCTTGCATCTATTTTCGCAGAAATTGACGTGTTTTCGATCAAAATTGATATCCAAAGTGTATCAAAGGTTTTGCAAAACCTTTACTGCTGCTTGTGTGAAAAAATAGTGCATTCCCGATCGATTTGCGGTGGAAATTTTGCAGCCAAAGATTTCTCACCGAGTTCTTTTTTTCGTCCGACGACGACGGGTTTCCTTTCGCAAGAGTGACGTTTCTTGGATATGTTTCTTTGCACGGGTGTGTGTTTTGTAATCAAGGTATGTTAGTGTGCTTGGTTGGAGATCGAAGCCGCACACCAACTCAAAGGCCCGGGAAGAATCCCGGAGTGTCCCAACACAAACGTGAAGTGATAAAAGCATATCAGCGCCAACATTAAATTAGGGAAGGTCCATTAATTATGTCACGCAGTTGGGGGGGAGGGGAGGGTTCGAGAAAACGTGACGATCCATACAAAAAAATTTTAAGGTCCATACAAAAAACGTGACATGGTGGGGGGGGGGGGGGGTTACAAAAAGTCAATTTTTGCGTGACGTAATTAATGGACAAAAGGTCACAAATACAAATTAAGCTCACTTCAAGGACGCAAGGAGCTTTATCTCTATCCGCTGATATATTCAATTTGAAGGAATTGTATTCAACTTTCGATGAATCTGCAGGCAAAGTCTAGGTTTTTTTTTTTCATTAGGGCGAATCTACAGTTGAGAGATTCACTCCGGGCTCGCTCTCTTTCATTCATTACAGATTCACCCTAATCAAATGTTGGCGCTAATATGATTGTGTTTGTGTGGGGAAGTGAATCAGCTTGAAGTTGTAGAGAGTGAGATCAGTGCTCGAGTTTCGAGGTGCGGCTGCTCGATTGTTTTGTTTTGCTAGAAGCACCATTTCCAGCGAGTGATAAAGATCAATCGCACCAGAAGTGAGCGGTTAATTTGTGTGGCCCAAGCTGGTGGCCGCACCATAGGCACCAGTGGCAGTGGTTTATTTCTTAACGATGTTGCAGAACTGCTGGTGGTGGTGAGGGTATGTGATGCGTTTTGAGAATGGCAACAGCGAATAACCGAAGGCGGGGAGGAGCCGGTGAAGGCGCCTTATCGAAGCTGTCTTATTCACGGTCCTGCTGTAGGGATTTTTTTTTTTCGGATACTAGCTAAGACAGCGGGTTAGCCCGGAGGAGCTCGAACAATGTTACAAATCTCGAGTGATAGATAAGTTTCTGGAAAAGGATAAACATGCTTTTAGGAGACAGGCAACAAATAATATATTTCTACCAACTTTTGAAGACAATATCTAATATATTTTTTTCCCCCCCCCCCCCCCCCCCTCCCCCCCCCAACACCTCCAAAAAAAAAAACACGTCTCCCCCCCCCCCCCCCCCCGCCCCCCCCCCTCACTTTTTTTTTTTTAAATAATCGTTTATTTGTACAGGCTCAATCGAATCAACTTTACAGAGCCAAATTTTCATATTTATATACATCATTTATCTGTAAAACTAAAGTTAGGAGGATAGAGCCGATTACTCGCGGCCGTCTCGAGGTTAATAGGAATTACAAATTACGGATGGGAAGGAGGGTGGGAATTTAAAATATGGATTACATAACACATTAAATTTAAATTCTAAATTATCTAAAAACTTATAACTATACAATTTATGGTTTTCTTTTGACTTGAACATTTTTTGAAAAAGAAAAAAAAACACACATACACACATACACCGATAAAAAAAAACTTATAGTAAACATACAGGTTAAACTAACTACAATCTAAGGCTAATGTTAGTCAAAAACACATAAATGAGTTTCATGTACTCCAAATCAAGAACAGCCAAAATATCTCGAATTGGCACATTGGGTTGTCTACCTCGAGCCCGAAGGGAATCATAAAGCTCCGATCTGACTCCACGATGTTCAGCACAAGACCAAATAACGTGATCTGCGTCCTGATAACCTTGTCCACACTCACAGAGATTGCTGTCGCCCAGCCCAACACGGTATAAATGAGCGTTCAAAGAATAATGATTGGACATGAGGCGAGACATCACACGAATGAAGTCTCGACCCACATCCATTCCCCTAAACCAGGATTTCTTCGACACCTTTGGGATGATAGAATGTTGCCATCGCCCCAAATCTCCTTTACTCCATTTATACTGCCAGCTGACGAGTGACTGTTGACGAAAAATAGTAAAAAATTCATTGAAGGCGATTTGTCGATCATAAATATCGCCTTCCATAGCGCCCACCTTTGCAAGCGAGTCCGCTTTCTCATTACCCGGAATTGAACAATGAGATGGGACCCATACAAAGGTGATGATAAAATAACGCGAAGATAAAGCACTTAGAAGCTCCTGTATTTTCATGAGAAAATACGAGGAGTGCTTTACCGGCCTCAATGAGCGAATGGCCTCTATAGAACTGAGACTATCCGTGAAAATGAAGTACTGATCCGGTGTTAATGAGGCAACAATTTCTAGCGTAAAGTGTATTGCCGCTAATTCAGCGACATATACGGAACAAGGAGCTTGAAGTTTACGATTGGCGCTATAAATTTCATTAAATATACCAAAGCCTGCTGACTCCTCTATCAAAGATCCGTCAGTGAAGAACGATTTAGTGGAATTAACTTGGCCAAACTTTGCAGCAAATATTACCGGAGCAATCATAGGACGATGATGCTTTGGGATTCCATGAAGCTCTTGCTTCATGGATAAATCAAAATGAACCGAATTGTCGAAATCGGAGAAGCAAACACGATTGGGAAAGTTCGGCGAAGGGCTGACATCCTGTGTTATGTACAAATGGTACAAGGTCATGAAGCGGGTTTGAGTATTCAACTCAAGGAGCTTCTCAAAATTTTCGATCACCTGGGGGTTCATAACTTCACACCTGGTGAGGAGCCGGAGAGATAATTCTGAAAACCGATCCGAGAGTGGCAACATGCCAGCCAGCACTTCAAGACTCATGGTGTGAGTCGAGTGCATGCAACCTAACGCGATACGAAGACACCGATACTGAATACGTTCCAGTTTAATGAAGTGCGACCGAGCCGCTGACTGAAAACAAAAACTACCGTATTCCATAACCGACAAAATCGTTGTCCGGTACAACGTTAGAAGATCTTGTGGATGAGCTCCCCACCAGGTCCCGGTAATTGTGCAGAGAAAATTGACCCTCTGCTGGCACTTTCGCTTCAGATACTCAATATGGGATCTCCAGGTGCACTTAGCATAAAATTATCAAATCCAAGTTACATTGCTAACACCACACTGCTTCATTAAATTTTATTAAAGCCACTTGAAATCAATTTGGTTTTATTATGGCACCAAGAGGTGCCAATAGGTTTCATATTTTAGTCAGCTTTATGAGAACCTACACAGCTTGTTTACATCGTATGATGTATGATGTATGATATGTACTACCACCCATTGTAGCACGGAAACTAAGTCCGACAGCAATGGGCTCTCCTCTCTGTTAGACTTGATCAAGCTTTAATAACCACTGATTATCCCTATCATGTCGTTGTATGAAGGGCCAAAAAGGGGTTGGGTGGATCGATATGCAATATCACTTATACGTATCCACAGGGATATAAAGAATCTCCTTCCAACAACAAGACTGAACAATTGGTCAAAAGAGCAAGCTATCTAACATGAGGATGCCCCAATGGGCGGGGAGAAGAGCCCGCCCTCTATTCACAAACTGTTAGCAATGGGGAGTTGACATTCCCACTCTCCCCATCTAGAGTGCATCAATCGGGTGCCCTGATGGTCCCTCCCATTCCCATGAAATATTTATATAATGGTGTATATATTTATGTACATGAAAAATACTACAAGCATTCGTATCTATAATATATGATCTTCATTCGGTTGATCCTGAAATGCAAGAAATGTTGTAAAATGTTAAAGTGTAGAGTTCTGTGGTTCGCGCTCAAGCAGGTTTTCGTTCGTTTCCAGCGATAGCAGCATTTCAACAAAATCTTGATTTGAGGTATCCTGAAAAAGTTTATTAAATCTATTGAAATTTTACAAAACTAACATATAATATAAGTTATACATTTTAATTTACTGTTGCCATGGTCACTATTTGCTACTTGATGCTGATTTCATGATAGAAATCCGCTTTTATTTTTGCTGAACTAATAGTTATTGCTACCGAGTTAGGAATGGGAAGATTTAACTGGAAGGGAGATAAAGATAAATGGGCAAAAAAACAATAAGTAATATTTTAATCATCTTTGAAGTAAAATCAATAAAATAATATAACCAAATATAATGATATTGTATGTTATGATGAAGTAATGACAAAGATTGAATGTAAAATCAAACACTAGCCAAATGGCACACAGCGCTGCATGAATCAGCTCAGCTCAGCTCAGAATTGGTAAAAAGTCCATTTGCAAACCGGAAATGAAAAATTTATTCAGCAATAAGTGCAAAAGCCTACCACAGATTCCGTAATTTTCAAAATCCTACCACAGCTGTAATTTTCTGCGTTATATACTGGACATATATGGAATGCTAGATGTCATAAATTGAAGGTATGTTTCGTGTTTAAGCCAGATACCGCCTAAATCAGGTTTAATGCATGAAAATGTGAAGGTCATGATATGATGGAAATAATACGATGTTGTAAAGAAATACTACATAATGTACATATAATAATTAAATGCCGCTATTTGCCTCTTCCGCTGCGATGATAGATGATTAAAACTCTAAAATAGCAAAAATTCCAACGTGGTATAAATAAAGTTGATCACCTAGCATCCTAGCAAAATAGCACAGAAAATTTAGGCAGATAAATTTCATACGAGTATGATTACTGCCCAAAAACGGAAACTCAATAAATCCAAAACAAACAAAAAATTAAAAATGAATTACAGGAAATTCTTTGATAACTCTTTTTTCCTATAAATGATTCTTGATGTCTGTTAAATAGAAAATGTAGGATCATAAACAATATTAGTTTTTGAATTAACTATTTTGGACGACGAATTTTTTTTTTTTTTTTTGTATAATTTTCGTTTATAATCCTCTCTCTAAAACAAAAATGTAAAAACCATCCTATCTTTTCAAATACATAACGTGAGTTAGCTGGGCCAAAACTTACAACGATGCAAATGCGAAGCTGAAAATAGCATTGAATAATATTGTGAAGGGATGTTATAATATAAAATGATAATAAAAATTATATTTGTAATGTCTGCATGTCTGCATGTCTGCTGATCCTGCTGCAATTGTAGAAGGACTTGCATTATCATAGCCACGGGGGAAGAAAACAATTCAAAATTATTATTCAATAATTGGGAATTCCATGGATGATCTGAAATTATATACCGTATAAAGAATACTTCCATTTTTCGTGGTAGGGTAAGATTTCAGCATGCTACTTTACCGGGGTCACGCTGTCTACATCGGCTTGGTGCGACTGCCACCTAATGTATAGTTGACGCGATACAGCGTTTCTTACTCAACCGCTGGATGCCAGGACAGACGCTGTTTGACCCGCACCTCCTTGGTGGACAGACCCTCGGCACGCACCTCCTCAATCTAGCTGAAGTCAGAAGGACAACAGTGCCCAGGCTGCACTACCAGCTAAGTACGCAACCCTTAGCTGGCGGTCTTTGTCATCTCTTGACCCGTGGAAGCATGAGGTAGGAACTTGTGAGGACCATAGCTATGTTGCGGGGACGCACGCTCCATCCGAGGTGTCTACTCACCATTTTGCAGCCCTACACAGCTTGTTTACATCGATCTTAAAACCTTGTTTTTCAAATTCCTTTCACTCCTATCAAAGGTTTTATTTCGACTTTATGAACTCGTAAAATGCTATATTAAAATGCCGTTTTAGGACTCATTGATATTATCTTATTATAGTCAGTTGAAAAAGCCTTTTAAAACCATTGAGCCTCCAGTAAATGCATTAAAGGGCAAATTGGTATTGAACGGAGTCACCATAAGACCAAATAGTTTTATAATAAACATTGCGAAGAAAAATTGGCTTTATGGCAAAAATGGGATTTTTTCCAATCGCCATATTGAAATATAAGAAATAATTGAAATGTGCAAAAATAAATGCATCAAATTTTCAATGGTTTGCAAACAAACTGTAGATCATAGACTAATATTGGCATTCTTTTAGATAATCACCTCCAATTCCAACCACTTTTCAGGAAATTCATTATTAATTTATCAAATATATATGTTTTAATTTGATTTCTGTGGTTGTAAATTCGCATAATTTCCAGGGCGCATTAATTTTCGGCTCTTATCGTGCCAATATTCACCAAAAAAATAAATGCGCACATAATTTCGAGCATAATACGCTATGGAAAACACTATTTGTTTTGGATATTTTGCTATCAAACAAAATTTCCCGCATGTTATACTGCTAAATGAATTAGAAGAGCAAAGAATCGAACAAAGCAGAATAATAAAAAAACAACCCCGATTTCACAGTGAAGTTTGACAGCTGTGGCCGTTTGGCCACATTCTGGTTTTCATGGCAGCCAATAGGTTTTATGAAGGTTCTCAAGTGGTCATAACATCTTTCACTAGAACATTTTCAAAATCTTTATGTTCTTATAGGTTTTATTAACTTGTTTTCACAACCGTCTATAGAGTGGGCCATTTTGTACAAATTTCGGCTTTAAAGAAGCATAGAGGAGGTGTTGGTAGACAAAACAGTTTTGAGTGTAGTTTTATCAACAAAGCCGGGAGGAGTGCTATACGGCTGGAATAAAACTAAAATTGTTACTTGGGCGGTGATCTCATTCATCTGTAAAATAAACATCTCATCAAATTTGACTACATTATGAATTGTGAGCATGTAGAGAGATTATCCGTTTCTAAGGACCTTGGTGTTCATCTCAACACCAAACTTTCCTCTAGAGATCATTATTCTTTCGTGATAGAAAAAGCCAATCGAAACCTGGGACTTATTTTGAGGATTTTTAATTAGTTCATTGATCACTATTGTCTACGTGCACTATATTATACTTTGGTACAATCCGTAATAGAGTATGCTACCTTGGTGTGGGGTACAAGCATCTGGACAACGAGAATAGAAACTGTCCAATCACGATTTGCTCGCTATGCGCTGAAGTTTCATACATGGCATGAGCCCCCCAATATTCCTCCGTATCAGAATCGGTGCCATAATTTTAACATAGACACGTTGTCCAGAAAACGCCAAATTGAGAGAATGTTGTTCTTTTAAAAATTGATAACCGACCCAAGTGACCACCTAGTATCCTTGCTCAAACCAACATTAATGTCATTGAACGTTATTTAAGGCACACTGATTTCCTTATGATAGAGTTAAGACGCACCGATTACGAATAAAACGTGTTCAAACGTGTTTTTATAGTTTAATATTTATTCATGTTGAACATGATGTCAGAAATACACTATGATCCTAAAGAACCGGGATTTTGCAATTTAAATGAACCACTCCCAACCGATCAGGTTTTTTTTTGTTCAAGTTAGTACATATTTATCTGACATCTGTCAGGAACTTGAGTGTGATCGAAGAAATAGTGTTTATTTGCCAACTGTTAACATCAGACAAGTTTTTGTAGTTTGTCGTATTTCGTATGAATAATTATTTTGTTGAGCAGGTAGTGTGTTTGAAATTGTGTGTTTTCGACGAAATCGTTGAAAATATTGCAGAAAGCCTTGGGAATTTGCGTATGGTATAAAGAATACAAAGTAGTAGTGAAATGTTCGAAGATTTGTGACGTTCCGCATGCCGTTCAACACCGAATACCGACAAACACTTGGAAATTATAAAAAAAAAAAAACTGTGCTTCAAAAACGCCAGTGAGCCTTTGACATATGGTTATTGATCTCAACATCACATATGGAACCATCCAGCACATTGTTGTTGATATTTGGGGCATGCAATGCATCACCGCACAGCCTGTTCCAAAAGAGCTGAATTTCGTGCTAACAGACCATCGAGCAAAGGTTGTTGAAGACATGAAACGCATCATAACGGGGAACGAGACATGAATCTATTTCATTCTTTTCTCCAAACTCAAGTGCCAGTTCAGGGAAAGAAATTGGAGTTCATTGAGGCTTTAAAATAGTATTCGACGAAAGAGCAAAAGGCCATCCCTCCAGAGTCTAATGAAAAGAGAATTACATGAATGACTAGGGAATAAAATAAATTTTGAAGAAAATTAAAAAAAGCATGTCCTATTTAAAAATTCTCGGTAGTTTTTAATCGTATTGAATAAACATAAAACCAGCTATTAAGTAATGAGAACAAGAGAGAAAAGAATCTCCCATTGTGACATTGGCCGTATTAAAGAATGTTCCCTGGAATTTACATTTTTGTTAAATAGATTCAAACGTCATAAAGGGGTTTGACACTCACAAAGATCCTAATTAAGTTCAGTACTTTAGACAGCTTTAAAGATTCCTATCTCATAATTTTATGTGTCTCTTCAGAAATCCTCAAAAGTATAATATTAGCTAATGAAACCCCTGCATATCATCAAGGAAACTCTTATCAAACTTATCAGAACTTTAAGCAACCTCTGACACTTGTAATCTTTTCGAATTCTCCTAGCATCACAACTTCATCAAGTATTCCCCGAAATAGAGCAATTTATCAATTTCGTCTCAACCGTTTTTCCAAATTTTGCAAATATCTCCTACTTTCACGCAGGGTGAAACTTTTTTTTCCTTCACACCGAACCAACTCATTTACATGCGATGGCCATTTCAAGTGCGTAGCAAAAGCCTATGCATAAATATCCTCAACCTCCGGACTACGATTCTTTCCACTCTGGCCCGAGGCAAACAAGTTTCCCCATTCTCTCGGCCCGTAACAACAGCATCGTTTTCCGAAAAGTTGTGCGAAAACTTTTTTCATCAGCTATTATAATTTAGTGGATGTATTTCCCTGTGTACAGTTCTCTCCTATAATACCGTGGTTTAATCCCTGCCATAACAGGGCAACCGTTGGCAGCAACACCACCAAACGACCACCCGTCCGACCGACTGAACGAGCAACGATTCATTTTCTCCGAATTTTCAGGCCAACTCATTTCGAATTTCGGTTTCCAGCCCCCCAATCAGCAGCACCCCCACCTGCTCGTCCTCCGCTGGGAGGGATGAAGTGTTGAACTATTATGCGGTTGGCTTGGGAGGAAGCAACCGAAACCAAATCACTTCTCCGCTACCCGCCGGTGCCCAGCTGCTGCTTTTCCTATTCTATTCAGATCGTCGTGCCCGGGGTGGTAGCTTTTGTCCAGTCCGAGTTCTATGAAGTCATTTTCACTTTACCACTCCGTCAACGGGACGATTTATTTGAGGCAGTTTTTCTCCGAATGATTTCATTTGACACGCTTTGGGGGTGCTTCAGCCCAAACTAGTTCAGTAGTGCCATTTTCTGATTAACCTCACCCCAGCATTGCTACACGAATTGGGCGACGGATTTGGAAACGAGCAGCAACGGATCCGGTTGTGATTTGATATGAATTGGGTTTCCCAGAGCGGGCGGAGGTGGAGAAGGGTCATTATAGGTTAACTTTCGACTTTGGATGATGACTGTCAGTTGGCTTCAACGCGCGACGCTCCCCATCGGGGGAAAGTCCCAAAACGAGCTGAAGTTCAACAATTGGCGATAAAAGTGGAAGATGTGGGTTTGTGGGCTCGAGATTAAATGTTTCCAGGTCGCCCTAACTGAAACAAATGGCAGGAAGTGGTAGGCATAGAAAATTTGTGACAGATTATGGTTGACTAAATTAGATTTCTTCAGAACTATGACTCAACTGCGGATCGATTTATTTGAAACGAGGAATTGGTGGATGCACACATTCCATGGACTTGGAGTTTAACTGCCGATTCTTTGATTTTTAACATCCAATGCTCCACTATTTGGCTAAACATTGAAGGCAAGTGTGCAATGGTAAAATGAGAAAAACAACATGAATGTTTGATCGGATACATCAAAACCTCTTATTTTCGATGTGTTTTGTTTTTTCTTGTTTCCATTTATTAATCAATTTACATCACTTATTTTTCAAACTGAAGGGCTTACGCTGAAGCATTCTCGATGGAAGCCATAACCTCAAAATTTAGAATTTAAATAACTCAGAATCTGTACTAGATATTGGATATTTCATCTCATCAGTTTGTATGCTTACTTGCTGTGAGCAATCTGATGTAGTTCGATTTGATGTTCATTCACTAACAATCGAGATTTGTCAATTTAAAATAACGAGGTAAATTTGCGAGAGAGCGATAAAAAATAAGGGAAAAATATACGGAGCAGCAATTCACCTTAACTGAAAAAAATGGGACTTTTAAACCAATCAACTTTATAATAAAGGGTGTCCCAGTGAGTCTAAGCACGATTTGTTAATAACAATACGAGCTCGGCTTTTAAGTAAATTGAGTTTTTATTGCACTTTTATGTTCTCTACAATATTTTTGTACAGTTCAACGTACAAGAGATCTATTCAATCATACGCCAAAGAGCGGAATTTTGATCTAACACTGCTCATTAGCTTCAGCACATTTTAGCAAAAGTTTAGACTGTTTGCCACTGATTTTTGATACTTTTTTCCAGTATCTTTCAAAAGTTTCGATGAAATCTGCTGCCTTAACATGTTTGCGCAAATATGCCTTTGTCAGAGCCCTAAAAAGTTTCATTTGGTGTCACCTTGGGACAGTTTGGAGGATTTATCTCCTTGGGTACGAATTCGACTCCGTTGGCTTTCTACCAGGCTACCGTGTCCTTCGCACTAATGCACTGATGCCAAATCCAGCCAAAACTGTACTGAATTATTATGTTTCCGGATCATGGGGAGCAATCATTCCTGCAAGTGAACATCAGCAGTCATCGTATCGGTTGTTACAAACGGATTTGAAAGCATTCTACACTCACAAATTGCTTGCCAAACCTTTGTTTTTTTACCGAATGTTTTGGTAAAAATTGACATATCGGCATCGTCAATAGTTTGACCAGCACGGACCGTGTATAACTGGTCACCTGGAAGCCTCTTATAATCAAATTTCACTTAGCATTCGTCATCCATAATTACGCATGCCAATCTTCCACTCAGTAGTTTATCGTATAATTTACGGGTCCTCGGTTTGGCAGATGCTGCTTGTTTTGACGTAGGGCCTACCCTTGTGTCAATTGAAAATCTAAAAATAAGTGACTGTCACAAAATATCGTTACAAATTAAAAGCTTACAACTTAATAAATGCTGGATAGATATTAACATCAATCAGTTGAAAATGTTTCCGCGTATCAATTCAACTTCCAAAGATTATCCGTTAACAATTTAAAATTATTATTGAAAATAACGAAAATAAAAGATGATGTCTTATGATTTTGTTTTGCAGGATAAATTTACTAAATGCACAGTACTTTCCTATCACAGATTTCAAAAGCAAGGGAGGTCTCATATGCAGCTGTGAACGATATAAAAAGGGTACACCTTCGCCAATTTCCCATTCGTGTTGCAATACTGTTGCAATCGTGTTTCAATACTGAATTTCTAAGAAGCGAATCATAGAATGTGCTAACATACTTACTCACTTATTTATGCAAATCAAACGTCCCAGTACCTGTATCCCAGTAACAGTACCTGCGTTGCAATGTTTCGCTACGAAACTAACGAAAATAATAAAACGGTTTAACGTAGTCGACGTCAACCGGTCGTGTGTCATACACAACGCAACTGATTTTTTCACTTAGTTTTGGCTTTTTCTGCTTCTAGAAAGTCCTTAGTTCATTACGTGTCTTTGCTCGGTCAACGTTACTCTTTGATGTTTTTGGCCACAACTCGAACTGCTACCCCTTTTGAGGGCGACAACTTGCGTGATTTTCCGGTCCAGGTTTTGGTCAACAGGGCCCGGTTTAATTTTTAATAAAGCTGCCTAAGTAAATTTCTTATATAGCTTGGAGCTGATTTGAACCGGTTTAAACCAATAGTAAGGATGCTGTTAAAGCCTCTCACGAAGTGTGGTAGTGGTTTTTCTTTGAGAAAACAAGATACCACTTGAGAGCAGATTTGGTCGCATGCAAACCAACAGTAAGGAAACTGTTAGGGCCAGTCTTATAGAAGTATGGTGGTCTTTCACGGAATGTCAAATGAATTATTTATTTCCAGTTATTTCTGTACCAAGGAGCTCAAAATACCGAAAAAAGCTTGGGAAATCAAAATCATACATACACAAATTGAAGCAGGGGCCAAAACTAAAGGCGTACAAAGTGAAAAAGGGGCCCAACCGTGGTGACAAGCAAAATTTCACTGCAAAATGTCGTGCAAAGGAGCCTCACACCAACTTTTGCAAACATTTTCTTGTATCATAATGGACGACAAAACATACGTACTCGAAGACTTTAAACAGGTTCCGGTTCTCCTTTTATACCGCAATGCAAAGAAACGCTGTTGCCGAGCATTTCCGGACACATAAGGTGTCCAAATTCCCGAAAAAGTATTTGATTTGGCAAGCCATATGTAGTTGTGGTCGAAAGTCTAAAAGTTTCGTCTCTACCGGCACTATCTATAAGGATGTGTACGAGAAAGAATGTCTGCAAAAGCCGTTGCTACCGTTCATCAGAAACCACGACTCTCCAGCTCTGTTTTGGCCTGATTTGGCCTCTGTTCACTATGCGAAATCCGTCCTGGAATGGTATAAGGTACAGTAGGTCAAATACGTGCCAAAAAATAGCGAATCTACCAAACTGTTCAGAACTTCACCCAATAGATAATTACTGGGCTTTAGTTAAGCGGAAACTCTTCGCAACTAAGAAGAAATCAAATGGTACCGATGATTTCAAGAGAAGGCGGAGAATCGTCACGGCGGGCGTATTTGAGGTTACCGGATGGAACCTAATGGTGGGTGTACCACAGAAAGTTCGAGAATTTTACAGAAAGAAGCATTAACATCTTAACCACGGGGGCGACCCCGGCGTAGTGGTTAACATCCATACCTCTCACGCCAAAGTCACGAGTTCGAATCTCACCCCCCGGACAAGTTACGAAAATGCCCAAAAGCGGTGTTTGAGTAACAACGACGGGAGATGAACCAGCCCGAGGCTGAAAATCTCGATAATCAAGAAATAAAAAAATAAAAAACATCTTAACCAACTGTTTCTAATGTAGATATAACTCTATTATTGTGAAATAAACAATCGGTTTTGTTGATTATTTGTGATTTGTGGTGCTATTATTTTGGTGTCCAAAATTTAACGAGGACAGGCTTAAGAAATATTCAAATGATAATCACCATTGATTTCCGTTTGAATTTTACATTGAATGGGCAACACGCCGTTAGACATAATTGTAGAATTAGTCAACAGCTAAAATTTCATGATAAACTGTATTCTGAAATTCTGCTTCTGAAACAAGTTTTGGTATATTATCTCGAGTGAGTCGATATGACTATTATATGTGGATTATATCCATTGGTCTTCGGTGACGAACCAGCCCGGGCGATTTAAAGTCATGCTTTGAAGATGTAAACAAATACTCATTGATTTAATGCAATGCAATGGAATTTAACATCTTCTAAGTAAAATTGAACAGTAGCTGTTCAAATTACACTGACCTTACTTGAAGACATGCTGAGGGTTATTCCGAGAGTCGAAGTGACGTTTGTCACTTGGTGAAATGAGAAAAGTCATCTGCAGTGACGTGACTCTCCATTTGATTTACCCAGAAGAGTCACGTCACTGCAGGTGACTTTTCTCCAGGGGACAAACGTCACGTCGACTCTCGGAATAACCCTCCCTAAATACGAAGAAAAGTTAGTTGATCCTAGTGCGAATGTCAATTTTTTTAACAGAACCACAATGCTTATTCGGTTAGCTGCCACTTCTTAATAACTCTAGAAGTAAATGCAAGTACAAGGAACAGTACCCATTATTAAGTTAGTAATTCAAATTACTTTATGAGTCACAGGATTATTGTGATCGATCACTATGCGCCGTTCACATGAAACAAGAATCAAACACACTACCTACTAAGTCGAACCAACTAAACAGGCACTCGTGCAGAAGAGCGTCGAATACAAACGACTCACACCAACCAGGGTGCGAATAATAAGATCAAAAGAACAAAATCAAAACGACAAGCGGAACACACCTCGCACCCTCCCATATTCTGACCCGCTTGCATTCGCTTCAGCTATCGCATGTGTGACGCGCAGTGCATGTGTGCAACTCGTGTTCTCTCTCATATGAGTAGGGAGGTAGATATGTAGGTAGGCATAATCGCGGTCATTTAGCGTCTTTTTCGCGATTCTCATTGGCCGCTGCCGCCGCCGCCGTTCTCGTCAGACAAGCTGACGCTAAAAAATCAGCGCACTCAATTAGGGGAGCCTCTCAGCCTGACGTGTGTGTTGACGACATTTGAGACACCCACTGTTGGGGATGCGGTTAAGTATGGCTACTATCGTTCGTGAGTTACTCGCTTCAGGAGAGAGCGTGAGCTACGGCGATCATATTCACCACGGACTGCTTTCGCACCGAGAGGCGTCAAGTTTCTCAGCTGTTTACTAAACGTTGACGCGCGAGGGTGAGAGATAGCACAGGACTGTGTTACTACAGGTCATGTACGGATGGATGCATTTGTGTATAGTATTTATAAATACGCGCCCATATGGTTTTCAAATACTCTTCGTGTCTTTGGCACATAAGTAGACGCTCATCTGATAGTGAGTGTAGGCAAATTTCCTTGAACTTGACTCAGATGGCAGCACGTTACGGTGAGAACAGCTGTCTTGCGTATTAAACTTGCACAAACGCTAATGATGCTCCTACACACAGGTATGAACGACTTAAAACGAGTACAGCTGATTCGAAGGTTTAGTTTGAGAGCTCGGCACGCCTGCGCTTGCTTTGACTGCACTGTGAATGTTTAAATTTGATTTTCAAGTTCAAGCGCGTGAAATTTAAAACACATGAGTTATTTTTGTCAACTGGGGGGTTTGCGATTTGGATATTATGTGTTATTTATCTGTTTGACGAATGGCATGCTGGTTGAGGTGTGAATGTTTTGAGTTCTATTATGGGGAACATCGGGTGAAGGTTGGAGTATGAAATTTTCATTTTTATTTTAAGAAGTAAAGGTGGTGAAATAAATGCTTAGGTAATTGAAGTAGCAATCCTGGTACATATAATAAGGGCTCTGTTAGCCGTTCTGAGTATGTAAGAAAGAAATTTCGATAAGAATCAAAACGTTACATGCGTTAGTGGTCACTATTCTGAGCACTTTTGAAAATTACAATGCCTCAAAAGACCTCATGTCAAAGGCGGCCTCCTGGTTTGACAGAAAATTACTATCGTTATGCTGGTCCTGTATTTTTAGTCCAAACCACGAGTAGAGGCTCAGATGTTCTTTCTCAATCATTTGAGATTCAACGCTTGGAAAGACAGATATACCCCCTCTTTATGCATCTTTTCGTTCTATACCTACATCCACTGGTATATAGACTGGTTTGTAACAATGTGTGGGGGGGCAATGTGACGTGTATTATTTTAACACTGGAGCAATTCGGAACAATCAATGAACTGTTTAGACAATTTGAGAGAGCTGCTGGCGCTAATTTGAACTTGCGTAAAACTGTTGCCGTCAATATCGGATTTTGCGAAGGCGTGTTCAACAACCCCAGGCTGCAAACAGTCAATGTAGTTAACATTGACTCTGGGTGACATCTTTGCAACCTCGATACGGCTGATGACAATGTGAACTGGAATACGCTAGTGAGGCAGTTTGCGCACCAAATATGTCGGGACTCCCAGCGTATGCTGACCTTGCACCAGAAAGTTATACTACTCAACACGTTCGCCACATCCAGGTTATGGTACCTTGCGTCCATTCTATCACCGTTGGCGGTACATACAGCCAAAGTAACATCAGCAATTGGAACGTTCCTCTGGAGCGTGATGATAGTCCGTGTATTGATGATGCAACTCGCGCATAGAAGAGAGAATATAGGGCTCAAGCTGCAACTACTAAGCACGAGATGCTTTCCCTATTACGGCATAAGTCTCTAATAACTAGTTGTGTAATGTTGGTAATGTTCTCTTCAAATTCCAATCTCCTAAAATTCCAAACACTGAAGTGTTTCTGTGCGTTTAGTGCGTTGGATAGAGTCCCTCCCTTTCGATAGAAATCCAATATTTTGTGAAAGTGTTTGAAAGTGAATGTGAAATGTGGCAGCGTATGGCAGCAAGTGAGCTGCTTAACCCATTGCCTTCCTCTGTTGCGTTTGCGTTATGGGGTAAAAGTGCGTGAGGATGAAAATGGGTTAAGCGTGGAAAGGAGCAGTAATCGGAGCGTCCGTCGAAGCAGCCGAGAACCGCTGCTGTGACCTTCGTTTGCAATGTAACGATATTTGTATTTTTATTGAATTGCCGTTCAATTTTCAACGATGAAACATCTAGTTATGACAATCATTATCCTTTTTACAATGAGCAAAAACTACCATTGATTATTGAATTTAAATCCCCTTAAAAATCCTCAGGAAATCTACTATTTACGCCATCAAGATAGTGACCCTCTCAACCATCGTAGGAAATACAACTGTGGCTTTGCCATTATTTTAAACAAACGGCTCTTTAGTGTCGCCTTTTTTTTTCTAAAAACTGTATAATAGATTTTTCTCACATACTTGCTTCCAAATGCTGGTTTAACGTTCCATTAGGATTATATTTGCGCTATTCTGACCTAGACTATGTATATAGGAGTAGAAGTCAAATGAAAATCTGAAAAATAGCGTCCGTCACGAATAATTGAAACGCTCTGTGCGCTAGTAACTTTATCATTTTTCGATAGATTTTCGCGATTGTACCTTCGATCAGTTGAATATTTTCACAACTGTCAAGTAAATTTTTAAACACATACTGATTGTGGAGATCCTGTGGCAGGAACATTTTTTCGTTTGAAAACAGAATTTCACTATCACCATCAACTGCCCTGAAGACGCACAGTTTTTACAACGGGAACTTGATAGTTTTTCTACATGGTGCTTAACAAACCATATGAGCCTGAATGCTGGAAAATGCTCGGTAATCTCCTTCACCAGAAAACGCTCTTTGGAGTTATTTAACTACACTATCGCAGGAACATCCCTAAAACGTGAGGACACCGTTAAAGATTTAGGCATTCTTCTGGATTCGCGTTTAACTTTTAAGTACCATGTGGCGTACATTACCTCCAAAGCCTCAAAATGCCTGGGCTTCATTTTCCGTGCTGCAAAATACTTCTCCGATATTCATTGCCTAAAGACACTATATTGTTCACTGGTCCGCTCTATACTAGAATATGCAGTAGTTGTATGGGCTCCATACTACCAAAACGACATACGGCAAATAGAGGCAATTCAACGCAAGTTTGTCCGCTATGCTCTGCGGCGATTACCCTGGAATGATCCTTTTAACCTTCCCAGTTATGAAGATCGTTGTAAACTCATCGGCCTCGATCTTCTCGAAACTCGCAGAATTGCAACAAAGGCTTCATTCGTGTCCGATGTTTTTCTGTGTCATATGATTTCCCTTCTATGCTAGCTAATTTGAACTTTGATATTCGTCGTCGCCCTCTCCGCACACATCAGTTTTTTCGTATTTCTACTTTCCGTACTAATTATGGTTATAATGAGCCGATTAGTAGTATGTGTCGTGTGTTCAATCGCTGTTATAATGTCTTCGACTTTCACTTGTCTCGTTCTGGTAACAAAAGTAGATTTCTTGAATTGCTCAGATAGGTTAGGATAGTATAGTATAGTGATTAGAAATTAAGAATATTCTATGTTAGTTTTAAGAGCTGATTGTATCATTTGGAATGTAATCTGTTGGTACCTAAAGATGAGGAGGTTTTATGCCCATTTTAGAAAAAAAAGCTTAAGCTCCCCTGAAATGGGCTTTTCCCTCCTCCGGAAAAAAAATAAAATAAAATAAAATAAAAAACTGTTTAGACAGCTTCCGACATCTTTTGACTCTTGCAATCTTCTGCTTTTCAGTCGAGCCAAGCACCCGTTGTTTTTTGTATAGATTCAGTCCAAGGTCGTCTAGCAAAATACTTCTGATCATTGACTGTGACATTCTCAGTTATTTGGCCATCTTTCGGTCGGACTTACACTCATTCATTGACAGTGCGTTTACGGCCAGGTCTGGGAGGTATTTTCCAAGAACCGATTTCTTTGTATCGTTTGATGGTGCAGAGGATGAATCTTTCTTTTATGCCGAGGAGTTTTAATTTTTTTAATATAGTACACGGTCTTCCATGTTTCAAGAATGGACTTATCACGAGCTCTCTTTTCGCGTCCATGATTACCACCAGTCCCAAATGAATGAAAATTCAAAACGAACGTGCAAACCGTGTTGACATTTGAATATAATTTAATAGAAACGTGTGCAAACATGTCTGTGATTAATCCATCTAAAATTACACATGCTTAAAAAACGCTGACAGGAATTACCACTCACCCTGTACAGTACACAGAGCCGGATATTCTATACACAGTAAGAAAAATATAGATAATTTTCTGCCTTATGTAATGTACATACATACATATGTGGAATGCTGAGTTCATTCGATAATTCATGTAAATATATGCCAGATATCGTCTGAATCATGTTGTATGAAAAAATGCAAACAATCTCGTGGTTTATGCTTTCCCTTCGACTTGCAATGAAAAAGTAGAAATTTTATGTGTCAAATAAAATTCATCATATCTGTACAGGTAAAAAACAAAGAGGGAAGAAAGGAATAACATGACACATTTTTGGTGATCTTCGGTGAAAACCAGCAGCATTTAATGTATCATACATTTTTACACACGAATACGTCGGCTTCAAATGGTGAGTTGACAACTTCGAAGGAGGGTGCGACCGACCTCTCGTCCTCACAAGTTCCTACTTCACAAGTTCCTACCTACCTATTTTCTATTCTCAATTTATGAATAATTTCAGAACGCTTTAGAATCATCGCCATCGAAAGCTCTCAAGTAATAATTGTGAATAGGCCTTTAGAACAATAAGTTGAGAGCAAGCAATGAGCAATTTGTGAATGCAATCAGCTTGAAATGCTAAATAAAATAACGCTTTAGAGTCATCTTTGCATTCCAAAACCATGAAAAAGCATGGAGCAACATGACAGGCATCAAAGGCTCAATTTGTTTTTCAGCATTTCAGCATAACATTTAATTTAAAATTGCAATTCTGAACTTCAACTACTATATTGATAAAAGACTGGCATGTGCTCATAAGCAATGTAAGATTATATTTTTATATTGTGTTTAGTGGTATTATGGTAAGATAAGCCTTTTATTTCAGAAATCATCAAGCCGGACTCTTCGATCACTTCAATTGCTATCTTTGAAATGTTACTAGAACAGTAGAAAGAAAAAATATTACAACATGTCTTATAAAATCATATATTTTATTGAAATTTTACCTTTGATATTTTGAATGATCTATTTTGTTTTCAGCTTTTCCAGGACTAGTAGGATATTAATAAACATGTAATTTTTTATTTATTTTTCAGTAGCAATCCATTGGATATATCATTCAAGTTTGAAATTTGAATAAATTAGCATTTTTGTCTATAATGATATCTTCATTTTTTGTTCACAAAATATACTAAATATTAAATAACATATAACGGGGAAAAGGAAGGACTATCAGGCCCCCCAAGTAAAACGATTTGGATAGGGAGCATGGGACTGCCTCCCCCCTATTGTTAACATTTCACGGAACAAGGGCGGGCTCTTCGACCCCATCTATTGGGTTTATTCTGTCAATCGAGGGCTCGATTCTAGTGCTGTGCATGTGAACTTGCTTTTGGAAGGAGATTCTTTTCCCTATATTCGCGGGTTTCGCGTAAGTGCTACTGCTTACGGGCCCGCCCAAACGTTTTTGGCCCTTCATACATGAGCTTGATGATCACAAATAATAATAGAATCCTGATCAAATCGTTTTTCGGAATATTCCACTGCTATGGAAAGCTACCTTGCTACAATAGATGGTACTATTATAGCATCATCATCATCATCATCATACATTTTTACACACGAATACTATACAGAAAAAAATATGAATCTTATCACTCGCTTAAATTTTCAAAACAAGCGAAATTGTTTGCAATATTTCAAATCATTCATGTGACATCGGGCTGAAATTGACATAAAATATCCCATGAATTGATGTCCCATCTAGCATTCATTATATGTGCATTAGATATTGTAGACAATTAAATGTTTCTTTAAACTGTGTACCTCGCAACTTCTGAAATCAGAGCCACGAAATAAGGGGCTATTCATAAACCACGTAGACTTTTCTGTGGGAAGGGGGGGGAGGGGTGGTATTCTGACCCAAGTCTACGATCCATACCAAATTTCAAAAAAAAATATAGAGATATGTCTGCAAGGGGGGAAGGGTCTGCGATTTTCAAAAATGAGTCTACGTGGTTTACGAACAGGCCCTAAGTGAAATTCTGGGCCACTGTTTGACTACTGTACAAAGAAAAACGCTAAGGAGTGTATCGAAAATAAGCTATCCACAAACTTTCTTTCAAATTATGTTGAAAACCGATATTTTATTCATACAAAAAATTGATCCTTTATTGTACGAGGTTAAACTTGAACATAATGAAGACCGGATGAAATTTAAGTTATTCCTTCACGAATTTTCGAACTTTGGATCGAATGCTCTTCATCAAGTTCCGGACAAGTGTTGCATCGCATTTTTTGAACGCTTGAGCCCAAATTTTTTTGAACTCCTGCATGTTCCCAGCTGCCTTACCAGTCTTCTTGAAGACCCTCTTCACGATTGCCCAGTAACGTTCGATGGGTCGAAGCTGAGGGCAATTTGGTGGATTGATATTTTTCTCAACGAAATCTATACCCTTTTCCGCAAGCCAATTGAGAGTGGTTTTGGCATAGTGAGCCGACGCTAAATCCGGCCAAAACAGTGGAGGTGTACTATGCTTCTTATATAAAGGCAACAATCTCTTCTGGAGACACTCAGATCGATAGATTTCCGCATTTATAGTTCCGGTAGTGTAAAAAATGGTTGACTTCAAACCACAGGAACATATTGCTTGCCATACCAGTACCTTTCGACCGAATTTCTCCACTTGAATCGACCTGTCCGCATTGCTCACATCCTCCCCAACGACGGCAGTAAAGTATTGTGGACCTGGAAGGGTTTTTGAGTCCTCCTTTACATAGGTCTCATCGTCCATCAAAACGCATGCATCCGGACGCTGCAAAAGACGCGAATACAATTTCCGGGCCCTTGTTGCTGCTCGCTTCTTCTGTTCTGCACTTTGTTTCGAGATTTTCTGCTTCTTGTAGGTCTTCAGGTGGTTTCGCCTCTTGATACGCTGGATCATTCCGACACTCGTTCCTGCTTTTTTGGCCAAATCACGTATTGACATTGATTTGTTGTTCATGATTAGAGATACCACTTTCTGCTCCAGTTTCGGGTTGGAAGAACCGGGTTTTCTGCCTCTTCCTGGTAGCTCATCCAAAGAATAGTGTTCCCCAAACATATTAATGATGGTTTTAACACTCGCATGATGAATTCCAAACCGCTTCGCCAATTTTCGCATAGTAATGCCCTTCTCACTTAGCCATGTGTCCAGAACCTTTATTTTCACTTCCTTTTCAATACGCGACATTTTGAAAACGCAGAATTTGAACCGCACAAACAAGTAAACAAAAGAAAGCTGACAGTCAAACGCACAGCATGCAGTGGTCAGAGCATGAAAAACCATCACAAATACATGCATACAACGCAAATGTATGTGGATAGCTTATATTCGATACACTCCTTAGAGCGACCTGCGATCCTTCAAAAAGCACTGGATGCCATCAAATCAGAACTACAAAAAGCAAAACAAACATGCTGTTGGTTGAATCAGCACGCAACGGCTTTTTCATTGAAAATACTAGGAAAGTTTAAATTAATACTTCACTTCTTCACTTTTTATAATAAAAAATACTTCTGAAATACTTTTGTAAACCGTCACTAATAAACGCGATCCTTTATATATCACCAGAAAAAGCTTTTCTTTTGACAGCTAGACCAATTTCGTTGGTGACTTACAGACTTTTTCCGTGTCGAGGCTCACCTTTTTCATGATCTTTCTGACGATCGGTGAACAGTTGTAGAGCCATCCAATGAAAATAAATTTCACCAACGGAGGCTTTGAAAATGTGAAATATTTCAAATATCACTATACTGCCTCAACCCACTATGAAAATGTGTTGGTATTACAATACATTGTAATAGCTATCCTCTCGCAACGAAAAAACATAATTACAATGAACTTTATTCATGTCAATTGAACCATATGCAGTAACAAAGGTAGAGTTGAGCACAGTAAAGGTGTCGCCACACGGTAGTTATTTTTAGTATATAGTGAGTTATATGCTAGAAACCTATGTAATAGTTAATAGGAACACCTAAACTATGTATTGATAGCTCATAGTTATGACTTGCAAGCGATAGTTTACGCTATGATATAGAGCCGCGCCCGTTGTCATGTGTACACTCTAGTGATAGTTTCTATGTTATAGTAGTAGGCTATGAACTGTTACATTTGGACGGAATAGTTGATAGTTCGTTGGTCGATGTTTTTTTTGACAGTTCGTTTGAATTTTTAGCTATTTTGTGTTTTCGCGGTATTTTTAAAGCCACAATGGACCAGGAAAAGAAATTCCGCTTGCTTGAGCTGTGGGAGCAACATCCGGTGTTGTGGGAACTAACTATTTCCCCGATCACCGGTGAAATTGTCTACTTCAAAGTGAGTGTATTATTCTGCTTTGCAATTCCTCATCCGAAGAAAGTCTAAACCAGGGGATTTTGATACCTAGCTAAGTACTAAGTATTTTCGAGATGATAACGTTGAGAGGCAGATTACGATTCTATCAGTTCCGATGTTCAACCCTTTGAATTTAATCCCTGACTGCAACCATACAATCACCCGTTTTGAAACTTGAAAAACCGAGTGAATTGAAACCAAAGCCAGCAGTGCGCAATTTGAATCGTACAAAGTCTCATATGATGAGATGGCGCTGCTCGTTGCTGTGGACGTTATGGGTAGAAGACTGCCTTATATAACAAATATTCGACGGCTTTAAGGAGCTTGAATTACAAATTTGAGCAGGCCTATGAAGAGATAATAATTTTCAGAATGTCTCAAGAGCAACTGATTGTCCTCGCGTCAGATGATCCATACAAGTTGCCCGCCGAAACATTCATCTCAGGAGCCAAAGATCCTGCATCGGATTCCCCAACAGCAGTCGGCAAATACCCCACCATCACTGATCCTTCATTTCCCTCCAATGTTGACATACGTAAATTTGTATTCAGTATCCACCATAGCCATAAGCATGATGCTGAACTGCTTTTCATAATTTAAATAATTACTGACGGTCTTTGCAGCGGCTTCTATACTAACGTGCTTTCCATCTAACGCTCCTTCACAATTGGAAAATTGCCATTGTTTTCAAAATCACGTGACATTTTCAGTCACTCCTCTTCTAAATAATACACGAGTTTTTAATAAACCTGACATTTGAATGTCATTTTCTGAAGAACTTCCCTTAAGTTCTTCTGAAGAACTTCCCTAAAGTTCCTCTAACGAATTTTCCTAAATTACAGTGAAAAACGTCCCTGAAGGTCTTCTGAAGAACTTCCCCGTAGTTCTTCTGAGAAAATTCCCTGAAATTCTCTGAAGAAATTCCCCAAACTTCTCTGAAGAACTTCCCTTTATTTCTCTGAAGAATTTCGCGGAACTTCTCTAATAAACCTCCCCGAATTCCGCTAAAGAACTTCCAATAACTTCTCTGAAGAACTCCCCTGAACTTCTCTAAAGAATTTCACTGAACTAGTAATCCGGATCCTCATAGCCCAACTCCTTCAGCAGATTAGCCTCAATTCCCTAGCCTACAAGACGAGCAATCCCCGATTTTGTCCAGAATTTGCGAGTTTTTAGTTTTATCCGCCTTTTCAATATGATGTGTGGCGGCACTTTAAGTCATTGAAATGAACATTCTCGCATGGCTAGCTATGTTGTTTTTGAATCATTCGCAATACATTTCAAATGAAATTCGGAACGAGGCCTGAACATTTGGAACAAGTTTGGAACCTCTGGAACGAGGTCTGAAATAAGTATGAAAACTGTTGTCATATTTGCATAAAATAATTCACAATTAACACATAACACATATTCCATTTTTCGTTGATTTCATATTACCGAGTAAAGTCTAACATAATAAAAATAGCTATCTGAAAACTTATTTTGAAATCAAGATTAAATTGAAATCCTTATTTGATTTCTTTTCACGATTGTCAAATATGATATCAAATTTAGTTTTCATCTTGCTGTGTTCTTGCGTTCACTTTTCTTTGAGAAAAGTAGTTTATTTTTCATTGCTCTGACAAAACATAAAGTGGAATACTCATTTAGCTATCAACAGGAAAAAATGATTTACTCTTCAGTTAGTTCTCACTGATAGTAGGATCAGTTTTAAATTTTATGTCACAGGAATACATTTTTGCTATTATTGTTGATCTTTCAACCGTTAAAACGACCAAAATTAAAGCAACTTGAGCAATCATTATCAGCAACCTCACAACATCATAATTAGTTTTCTATTTGATCTTAAACTCTACTTGGGTTACTTCTATCCTAGTTTACCCGACAATGTAAACTAAATCGGCTAGAGCGCTGCTACAAATCTGTTTCGACCATTTTTTTTAAGGATGTCAGCTGCCAATCTGAAATCATCACTGGAAATCCCGTTTCAAAATCACTGCCACGGTCAATGTTGGCAGAAACGGATCCGATCGGAGCTCAAATTTACCTAGCGGGATTGAACTTCTTGATCGTTCGTTCGTAAATACATTCGTCAGATCACCCACCTTTACGTCGCTTGCAACCAACTGCGATCGAAGCCGAAAATAGTCAAGTTATGCAAGCAAAGACAAAATCCTGCCAAACTATATTTTGTGCATTAACACATCAAGAGGGAAAGAGACGGAAAACAACTAAGATGCTAAAACATATCTACGTAGATGCGCGCGATCCGCCGGGGCAAGGCCCACTGAAAGCGTAATACTATGCACTCACCGTATGTTTAGATTGCGAAAGGGTTGAGTTACAGCTTGTTGATCTGGGAGGGTTCACTGGGAAATAGTGGCGAGGATATCTGGAAGACGAAGGGCTAAGCCATTAAACGTGGACCTGAGATTTGTGTACGCTCGTTAATCTTCACGGGAAGACGGAAGACCGTTGCCAAATCGAAACCAGATTTTGGCACCGATCGGTCGCACATGTCCGACTGGGGATGAACTATTATGTCACCGGTAATTTTTACTTTTACTCAAGGGAGACGAGGCAACTGTGTGTACGTTGGTCAGTAACGCAAGCAAACAGGTATGAGTGAATGTGTGGACAATGATCTATGCATTTGAACGTAGTAAATTGGCAATGGATTCAAGCTGCACCAAACGGCGTCCATTCAGCTCATCAATGGACGGAATGTTTAAATAGGTTAAGAATGGCTTTGATGAATTTGCGTAAGGACGATTTTGCTCACCGTGCTATTACTGTACCCATGTGAATGGTATGAGTTGATGGATAGATGATTAATCATTTTTCTAGTTTAGCCTTAATAAAGTATTGGGTTCTGTTAGGAGAAACCGAATGTGTAAGATATTAGCCTTTGTATTCAGTATACAGCAAAGAATCGAGATTAAGAGACACGCCTCTGTGACTTTGAATCCATACGTCTTTGATCCTCCTTTTGAAATGGCGTTCCCCATATAACCGAACTCACCACCTCCAGCTTAGGATACTGATCCCTCACTGAACAGCCCGAAAGCGTTCCCCACGAATGCGGTAGCAATATAGCACCAATAAACACATGTTGCTATAACTCTCAGCACCCTCTTCTCTGCCGAATGTTTTGCAAATACTTGGTGCCAACAATTACACCGGGATCGTGTTTTACGACACAACACGGAAAAACACTTAATTCTGCGAACGTCTTCTCCAATTACATAAATAACGTACCTTCCTCGCGATCCATCGGTGGTGGGTGGTTCGAAACTGTCCGTTCGTTTGTCTCCGTTGCATCTCGGGAATATGGACAAACTGCATGAACTGACCGTCCAGTGGGACCAGCATGTTTTAGATTGCAACATGCACAAAGCGGCGAGACATGGCTGCTTATCGCAATCCAGCACTGTCACCCAGCCGGCGTGTGCAATGGGTCGTGCGTCGTGCGCCTGTCCAAAAGATGCCTGAAGGGGGCACCAACACTAGAAGTGACCTGTAATTAGTATTATTATGCCGATTGATGTACATGGCGGGCGGACAGAAGGAGATAATCAAGATTTACTTTGAATACCCGGAGATCCAAAGACGATATTCATGTGCTAAGAGCTAATGGCCCTGTGACGTTGGCCTGCCGAGGGATATGTCAGTGGAAGTGTTGCTCCTCTATAGAGGCATCCATTTGGACCGAGCAGGAGGCACTCGAATCTGCATAAATCGTTCCATCCATTGCATCCATCCGCATCTACTGCATACATATGGGACTGTTCTCACGTGTCGATGCATTTACTCGGCGGAGATTAATATGACTGAGGCTTTTGCCGAGTGCGGCTTAATGATAATGAATTCATAAAGTGCGCTTTACGACTGTTAACAAATCAATTAAGGATTATGCGGTGTACGAATGATGTCCCGATCTGAATGTTTGCAATGGAATGACGGTAAATACGCGTACAATGTGACCAAGAATTGAATAAATAGTAATTATTTGATATCTTTAAGACCAACTGGCTAACAGATAGAGCCTTAAGAATGAATTAAAGCGTTTGTACGAAATGCACCCTGGGCCAGGATTTAAATTTAAATAAATCGTTTTTCAACATAAAATTTAAACTCGAGAAGAAAAGTGTTTCTGACAAAGTTGTTGCTTATAATTGGGGCTTTAATTTGGTATGAATGAAAGTTAGTGTTATCCTCGAAAATAGTGAAATGAGTGGGGTACAAATTTGGTTGGTAAGTGACTGGACAATGCACGTACCATTGGTACTTCGCGTACCTGCAGATATAAAATAGATCCTACTGCGATCCTTAGCCTCTTGTCCAGTAACGCCTATCGCTACCTCCCCGTGGTGCCGACTGGGGTATGAGTAACCATAGGAAAGATTGGGTAACCAACCCCAGTGGGACCTTGGTCATATGCTGACAGGGAAGGGGAGCTGCCTCTTTAAAGGGTGCAGTCTATCTGAGCGTCTGTTCTCCATGTCAGAGGTAGCTCAAAACAGCGTCTGTTCTCCATGTAAGGAGTGGCTGATCATCGTCCTTGTGCCAGCGTGGGACTCTAAACAGTGCTGTGCACGATGGTCCTTCGGCGAGAAAGGGGTTGAAGAAGGCCCAACAAGCCGCCCTTTAAAAAATCAATGTTACAAATAATACAGAAGTTAATACGGACCGGAACAATCGGTAAAGACCTAGGCGACGAAATCAGGACTACGATTGGAAACTCGGAACATGGAACTGCAAATCGCTCTGCTTCCCTGGCTGCGATAGGATAATCTACGACGAACTTCAACCACGTAACTTCGAAGTCGTAGCACTGCAGGAGGTTTGCTGGGCAGGACAAAAGGTATGGAAAAGCGGACATCAAGCGGCTACTTTTAACCAGAGCTGTGGTACCACAACGAGCTAGGCACCGGCTTTGTAGTGCTGGGTAAAATGCGTCAACGCGTGATTGGATGGTTTCCGATCAATGCGAGAATGTGCAAGCTGAGGATCAAGGGTCGATTCTTCAACTATCATCAACGTACACTGATCGCACGAAGGGAGACCCGATGTCGAAAATTAAACGTTCTACGCGCAGCTAGAGCAAGTGTATGATGGCTGCCCGCAACGGGACGTAAAAGTCGTCATTGGTGACATAAACGCTCAGGCAGGACGGGAGGCAATGTACAGACCGGTAATAGGGCCTAACAGCCTGCATACCGTATCGAATGATGATGGCCAACCATGCGTGAACTTTGCGGCGTCCCGTGATCTAGTAGTCTGAAGTACCTTCTTCCTCCGTAAAGACATCCAAAAGCCACTTGGAGATCACCTGACCAACGAACAGAGAATCAAATCGACCATGTTCTAATCGACGGGAGATTCTTCTCCGATATCATCAACGCTCGCACTACCTGCAGCGCGAATATAGACTCGGACCACTACCTAGTTGCAGTATGTATGCGCTCAAAACTCTCGACGGTGTACAACACGCGTCGAATTCGGACGCCACGACTCTAACATTGAGATACTACGGGAAACCGGAGTTGCCCAGGAATACGCCCAACAGCTAGAAGCAGCCCTACTAAGCGGAAGAGCAGCTTGGCGCTGCTACTCTTGAGGATGGCTGGAGAGATATTCAAACCTAAATTGATAGCAATGCGATTGTGACACTAGGTACTTCTGCACCGAATCGAAAAAATGACTGGTTTGATGGCGAATGCAAGCAGTTAGTAAAAGAGAAGAATGCTGCAATACCGTACGAGAGCGAATGTGGAACGGTATAGACAGGCACGGAACAGACAAAATTCTATTCTTCTAAGGAAAAAGCGCCAGAGGGAAGATCGAAACTGCGAAGAAATGGAAGCACTGTACCGTGCTAACGACACACGCAAATTCTACGAGAAGTTGAACATCTTGCGCAAAGGCAACGTACCACTAGCGGATATGTGCAGAGACCTGGATGGTAACCTTCTCGCAGGAGAATGTAAGGTGATTGAAAGGTGGAAGCAGTACTTCGACGAGCACCTGAACGGCAAACGAAAGTGGCACGGTGATAAATCTAGGAATACGCGCAGAAGATGACAGGACCCCGACCCAAACCCTTCAGGAAGTTGAGGAGGAAATTGGTCGGTTGAAAAACAACAAAGCTGCGGTTGTTGACCAACTCCCAAGCGAGCTAATAAAAAACGGTGGTGAAGCACTGGCCAGAGCGCTGCATTGGGTAATTAGCAAGATTTGGGAGAAGGAATGTTTACCGGAGGATTGGATGGAAGGTATAGTGTGTCCCATCTACAGAAAGGGCGACAAGCTGGAGTGCTGCAATTATCGTGCGATCACGCTACTGAGCGCTGCCTACAAGTTGCTCTCCCAAATTGTATGCCGACGCCTGTCACCAATTGCAAAGAAGTTCGCGGGGCAATACCAAGCGGGATTCATGGGGGCCCGCGCTACCACAGATCAGATTTTCGCGATTCGGCAAGTGCTGCAGAAATGTCGCGAATACAACGTGCCCACACATCATCTTTTCATCGATTTCAAACCAGCGTATGATACAATCGATAGAGACCAGCACGATCATGCACGAATATGGATTTCCGGAAAAACTGTCGCGGTTGATCAAACCAACGATGGATCGAGTGATGTGTGTCGTCCGAATATCAGGGACACTCTCGAGTCCCTTCGAATCTCGGAGAGGGTTACGGCAAGGTGATGGATTGTCGTGTTTGTTGTTTAACATTGCATTGGCACGATCTTTAGGAAATCTGTCCAACTATTTGGCTTTGCCAACAACGTAGATATCGTATCACGTAACTTTGAGACGATGGCGGAAACGTACATCAGAATTAAAGCTGAAGCTGGTAGGGTTAGGCTTGTGATTAATGCGTTGAAAACAAAATACATGAAGGGAAGAGGCTCGCGAGAAGACAATGTTAGCCTCGTACCACGAGTTCAGATCGACGGTGATGAAATCGAGGTAGTAGACGAATTCCTGTATCTGGGCTCATTGGTGACCGCCGATAACGATACCAGCAGAGAAATACAAAGGCGCATTATGGCTGGCAATCGTGCCTACTATGGACTCCGAAGGACGCTAAGATCGAACAAAGTTCGCCGAACTACAAAGTTGACCATCTACAAGACATTCATTAGACCGGTAGTTCTCTATGGCCACGAAACATGGACATTGCTAGTGGAGGACCAACACGCCCTTGGTGTCTTTGAACGGAAGGTGCTGCGTACGATCTACGGTGGATTGCAGATGGAAGACGGAACTTGGAGGCGAATGAACCACGAATTGTATCAGTTGCGGGGAGAACCTCCCATCGTACACACGAACGAAAACGAACCGACGGGTACAAGAAGAAGAGGCACGTAACGAACAAGAAGACCGTGTACCTGGAAATCACATTGTACATCACACCACACTCCCGTTCTCGTGTAATTGATAACTTCTGAACGCTTTGGAATCACCTTTGCATTCCAAAACCATCTATCTTAAGAGCATGGAGCTCAATTAAAGGACACATTTGTTTGCAGCATTTCAGAATGAAACCTACATTAAAAGTGCACTTTTGGACTACAACTACTACTACAATTTTCATAAAATACTGAAATGCGCTTATAAGCAGAGAAGGATTATATTAAAATAATGTTTAGCGGTGTTATGATAAGATAAGCCATTTATTTCAGAAACAATCAAACCAAGCTCTTCGATCACTCAAACTGCTATCCTTGAAATTTGTCAAGAACAGTATAAAGAAAACTTTTTTAAACATGTCCTTTAGAAAAATCTGTTGCTTTTGAGAATAAAAAAATCATAAATCATTTTATTGAAGATTTATATATGATATTTGGATTATTATGTTCAAAATAAAAAAAAATAAAAAAGAAAAGCATTGTCGTTTGCACACCTTGTCGATGGAGCTACGATGAGAAATAATTCGTTGAAGACATTTCGTGTCATCATAAAACGGATCCAGTTACTGATACGTTTTTTTTACAGAAATCTGTAGAATTTTATCGAATTCTTAACAGCTGAATGTTCGATAATCCGATTAAAGGAATTTCAGTGAAATTTTACAGTTATCTGTAAAAATTTTACCGAAATTTGGAAGATTGTACCAAAATTCATTAAATTGGATTACCGAACGTTCAGCTTTTGAGAATTCGGTTAAATTTTACAGATTTCTGTAATAAAATCTAAGTTTGTACCTTAAGAAGACGCAGGAAACCCAAGATGCCTTCAGCAGATATCAAAGGAAAATGGAAATGAATAGTCAAAGAAAATAGTTAAGGTATTTTGCCTTGTTTGGCATTTATTATAAAAAAGTCGTTAGGAGCATCTAGTGTAAAAAAGTTGAGTGATGCTCCATTTCTCTTCAAGTATTTGGGACTTGAGCATTAACTTTAGTCCTAGCCACATATAGTTTATGGTTATTGCGCCATTACTCACTCTCTGGAAAATAATACTCACACACGAACCTTACTGCAAAAAATCCTTGTACACATAAGTTTCAATTTAAATTTAAGTTACTTGTGCAAATTCCCGTTATTAATTCCAGGTAATATTCGTTTCATTAGCGCTGATTTAATGGTCGATTGATTCCGAAGGAAGCCATCAAACTGAGAAACACAATCTCCTCTAATCTTCTCTAATGATTCTTTTCACGACACAAAATTGTTTGAGTAAGAAGATCTGACTGTTAAGCCACAGCTCAGCACTATCATATAACGTAAAGACATTTCACTCGTGGCGAATGGATTACCGAAATCGTTACCGTTGTCTCTAAATTGTCAATAAAATTTTCGATTCTTTACGCAGCGGTTAAACCAAAATACGTCACTTACAAAGCACCGCATGCCTCGATCATCTATTAGAATCAAAAGATCATTGTGCCAATATTAAAAAAACTTATATACTACTACATTCAAAAACAAAGGGTAAGGGAGGAATACAGGGTGCCAGACAAAGTGAAGGCTGGATAGATTCGTGGTAATTTGGTCCAAGTCATGGATGACAATTGTATCTTCCTTAATGGAAATTGTTAGATCGACAACAGCGAATGTCAAATTTCCGTAATCCTAATGTGTTTTGTTTACTGTTCATGTCCTGTAATAAGAGCTTTCCGATGGAAGGAGATTCTCTATTATTTCCGTTGGTTTCGTGTACCATCTTCTGCTTACGGGTCCACACCCCGTTTTTTATCCTTGAAACAAATAAAAACGTCTACAAGCTATTTAGTATGGGTGCATCTTAAAAGATCTAACTTTTCATGAGATATCAAGGTGGAAATTTAACATTACGAAATTTGTTACTATGCCATAGATAATAAAATCAACTCTTTAGATATGACAAAGTGAGCCTGAAAGGGCCTTTCAGTTTCAGAATCATGTTCAAAATTGTTCTGCTGGCTGATTTTTCCTGGTCTTCTTCCTGCTGGCTGTTTTTCCGTTTGCACCCGTTGGCTATTTTTCCGCTGGTTGACTTCTTGTCCAGACTAATTTCGCTTGCAGTTTATTTGTATGGATAAATTAAAATATTTAAACAAATCAATATAAGTAATACGGTGGCCCAAAAGGGGGCTCTTAAGTCTTCAAAACGTTTTCGGAGTTATTCTGATAGCTGACTTTCAGACAGCGTGAGAATTCTCAAGTTTTTACCAAGGAGATCAGCAGTTATGGATATTATGTAAATATTTTTGCAGTCGATAGAGAAGATAATCAGAAGCGAGAATGAAATTATCAAATATAATTTCATGAAAACCATGGGGAATTATTTCTCTGTCCCTCCACACTGAAAATATGTTTACGAAAATTCGCTTTTGCTCGTTACGTTTTCGTACATAAAACACGTGCTTCATAAATGGTTAGCAACACTCGTATTGCTTGTCATATCACAGAATGCTATCATTACACCTTATTCATACAACGTACAATATAAATTTCGTGCGGACCAGTCAATAACTTATCCTTTTCTATCGCATCCGCACACGTTAGTATTGCGGGTGAGGAGTTCGAAAATCATTTATTTACCTCCACATAAAAGAAAAAGCATCACACGCTTCGAGTGAAAAGCTGCGAATTCATCTTCACGAATAACACATCTTCTCACAAATCATCATGGCCTAGTGAGATCAACCATGAATTCAGTAATAGCTTTTCCCCTCAGTTCCTAAATCAGAAATTTGAATAAATATCACCCCCTCCTCGAGGTCTCGTTTTTTTTCAAATTCCATGTCAAGTCGATAAAACAGATCTGTTAATCATGCAGGTAACGATAAGTATCAGAGAGCATTTATTTTTATTCGTCAAAATGTTCGTAGTTCTCGGTATTGTTTTCGGACAATACACGAATTGTTTTTTTTAATGTGGAATGTGCAATACAATGCAAATTTCATAAATAGTACAAATCAATTTCGTTGCAGGAAACATCGAATAGATTGATAAGTCGAACGATCGCTTTATTTTTTAAATTTATTGTTTATACTTCATTGCATTGTGACGTCACGCATTAATTTTGACAGATGGTGGTCCTGTTGTTTACGTTTTGGACTGAGCAGATTTTTTTCATCCGAAGTGAAATTTTTCGAGCCATTTGCCATGCTTTGGAAATGCTGTGTGTGGAAGTGCAAATCTACTGTAAAAAGCCCCGGAATCAAATTGTACCGTATTCCTACAGTAGGAAAATGTTTGCAACAGCTGGCCAGCGAGTGGAAAAGAGTTCTTGGATATGGAAACAGTTTTACGCCACTTAATAAACGAATCTGATACACATAATCCGGATTGGGTGCCATCAATACTAAATCTTTTAACAACGAGCGAAACACCAACTTTCAGCGGAAGAGAAATTTTTAAGTCCGAAACGTAAACAACAGGACCAGCACCTGTCAAATGTGTGAGGTTAAATTTTTTCATGCAATTCCCTATTGCAGGTATTTTTGTAATTTGCCTGTCCCTCCAGGAGTTGTTCGCGTGGAACATGTCTCCTCCGTCTTCCCTACTCCTTGCTCCTCTGGCTGGCTTCATGTTGTCCATGTCCACTGACTGACTTCTTGTCGGGTTTGTGCACATCAGTTTGGTTGAATCCTTATCGATTGTCATTCACTATTCAAGGTCGGTCTGTTAAATGAATGTAGTTAAAAATTATTTGCTAGATTAAAATGATGTTTATTTTCAATTTTTTACAATTTTGTTCCAATCTACAATTTTATTTTTTACATTTCATTTTATTAGCCTTCAAACTTCTTTTTCGATGAAACTACGCGTGAAATTGCTCCCTTTATTTAGTTAGGCAAGTTCATATAAGTAGCCTTGGGTATTATTTGGATGTCTTTGGTAGGAAACTATTGTCCTCATAGTGTGCAGAAGGGAAAGATTCACCTTTTTTTATGAGTTTTTTTTTTTTTGCTACGTTTTTAGGTAATGCTGCACAGTTTGAAAACTCTTTAAAACTAAGTTATCAGTTTTGTAAAACTTTTATATCGGCGTCTAGTAAACTAAGATCGCAACAATCTACTCCTTATAATAAACGGAAACATCGTTCAAACAGATTGTGACCAAAAACCGTGCTATTTCTAGATTTCGACAAAAAAAATTGTTAATGGAAGTGACACGCCCGAAACGTAGAACCTGGCTTGCTGCAGAAGGACCGAGCAATCAAGAAGCATTTCGACGGATGAAACGTTATATCCGTTAACGCTGCCAAATCCTTGATCGATGTAACGCGGTTCATTTTGGTGCCGATTGACTCCATAGTCAATGTTTTAATGCAGTCGCAATTTGCTGAAATTTCTAATCTTCATAACATTTCATCTCCGTAGGACACTTTGTCACACACTTTGAACAAATCTACATAAACACTGCCAACTTAGCAGCACTTTACTAGACTGGAGCTTATCGTGCTAGCGTATGCTGTAAGGTTCGTAGCAGATTCTTAACAAAGTTATGCTGATGTTGAGCGATTATGGATTTCACAGCGAAGTACATTTTTAAAAGTCACTTCAGCATTATGGACCAATCGGTGATTTATTTTTATTTTTAACAAAACAAAGTACATTTGACCAATCATGTTTTATTGCGTGAAGTACGTAGTCAGTTATAATGTTTTTAAAATGGAAATATCCTTCTTATCCACATGCAACCCTAGGAGAAGACAGCAATTTCTACTAGAACCAAAGATGTCAAGAGATAGTATTAGAGCACGACAGGCTGTGAAATTGAATATAAGCAGTTGAAATTGAGCGAAGGGCATTTTTGAAATGCGCTATGCGATCAAGCTTACAATCTTTTACCAATTTACCCCAGTGCGGGGTAGAAAAGGGGAAGAGTACCCACATAATATGGCCACGAAATAATTGACGTACATCCTCCGTTTGAGCTACGTCTAAACATTTTCTATCGGTCATCTAGGTCAAATCAGAGGGACGTTGAGAGGGTTTCTATGGTTGAAAGCCACCTTAGTACAGAGATAGTAAAGAAGAAGAAGACGGAGAAGAAGAAATACTAAGAAGAAGACGTTGGGAGGGTTGGTGGTCTTCGGAACTACATCTATCTATATCTATCCAGTGATCTCTTGACTTAATGGGCCGCGGCCAGGTCCAGCCAGAAGACCACATCCTCTTTCGCGTGATACTTTTTGATGGAGGCGGAAGCTTCTGGCAGGCATTTTCTACTATTTATCTTGCCGTTTACCGCAAATCCCGATGGAAAGAAAAACGGCTTGTATATTCCCTTCTCGCTGATCGTCAATCACAAAACGACCTACTTCTGGAACTTGTTGTCAAATGATACATTTGACGTCAACGCTTACATTCTTCGGATGTGCGTAAGGTACCTGGTCTCCTGCCAGTCGTTGACTTCCAGCGTCAAGTAGGTCTCGTCATCCATTATGACCACGACGTCGCGCTTCGCCGAAAACATTTTTTTCACCAGTACATTCAGTCGCTTCTTCTTGGTGATTGCTTACTGCTCATACACGACTGGCCTCAACTGACACTTCCACATAACAATGTCCGACTTCCCCTGGTAATGAACCTCTTGGCCCAAAGAGCCAAATGACGAAGCCTTGCCATCGGTCTTCCTCATCAGCTTCTGCTGCACTTTACGGTCACGCAGCACCGTCGGACGGACGGACTTAGGTTTCTTTTCGACGCTCTCGCTTCTTTTGATGGGAGAGGATGTTGTGAATACCGGATATCCATTAGACACGAAGTGCCTCACGATGTCTAACTTCTTTTCTCCAGGGTGTAACAGGCAGTACGAACAAACCATCGAGCGTACTTGCTTTAATTGCTTTCGCCATGGCTGCCACAATTTAACTGATCAATCAATTTCTGTCAATCACGATTGGCGATCTATAGGTGGATTCACAAGCAGGTGGCAGGGCAATCGCATGAAGAATCGCTAAAATCAGTCCATTTTTTTTATTCAATGCAAACTTTAAAACCAATAAACAGGTGGGCGGAACACTTCCGCACATCGGATAATAAACACGGGAGGTAGCTTATTCAATCCAGGACTTCAAAAAGAATCAACAGAGTTTAATGCACTTGTGATGCCAGCCTCAGTAAAAAAGTGTATACCGTGCGATGGCAAAACATACAGCATATCTGGAGAATCAGGAGGAGACGCAACATTGTAAACGATTTGAAGAAGTCAGAAGCAAATAATTTGGCTGAACCTTCAATGTCGTTGTGCCGTTTAAAGACCGCCATTTCCACCAAAGAGGTGGACTGTGTGTCTTTTCAAATAAAAAACAAGCGCCAAAAAGAGCAGGCGCCTTAACACCGTCTTGACTTTGGAAAATATACTCACGAATAGAAGAAAATACACTTTTGTCTCAATCAGCTTCGAGTTGCCGAAGACAGATCATCGTTACCATATATGGTATGTTAATGTTAGACTGATTGATTGAAAAATGTTAAAAATAGAGTAATAAATGATTTATTAGTATAAAAAGTGCTTAAATTTTTCGTGATAGTCACTATTTTCCCTATTTTCATTTGATACGGTACCCTTGTAGTACAAGTCAAAATAATCGGATTTACAAAAACAACCTTGCTAGACGTGGCAAAGATTGGTTCTTTTAGATTTAGATCTTTTTCATGAACGAATACAGTCATGTGGTCTATAGTACACTGATTTCTCGGCAATCCGGCAACCAATCGAGCTAATTTTTTGTATGTAGATCGTGTCCGGAAATATTATTTGTAACTTGTCAGTAATCTGAGTCAACCAAAATTTTTTTTTTCAGTGTATGGTTAAGCTGTCAGTGGATTCTTTATCCTTCGCGGCGACTTGCATATTGTTTACTTTCAAAGTGAAGTTTTGAAAAAGGTGTCTCTAAAACAGGAGCTGCGAAATATTATCTGTCGAAATATTATGGTTGGAAATTCCTAATCCTTCACAGAAAACAATCGGGAATTCGGTCGGGGTGACGCAAAAAATGGTGTCGAATCTCATCAATAAGTTTCTACAAACCAAAACAGTTCGGAGAAAGCCAACCAAGCAGTCGAAAAAGAGAACACGCAACTAACAAGATGAGAAAAAAGTGGTGAAAGTATACAAGAGGAAGCCCAACATGTCGGTCAGAAATGTTGCCAAAAAGGTGGATGTAGCTAAGTCAACTGTGCAGGACATTTAAGTGAGATGTGGACTGAGGTCATCCAAAAGAGTTGATAAAGGCGAAAAGTCAGGCCGAAAGCTATATGATTAGTCGTTAATAAAACATACAGGTTGCGTCGCACAAGACGATGAAACATACGTGAATGCTGAGTTTTCACAAATGCCTGGAAATAAAAAGAAGACACCAAGCTAAAATAAAAAAAAAACAAAAGAGAAAAAAAAAATGCGAAAAAATATCTCATTTGGCAAGCCATTTGTACGTGCGGTGAAATTAACCAACCATTCATCTGACCCGGGAATTTAATTGAATAACGCCAAGACAAAGACGAAGCACAAGACCAAGTTGAACAGGAACAGTAACGTTTATTTAGAAATAGCTTGACAACACGTCTTCATCGATTGGTGGTTGAATTAGGAATGAATAAAGAAAAACATTTGTAACAACTTTCAATGCTAGTTTTCAAGACATCGTTACTTAGTGCTTAGCAAGGCTGTTTGATGAGGTTCTCGATTGCTTAGTTTATCAACACCCCCTCTCAATCAGTGACTCCAAGTCTTGATCGTAAATCTTGAAACCGTAACGCATCCAAGGATTCAGCTAAGATATCAGCTTCTTGATCTGCAGTTCCAATGGGTTCGATTCTTGTGATTCCCGCAGCAACATGATCCCTCAATAAATGAGGCTTGATATCAATATACTTTACCCTTCTCGATTCCATGTTCTTTGCCAATCCGATACAGCCACGATTATCTTCAAAACTAGGGACTGCTTCCGTCTTGAATTTGCATTTTGGATCTTCCAACAGTCCACTCAACCAAATTGCTTCACTAACCGCAGAACTAAGGGCCACATATTCAGCTTCACTCGAGGAGGTTGATACAGTTTCTCGTTTTCTGCTTGCCCATGAAATAGTTGATCTTCTTGAAGATAAAGCCAGTTACAAATTTCCTGTCTTCTTCTTCTTCTTCTTCTTTTTTGATCTGATTCCCAATCTGCATCCGTACATCTAATTATTGGAGCTGAAGATTCATCTTGCTTGTAGAGCAAACGCAACTCCATGGTGCCTTTTAAGTACCTCACAACTCGCTTCAAGACCTGCCAATGATGGTCCACTGGATTCTGTTGATAGTACCCTAGGTAAATTATAGAATAGCACAAATCGGGTCGAATTCATGTTCGTGAAGACAATGGTATGTCTTCATGGTCGTTATAGCTCGACACAGAAAGAAAAATCATGGTAAAAACTAACGATCCTAGGGTCAAATGAAAAACACACACCTACGTTTTATTTTACAGAAATAACACATATCAGCCAACGAAAATATTTTAACAAACCATAAAAGCCCAGTTCTATTTAATTTTCAATCAGTTAGTTGCAAGCGTAGCAGTGCTCGCACCGGGTTCAGCTAGTTTTATATATTTTAGTTACAATTTCAATTAGAGTCAACAATTGAAAGTGAGTTATTTTTACACATTTACAACCTTGAACACCGTATTATTTTTAAATGTTGTGAACATGCTTATTTATGGATATTATAAAGGGAATTAGTTACTCATTATGTGAAACGATATTTATTTGATTGTCTGTTCCTTGTTTGTTTGAAATTCCTTGTGACGTGACTGTCGGAATAACCACCGTTGACAATATTTTAATGTTTTCTTGCTGATAGTTGTGATGGTTTGTGTTAGGTTTATTTATAATGATATTGCATCAAATGCTATAAGTCTTAGTTGTCCCAACATTATATTTTATATGGTTTACTGATGGGACTCATGAGAGAGAAGTTTCCTCTAAAGGAATTTGGAGGTCGTTGCGTCTTTTTATGTTATTTAATTAGCCAGTCAGTGTAACGTTCCAGAGGACATTTCGTTACTGCTCTGAAAATCATCGATGCTCGTCTTACCTCATTTAACTCACCTAAATATGCGTATGCTTAAAAATATGACACCCCATGGTTTGTTATTGAAAATAGAAATTAGATATGTATAAATATCCTACTAGTCCTGGAAAAGCTGTATACAGAATAGAATGATAAAAAATCAAAGATTAAATTTCAATAAAAGGATTTAAAAAAACACCCATGCATTGACAATAACACCTTGCTATTGTCAAATTGACATTGCCAGGCTACGCCAACCAGCGTCTACAAGTTTCATCTGGATGTCTTTTGTGATCATATGACTTTTGTGAGGACCGGAGGTAGGTTGCACCCTCCTTTGAAGTTGTCAACTCACCATTTGAAGCCCAGATCAGCTACTTATATACAACCAAAAGATTAATTTCACTTGTTCATTCAAAGAGTTCAGGCATAACCTAGAACAACTTTTCACCTCAATATTTGTTTTAGATTAGAACTGTGGGCCTTCATGAATTCATATCATACGAATAAACTACAAGAGGATTGTTTATTTCACTTGTATATATGACGACCTTTATTTCAGGGAGATTTTAGGTAACCTGGTACAACTTTTCACCAAAAACTTGTTTCAGCTTAGATTTTCGGACCTAAATGAATTGATTTCGTCTTCTTTCTTTAAGCTATAAAAAGATTTTACTTGTAGTTATATATACTTGTACTCTAGATACCTCTTAATTATTTAGGAACAATCTTTCGTTTCGAACTTGTAACAGCTTAGATCGTTGGGGATCCATTAACTAAAGATATCAACCATCATGACTAGAATACACCTTTTAGGAATGTTTAAATCAATTGATAAACAGAAGAGTAAATTTTCACTAATTTATTTAAGAACAAGATTAAACCATGTTACAAAGACGCTACACTTCTGTGTTCGACGGTTGAAGTTCCAGCATGATTCTCTTATATTTGAGAACTTCAATCTGGAACTGTAGCTCATCTGCTCTTTGCTTCTCCATTCTCGAGTAGTGCTCCCTCTTCAAAATCAGTCCCTCTTTTTTAATTTATAGAGCTTCCTTCTGAATTCGGAGGCTTTCCTGACTGTTTTCCATAAGTTGTCTTATATATTCAGTTTGTACCTCCAGTAGTTTCATCTTATAACTCCTCGGCGTGGAACGCTTTGGAGTTACAGGTGTCCTTGTTGAAGGTACTTCAACTGGTTCTCGTCCATTTGAATCATTTTCATCGTTTTCGTCATTCAATGACTCTGAAGAGATGTTTCTTAGCGTTTGACGCCTCGGAGATGGCGGTGGAGTAAGTCCAAAAGTTGGACCTGTTTATTAAAAGGATTAAAAGAAAGTTGTTAAATATGTTAACCAACTTCGTACAACTTTTTAAAGTACCTGAATTATCAGTCGTTTTTTCAAGAGACAGAAGATTCACAACTGCCTCTTCATAAGCCGATAATATCACCAGTCCGTTTTGTCCTCCTCCAATTTCATTTACTTCCGTTTTATTATGCTGGAGCTTTCGTTTCACCTTCATTTTAAGGTCACTCCACTCACCTAAGGATAAACATACGGTAATACATATTTTGTTTGACACTAGTAACAAACATTTTGCCATTCCGATATTTTTCTAGTGGGTGGGCCCGCGCTGTTCAATTTTGCGGTTATTCCATTCCACACTTCAGTGTATCGCGCGCGGCCAAAACTTGCACTCTCAGCAAACTTCATACCCTTTGCAGCCGCTGGGTTCTCCTCAGGGATTCTAATCATCAGCTGAAACTGCTTCTTATTAGTGATTTTTTTGTTTGAAAGCCGAAAATGTTTGAAAATTAAACGGAACTTTTCTTTCCAATTCAATTTTACCTGTTTTCTGCCATTTTAAACGTAAAACGGTATGGATAGTGCTGAAAATCACGGATAAAAAACACCACAAAAAAATGGTTACGTGCTCAACAGATGCCGACTCTATCCGTCACTTTTTTGCTACTTTCGTCACATCACAGCGACTGCGGGAATACATCGACAAATGAACTGAGTTCATCGCGGGTGAGGTTTGTCACTTTCCGGATGTTTTGGTGTCACTTTCCACCATGTTTTGGTGTCTCGGAATACCAAAACATGGGTGACTCGATTGTCACCTAGTGACGTGACTGTTGGAATAATCACCATTGTCCATCCTTAGTGACGTTGATGATAACCGGCTGTTAAACCGGTCCTAGCGATGTGAAAAATAGTTTTGATTTTACGAGGTGGTCACGCGATCCAGTGTTCAACTTAATCGCGAACTTTCCAACACTGTCTCGCTTCGAACCTTCACGATCTGCCATTAACACACCGGCTTTTTAAGTACTAGCCACATTCGTATTTACTCTGCCTTGCCTGCAGTCTTTGTTCATATGTTCTTTTTACCACACACGTGGCACTTTCCGTTGAACCGGCCGCCCTTCTTCTGTTTGCTGCATACCTGTTTGCCCACGACCGCCGCGGGCTTGTCCTCCGCGATGTAGCATTACATCGTACGTTTAATCTTTCTCTGGTAGATTTTCTAAAGCCGTTACCAGTGCATCGTACGATTCCGGAAGTGTTAACGCCAGCGACGACAAACATCGTTCTCTTGAAGCTTCGATCCAGCCATACGCAACTGACGAATTAAATCTTCGAATTCCAACAAATGATCCCGAATCGAAGCGCCATCCTTCAAGTGCAGTCTAGCTATTTGCTTCCTGATCAGAGTCTGATTTCCTGCTGATTTCTTAGCGAAAGTATCTTCGAGACTTTTCCACATTGCTTTCGCCGTGTCCTTGTCCCAAATGCAGCCAAGATACTCGTCTGCAACGAAGCCAATCTTTTGCAATCTTTTTAGCCTTCGTGTCCGTTTCATGAAATTTGGCCTCTTCTGAAGCCACATTGGGTACACATTTGTGATTGCGCCCCACAGGTTCACTGACTCCAAATAAGTTTGAACACGGAACTGCCTAACGTCGTCTTACGTTGGTCGCCTATAACCTATTGAATAACGCAGAATTTCGGAGACGAAGAACAAGACCAAGTTAAACAGGAACAGTCACGTTTATTTAGAAATAGCTTGACAACACGATTAGGATTAGGAATGAATGAAGAAAAAAAATGGTAACTTCTCTCGTTGGTAGATTTCAGGACATCGTTACTAGGTGCGTAGCAAGGATGTTTGATGGAATTCTCGATTGCTTCGTTTTTCAACCAATGTTAACAGTGAAATGTTCACCAAAAAGTGCCTTCAAAAAGTGCCTACTGCCTCTTTAAAAGCAGCATTTTTAAGACACCCGATGTTTTGGCCCGATTTGACATCTTGCCACTACTCAACAGTTACAAAGAAATGGTACGAGAATAATAATGTCATTGTGCTACCTCGTGACATCAATCCTCCAAACTATCCAGAACTCCGACCAATCGAGAAATTTTGGGCAATAATGAAGGCTGATTGTCGGAAAACTGGAGTAGAGTCAAAATCGGTTCAAAACTTCAAGCAGAAGTGGACCAAAGCTTACAAAACCAGATGAGAGAAGCTTGTCCAAACCTTGATGACAGGAGTAAAGTCAAAGGTCCAAATGTTTGGGCATGAGGGTGAAGTTTAAATCTATTATTGCAAAAGTGTAAAGGAACATACTTGAGAAAAAAATAATGTCGAGAAAAAGATTTGTTTGTATTTCTGGTAAACCCATAACGTTCGTGTGGCGATACAAAATCTATTTCCGTACATGCTAAACTTGTTATCAAATTAGCGTAATCGTCATCAGAGCCGAAACATTTGAATAGGTGGAAAAATTTGTCCCCATTGGTGTATTTAATCAGGGTTAAAGCTCTGCTTCCCTCTGGATATAATCATCAAAATAAAGTTAATGACTCTCTCGCTAAAAAGCTGCATTTTTTCCATCTGTCCCATATATGAACAATGCCTACCAATTAGAAACGGTTACTATCCGATGATTCATGCTGCGAATTCTCCACCATCATTTGACTAATTTACTTGAAATAATAATTGATACCCTTCCATACCGTTACTACGGTTAACGTCATCATTCATCCGATTCGATCAAACAGGCCATCCATCATTTTTCAAAGCTGACAAAATGCGGGAAAACAAAATAACACACATGTAAGCTGGGATACATTTTAAACGCTGGCATCGTGTGTATCACCTTTCGATCCTGGCGGACAATTGTTTGCGCTTCTGCCGGGAGGACATTGCGACCAACGTAAAACCAGTTTCTCCAATCTCCAGAACCGTAAGTGCTCGTTGAAAGGTGGCTCCCGTAACGGAACTGATAAGAAGCGTTTTTATGGAAAGCGAAATGAAAAAAATCTTATTGCATATTTTGGAACACCTTGCGGAGAGTTTTGCTTTCCGGTAGGGTAGCATTCAATTATTTTTTTTTTCGATGACATGCACTCTAAGAACTAGCTACGAATTTTTTTTCCTACGACCGCCATTCTGGATAACACTTTGGATCAAGGAATGGGGGTGAAAATGAATCTAAAGTATAGCAATCCTGGCCGACTGGCTGATTGAGAGTGAATAATTTGTCTTATAATTTTATTTCCACCGTGTACAATGTTTCAAATATGAGCAGCACGGTTTGCCACGATGCGTCCCACTAGAACGAAAGTGTAACCAGCCAGAAGACAATTCACTTTATGTACCGGCAGATGTCTCAGGTGGGTAATTTTCTCCGCGACCGTTAGGGTTTAATTGCGTTTTAAGTCACCATGTTCATTTGACAACCGTTTCAAATTATACTGCTTTTTTCGATTATGAGCAGCGTATGAGTGCCAGGAAGAAAAAAATCTTAGATTGTTGCCTTATTGAGAGTCTGCGTAAGCTGGATCGATTACACGTTGCGGTAAAATGAATTACTCTGATAACGGTTCGGTTATTTGATACTGAAAGGTGAATTAACCCACTCGGTACCTTGGGCAGCTGTTTTGAAAAGATGGATATAAAAAATCAAAAACATGTACCAACTTAACTCTAAGTGCAGCTGCATGTTTTGTATCTTTTTATTTGCATGATAAAATAGTCAATGTTGTGTCTCTTACCAAAGATGAACTTCCAATCAATCCACCACCATCCATCGTGGACTTTCTCGTTATTTTTGTACTAATGTGTACAATGCAGTAAATTTCTACCTATTTCGATAGAGAAACTCGGTACAGTCTCATCAGAATAGCTGTTCCATCCCCAGTAAGGTTTATTTTGATTTCAAATTAACTTTGAAATTTATTACCGGGTGCCTATTTCTTGCTTCCTCGATACTTTACACCCACCTGAGTGTGGCAAACTAAACTAAACACAGGTCCCTGTCTCATTTCAAAGCGCTCTCCCACTCACTGCTTGATCGGATCAAATGCTTTTATGTGAGAAGAAAATCGTAGCAGCCGTAGCAATCGGGTTTCAATTTTCTTGGCAATGCGATTAAAATTTTTCATTTTAATTCATTTGAATTTTACGCTACATCGCGCTCGTGCTTCCCGGTTGAAGCAGGTACAGTTAGTAAATGTTGTTGCTGTTTTTGAACTCGGATGAATTGCAATATTTAGGACCTAAAACAAACAGGTGTGAAAAATGTTTGTCGATAAGTTTTGATGTATTTTTTCATTACTTAAATTTGTGTGATTGAATTGAAAAGTGAAATGCATGTCTTTGCGCCAAAATTTTACAAGAAACTTTTTTTTAAATTTAACTTTTTTGGAACGATCGCTTTTCTTGGCGATTGAGAAGCCTTCTTCCTTGAATAGCGTTGTGATTCGTCATTCCTCCTCCGTCTAACGAGTCCTTTTCACCATTTCTACAAAATGTTCACAAATCGTTTATTTAACAAAAAATTAACAATGCACATGTTTTGCTCACTCTTCAAAATGAAAATCACGAAATAATATTTCAAAACCTTTTCCAAAAAAAAATTTTTTTTTATACTGCAGCTAAACGGATTTCCACAATGAAAAGGCTGCACTTATGCAAACGCCTGTTTACTTGCTTCAATATCACAGAGGTATGTGTGTGAGTGAGATGCCTGTATTTTCCATGAAAGTGTTTTAGTTGTACTTAAACCGATAACAACTTGACAGCTCCAGAGTAAAGTCAATGTACCCCGACAATCTTGGCTCACTGGTTCTGCCAAATCGAATGAATCCTAGAACAAATTATCAATTGAACGTATTAACATCGACTGTTATTTTCAAAGCTGTGGAGCTCATATTCGTACTTGATGAATATAATGCGGACGATATGGTGTATTTTTTCCAAAATGTTAAATGTTGGATATTTTTACCCTTCTTACAGATAATATATAGAAGCATAAACATACTCGAGACTTAGACTACTAGCAAAAGATTGAATAATTTATAAACCGTAATTATAAAAACACTCCGAAATATACTTCTCAATGTGTGACGCTCTGAAACCTTCAGCAAGGAAAAAAAAGAAACTTTGAGAAAGTATTGATAAATGCAAACATATTCTTGTTTCATTTAACAGGAATTTCACGTTGAGTTGGGCACAAACATCATATTAGTTTGATTTGACTAACTACGGTGGTTAAAGAAACTAATATTTTGAGTAATTGTTTCGGGAACTGAGCAGTTAAGTTCAACTGACATCCGTTTGAATTTACCATTATGTTGGTTGTTTCATTATGACAGCTAGAAAAAAGAGGGTTTGTTGGTTGATTCTACCAACGCTTATGGTTTGTTTCAAACAAATTTCAGTATGATTTAAACTGAAATGCTGTTTGAAACAAACAAACAAAAACGGTTAATACAACAAACATTTCCGTTTACAATCACCTAATATTTCTTCTTTAATTTCAATTATTTGAATAAAATGCTTACAAACATTAGAAAAGTGCACATTTACATACATAGACTTCTCTCAGTCTAAGAGAAATCTACAAATGTTAATGCGAGGCTTTCTAATATTTTCAGGTTTTTTTTTAAGTAAAATATTGAATTTTCACCTATTGTTGAGTGACAGCGTCAGAGCATGTAATGTCTGGATGACGAAAAATAAAATAACTGGATGACGGAAAATAAAATAACCAAAAATAAATAGTTTGTTTCAAACTAAATTTTTAGTTATTTTTTCTCCAAACAAAATATTAGTTTGATTTAACCGCCGCTTTGCTAGAATCAATCTAAAATTTTAATTTGTTCCCCTGAGTCAACGCAACCTGTGTTTTGGTAATGATGAATCCCTTTCAAGGTGGGAACAATAAAAATATTTGTTTAGAACAACCATAATTTGTGTTGTATTGTGGTAATATCTTTAGGTAGAAACAACCAACCTGCCGGTTTGTTTCGAAACAAAATAGTTGGTTTAAAACAACTAGTTTTTTTAGTTTGGATGTCAACAAACAAGTTTGTTGTTTCTAACGGGACTGTTTTTTCTCCGTGAAGCAATGGTACCATTAGAGCTTGTTCTCGTTTCTCTTTCATGATGGATTGGATTTTTTTTCATCGCTGTGTGCTTGAAACAGAAAGGTCAATGAATTTCATCAAGTTTTATGCTTGGAGCTGAGAGAAGTGTAACTCCATACATTAAATAAAAATAATCTCCACTTCTGCATTATCTCTCTCTCTCTCTCTCTCTCTCTCTCTCTCTCTCTCTCTCTCTGTTTCACTTTCCCTCAGTCCCATTCTCAAGTAATGATGATTTATATTCGATACAATTGAAATCAAATGAATGGAAAGAGAACCACGTCAACATTACGCCTAAATAAAAATTTGTTCTTGCACTGTTTTTAACATCCACACATAAGGAAACGAAAACATGTATCCCAAAGCTAAAAAGCGGTAGTATCGAGAATGGATGGCCCTTTTGTTTATGCACGGTAGAGACATCTACAATTTGTAGATGGGTACGTGAAACTAAGCTGATCTGTCAAGATGCTCGGGGGTTGGTTGACTACTTACGGCTTAACCACATTAGGCCGGACCGGAACCGAAAAGTTTTATTTCACGGCCGGTATGTTTTGTTTACTTCACACTGTACCGGGATTGTTCCAGGATTCTATGATGTAGATTTCTCGCAAACAAAAACGGATTTCAGTTGTTTTTGTTTTTGTTGCTGCGTTTACTCGCTCATATTTTGGTTTTAATCAGTCAAAATTGCATCTATCATAAATCCATTTTTGAAAAAATTAGAAAATAAATATAAAAAATAGAACCCCGCAACAAAAAAAATAAACCCCACAAAAAAAAAATATCCCCCCCCCCCCCTTTCAAAAAAAAAAACCACCGCCAACGCTTGCCGGTAATGGCGATGGCGCTTCCAAAATTATCCTCACCCACCAAGTTGCGTAAGAACTTCACTGATTAAACATGAAGAATGTCCCTGCTTACCGGAATATGACATTGACTTTGATTCAAAAACCAAATTAGAATGCTCTGACAGCCTGTGTGTAGGGTACTTTATTGAAATGTTTACGGTGAACTGAAAACAAGACATGTCAAAGAATTTTCCTAAAATTCACTTAATAATTATAGGCCAACATTTTAATGGATGTTTGAAATATTTTTCATGATCTTAATTTTACATTTTCGGAGATTGTAAATGATTGATTGAGTCTGGATGCGATAATTTTACGTTACATCATGGAGTGACCATCATTTTTTTTAAATCACGAGTAATCCGCACTTTATAACTAAGGAGCCATTTAAAAACCTCGTAGACTTTTCTAGGAGAAGGTGGTCTGACCAATATGTACACTCGATACAAAATTTCAAAAATTTGTCTGGAGAAAAGTCTTCGAGGAGAAGAGGAGTCTGATAGTTTAAAAAATGAGTTTACGTGGTTTATAAACAGGCCCTAACAAGAATACCCGATCGCCGATTTTTTTTTCACTACAGGGTGCGGCAGAAAATAATGCGAAAATGTTCAAACTTGAGTATTGGGTTGATTCGTGTAGCTAGTGACTAATTTCTGTTGAGAGTGTATTTGTTTATGTTTACTTTCAAGTGCTGCATCCAAATATTCTATTTGTTTTATTGAAAATTCGTCAAAATGATCGCGAAAGAAGTGATCACCAGTTTGTTTCTCGCCCAAAAGAAGCCAAAAGAGATTGCCAAAGTGGTAGGGTGCCATTTGGCAACAGTTTACCGCATAAAAATCCCTGCAGGATGGTCCTAAGCAGCGGAAGCCGGGATGCGGACGTCCGCGCTTTGCACGCACGCCGAACGTGATCAAATCGGTCCGTGCAAAAATTGCTCGCAACCCGGTGCGTTCCATAAGAAAACTTGCAAAGGAAGCCAATATTTCCGAGAAATCCATGCGAAGAATCATCAAAGAAGACCTGCATGCATCTTTCGGAGCCAGAGTGAAACGCCACTTGATTACGGACCGGGTCAAGGAACTACGAGTGACTCGTTCCAAGAGATTGCTTTCCTTGTTGAAGAAGGAAAAAATGATAATCCTGTTCTCCTACGAAAAGCTTTTCAGCATCGATGCTGTGGCCAACAGCCGCACGGACCGGTTCATTTCACCGCAGAAAATGGAGAACGTTCCGGAAAAAGTGAAATTCAAATTTCCGGCTGGTGTCATGATGTTTGGCTTGGTGGCGTCCAACGGTTTGAAAATGCCGCCTGTTTTCATTGATGCTGGAGTTAAAATCAATACCGAAGTGTATATCGGTATTTTAAAGGACCAAGTGCTTCCCTGGGTGAAGGCCAACTTCTCCGAGGACCAAAACGTTGTCCTACAGCAGGATGAAGCGCCGTGTCACACGTCCAATTGAACCCAACAATGGTTGAACGATAACATGAAGTTTTGGCCGAAGGATTTGTGGCCCCCTAGCAGTCCAGATCCTAACCCGTTGGATTATTCGATTTGGGCATATGTTGAAGCACGAGCCTGCAAAACATCACACCCTAGTGTGAAAACCCTGAGGTCAACCATAACACGCACATGGCAGTCAATGTCGAAGGACTACGTCCGAAAGGCATGCTCTGGCTTCCGGCGTCGGCTCGAGGATGTTATTAATAAAAATGAAGGACACATTGAATAAATTTGTTTAAAATGACTTTATAAAGATAACTGCACTCGAAAATGTTGATGTTATTGCTTGAATTAGATGAAAATGAGATTTGAAAGAAATAGAACAAATTTTCGCATTATTTTCTGCCGCACCCTGTATAAGCATTGTCATCAGCGTGAGAAGCCATTTTCAGAACTGAAATTATTTTATAATTCACGTTGAAGCTAAGGCGTAAGTTTCTAGCGATCGAATATGTCAATTAAATTCGTTTAGAATTAATACCATCGAGGAATGCTGAGAGCAAACTATGGATGAATGCTAATGATTCAATCTGACCGTAAAATTTGTCAAGTACGGTACAGCAGAATCTGAATTATATAAATAAAATATCTGAAGGGAGAGTGCTCAACACGAGTTTCTCTTCTAGACATAAAAAAAGCATTCGACAATGTTTGGCATAAAGGTTTAATTGCTTAATTGAAAAAGTTTAACTATTCATTCTACAAAGTGAAATAAGTTCAAAATTATTTAACTGACAGATCGCTGTAGGTCAACTATCAGAATTCCTCATCTGATGGATTACGTGTGAGAGCTGGAGTACCGCATTCTTGTTCCAATATTGCATAATATTTTCTCATAGGACCCCTGATTTATCTTTATTCGCTGACGATACAGATATTTCCGATAAAGGAAGTAGTCTTCGTTTTATTTGCAGCCGATGACCAAAAAAATTAGATATTTTCTCTTCTTAATTACAAAAATGGAAGATTTCTCCCAACGCTTCCGAAATTAAATTTATGATAATTCCACATAAGCCCGGCATTTATTTCTTGAAAACATGTAGTAGTCAGTGATGTAGTAGTACAAGTCACATAGTTACTATGAACGGAATGCCAATTTCATTGTCATGTTAATTGAAATATCTTGGACTGATAATGCATCAAACATTTACTTATAAATATCATATTTAATGTTTTCAACCCATATGTAATAAATACAAAAACTATTTATACAATCTGAAGACGAGTTGGCCTTAAATTCGTCTATTGCGGCATTTAAAAGCAACGAGGCAGCTCAGCCCCACTTAAGCGATTTATAATCCTGTCCCTATCCCAAAATTTTAGCTTGAGAAATCGTAGTACACTGGCTCTTTGCGCGCTGATTGAACTACACTGATAACTTAAGCGTTGTTCCTTTTGAGCAAACCCCTTACAGTGCTATAGTTCTCAAACTTAAAGCTTCGTCCAGCGGAAAACCTTTCTCATTTAGTGACTCCAAAATGTTCTTTCAAGTAAATTTTGCATTTTTTCTTGCAAGAGATTTCCAACGTCACACTAAAACCACTAAAAACTTTAGAATTGAATTACCTCTTTGCATTTTGCAAATCTTATTGCACCGTTTGCACAATTTCCTAGTGCATCGCTTAATCTCGAACCGGTATGCATACGCATTATTTCCGAGCCGTGTGCGCGCTCTCTAAACTGTGCATGTCTGTTTACCAACCGTCGTTGTTATGCATTAAGTTGCCGCGATTCAAGGTCATCGTAGTCGCGCGTGCCACTCTCGGCGCACTATTAATGGAATCTATTTAGCAAAAGCTGAACGACGGACGGCAACTTTACTTGACAGGCGCGGCGAGGGTATCTAAATAGAACACACGCGGTGTGCGAAACGGCTGTCTTTGCTAGCAACCATCTTGGGAAACCAGAGCGGGAATTATGAAAGCAATTCGATTAGGAACGGTTGCGCGTTAAATGGAGATCTGTACAGCTAGCCAAACCGTTAAAATGTAAGAACGGCTAAAAAGGGAATTTGTTAACGAATCAAAATTATTCATCTGGCTGAATAATAAAACGGTGACCGATGCCGCATTGGAAATGCATATCGTATGCAAGCAAATTGCCATACTGCACTTTTTGACCAATTCTGCTTGACATGCACATTGGCTGCCTGTAATACGAAACCCGGGAATTAGATTTCCATTTTTGTGTGTCGCCTGTTGATGTAGAATTCACTTTCATTAATTACTAATCGCGTTTTAATGAATAAATTATATGCCGCTTGTAATATTGACGATTATGCAACCGTAACACCTTTACCGGGTGGACTCTGCGCCAGTCAGCAACCCTTCTGAGCTGTGCCGTAATCCGCGGTGCCTTTAGTTGTTGCCGATGGTGGTGATGGTGGTGGCGATTAGTGGGCGATAATAAATGGATCATATTACGATTCTACGGGTTGACATGGGATGAAATTTGAACGGATTTTCTAATTTGAATTTACATAATTGAATCCATTGGATTTGCCGACAGCTAGTCATATGAGTCCAATAAGAGATGATAAGGAACACAGTGTGACATAGTTGAATTACGAAGCTAACGTCGGAGGAGTACGGGCATTAGGAGTACATGGAGCACCATTGTTTCACCAAAATCATTTTTTTTTCAATGAAATTGCCTACGTCAATCGCTAAGTAATATACTAAAGATACTATTTTTCAATAAACAAGTTGCAATTTGTTTCAAATAGTCGTTCTCGGACTTCAGCAATGGAATTTTTACAATATGCATGCATTCTGAACAAGATTTTTGGACATCTATAATAACAATTTCAATCATATTTGTTTTGCTGTTATCATAAAAATTCGGCACTGATTGAATTGCCTTTTGATGATAAGACAATTAAAACGCGATTTAATTATTGTGGCTCATTGGGGGCAAAGCGAATTTACCACCTTACCTAAACCGAACCTGCTGCCTTGCTATTAACTGGTTGTTGACATACAGCAGTGGATTGTTTAAGAGTGTTTGGTTTGCTGATTAACCCTTATGTGTTCGACAGCTTTTGCGTAATGTAAAACCTGAAATGGTACCCGGGTACCCTTTCCAGGTTTTACATTACGAATTTTCATAGTTTATTTTAGAACAGGAAGCTGAAATGCAGTGACATCTAAGTTAAAGTTGATAGCCAACTTTTTGAATAAAAACATTCTTTATAGTAGGTACCAAGGGGGGTCTTCTTTTTTTACCCTTTAAGTGATCGACAGGGTACCCGGGTACCCATCAAGTTCAAATGTTTGTCACTCTGGGAATTATTGACCGATTTGAATTCTTTTGGAACCGTTAAATTCAAAAACTTATTTGCTCCATGGTCATTACCAGCAAGTTCATCTGGTACCCGGAAACCGGGTTTTCCAGGGCTGAGGTCCTATACGGAGACACTATTTGGAAATACCAATTGAATTTCCGGGAATGAATGTCAAAATCTTTGGAATAATTCCAGAAACTATTTGTATTCCATTGTGGGACTTGTCCCCGGGACCTCGAGTGGCCATAAACATATTTAGAAGAAAACCCTGGCAATATGGGTAACAAAATTCATAAAATTTCTCTAAAAGGCTACTGCTGAATGTTTTGTGGCCATCTGATAATTTGTCCTCGGAACGGTCATGAACGTGTGGCTTATGAATAGTGTTTCATCGTAGTTGTAGAGGTTGAGAGTATTTGACCTTAACCGATTCAATACGGATTTTTTCTACACCGTATTTCAACATAATTCATGGTCTACATGCTTGAACAAGTGTTTTTGTTTGTTTCTTGATTATCGAGATTTTCAGCCTCGGGCTGGTTCATCTCCCGTCGTAGTCACTCAAATACCGCTTTTGGGCATTTTCGTAACTTTTCCGGGGGTGAGATTCGAACTCGCGATTTTGGCGTAAGAGGTATGGATGTTAACCACTACGCCGGGGTCGCCCTCTGCTTGAACAAGTGATAAAAAACCATAAAAGAATAAAACATGCGAAGAAATGTTTCTTCTTAATTATTCCAGACTTTCCAAACAATCCTTGAGTTCATATTTTGAGGTTGTGCATGATCTACAAGGCTATTCACTATGGCTCCAACGTTATTATGAGTCAAAATAGCTCCACCGGACGTCATAACGCTGTAGCAGTCAAGTTACAGTATTTCTAGAATATCTACGGTTCTCCAAACTATCCTTGAATACAGATCTTGATGTTTTACATGATCCACAAGTCTATTTACGATGGCTCTAGCGTATTAATGAGTTAAAATAGCTTCACGGGACATCATATCACTGTAATATATATGAAAAAGTATTTTGAGAATACCTACAGTACTCCAAACTATCCTTGAACACAATTCTTGATGTAATACAAGATCACCAAGGCTATTTACGATGTCTCCACCGTACTGATCAGTTGAATCATAACACTGTAATAGACATATTAAAGTGTTTCTAAACAGGTACTCCAAACTATCATTTAGTTCTGATCTTTGATGATCTACATGATCAACAAAGCTATTGAAGATGTCTCCACCGTACTTATGAGTTGAAATTGCTTCACGGGATGTCATAACACTGTAAAGACTGGACTTGGAAAAAATGAGACACACAAAAATGATCACCAATAATTCATTTTGAATCGGATACTTCTCAAATTTTCAGGGATTAAATAACTATATATTAGCTATGTTTTGTTTTTTCCTCCCCCAAGCTGAATGCTGGTACATTTTTCTTAACACCGCTCATGAGATCTTGGGCGAGGCTTTGTCCATCTTCCTTACACAATTTCTCCCAGTTTTTTTTTTCAAAGCTTCATCGGTTTTGAATGTTTTTCCGCTTTTTTTCAACTTCTTCTTCATTATCACCCAAAACTTTTCGATCGGCCGAAGTTCTGGTGTATTTGGCGGGTTCGCCTCCTTCGGGACCACATTAACACCCTTCGCTTCGTACCAATTCATTACAGGCTTGGCGTAATGACACGAAGCGAGATCCGGCCAGAACAGCGTGAGACCACGGTGAGAGCGGAGGAAGGGCTGCCAGCGCTTCTGCAAGCATTCCTCTCGATAAATCTGCCTGTTTATGGTGCCGGTTGTAACGAACGGCTTGCTGTACCGTCCGCACCCCCAGAACGCCTGCCACAACAGGTACTTTTTCGTGAATTTGTCCATCTTTCTCTCCCGGAATTTTTCCGGAACCTCCATGCGCCCGTACCGACAAAAAACTCGAGGCCGGGGATTTGTTTGGTGTCCGCTTTGATATAGGTCTCGTCGTCCATGACGAGACAACCTGGCTGGACCAGCCACTCACGGTACAGCTTCCGCGCATGCAATTTGGCTACCGTGTTTTGCTTGTCAGTCCAGTTTGGCGCCTTCCTGACCTTAAAAACACGTAGCCCAGCCCACTTCATGGTCCGCTGGACGAACCACTTCGACGAATTGACCTTTTTGGCCACGTCTCGGGTGGAAAGGTTCGGGTTATTCTTAAAGTACTGCCTTATCTCCCGCAGTTTCTCTGGTTATTTCGTTTTCGGTTTTTGACCGCTTCCAGCACGCTGCTCGATGGTCTTTGTCTCTTGGAACATCTTCACAACGCGGGACACGGTGGAATGGTGGATTCCAAGCCTTTTGCCGATCCATCTGTGCGACAAACCAGGATTATCGATCACCGCGCCCAAGATTTGCTGGCATAGCTCTTCTTGTTTCGAATGCATCTTGAAAACTACTTGACAAATCGCGATAAAATTTTGCACACATAAACATAACACTCTTAGCTAGTATTACTCAAAATTTTAAATTAATTTTTACCCACGCGATAAATAGTTACACCCAAAACAAAGTGTCGCATTTTTTCCGAGTCCAATCTTTAATATATGTTACATTATTTTCAGAATACCTACGGTGCTCCAAACTATCCTTGACTACAGATATTGATATTCTACATGATCACCAAGATAATTTACGGTATCTTCACCGTACTTATCAGTTGATATAGCCCCACGGGGCATTATAACACTGTAATAGACATGTTATAGTATTTCTAGACTACTTTAGGTTCTCCAAACTATCCTTGAGTTCTGATCTGGATGATCTACATGATGAACAAGGCTTTCAACGATATCTCCACTGTACTTATCAGTTAAAATATCCCCACGGGGCATCGTAACACTATAATAGACATGTTACACTAGTCATAGAATACCTACTCTAAACTATCCTTGAGTTCAAATCTTGATGTTCCACATAATCAACAAGGTGGTTTACGATACTATACGTATGGGTGAAAAAAGGTTCATGAGATATCATTACACCTTTTTAGACATATTACAGTATTCTCATTATATCTACGGTACTCCAAGCTATTCTTGAGTTCAGATCATAATATTTACAATATTATCACGGATATTTACGATGTCTCGACTGTATACATGCGTTGAAAAGCATCATGGAACATCGTGCTTTGGTTTATGTTTTATCTGTCGAAATGAAGAGTCAGATTATAACCGTACAAACAACTACGACCATTTTTTTTAAACGCACCGCTGCTCTCCGTTGCATGCATGTTTTTCAGTTACGATTTATCGACTCGAAACGAACTTAAAAAAGGAAACCGTGAGGAGGGTGAGGTTTCATCATGATCATTGACTGTTTAATTGGGTAGTGATGCAACCAAGAAGTAAAGATGAAGTTGCAATTTTCAACTCGAAAAATCAGCAACACCAACACGTTCGGGTACAATAGAAGAGGAGCAGGAAAATGAATTATGTAAATATAAGTACCGATTTCCGATTCAAACTGATTTAAACCAACAGTAAGGATGCTATACAGATCACATACAAAGTGTGCCGGTGGTATTATTTGATTATTTGAAAACAAGATAATTTTTAATAATGCTTGAAAGCCTAACTAACTGAAATGATGGTTTATATTATTGGAAAAGCATTTAGTTTTCAGCTACACTTAAAAGCCACAATAAACCAAAATAACCGGTATCATTTTTTGATAAACTGGCCTCAAATAGGATTAGAGGACATTTAACTTTCTAATAATTGCACATGCATAGAATTTTGAATTAACATTTTTATAGAAATTTCCACAGTAATGAACGATCGAAAATGGAAATCACAATCGAAAATAATATTTAAAAAATCCCCGGTTCTGCCCACAAGTCACCCTTTATTTCACAAAACGCAATTTCACACGGCATATTGAAATTATGTACTTGAATTATGTATGTCCAGTAATTTCTGTACCAAGGAGCTCAAAATACCGCAAAAAGCTTGGGAAGTCAAAATCATACGTACAAAAAATGAAGCAGTGACAAGGACTGAAGGCGTACAAAGTGAAAAAGGGGCCCAACCGGGATCACAAACAAAATTTCACTGCAAAAAGTCGTGATCCTTACACCAATTTTTTGCAAACATTTTCTTGTGCCATAATGGACGACGAAACATACGTATTCGAAGACTTTAACCAGCTTCCCGGTCTTGCTGTTTATACCGCAATGCAAAGGAACGCCGTTGCCGAGCATTTCCGGACAAAGAAGGTGTCCAAATTCCCAAAGAAGTATTAGAATTCGCAGGCCATATGTAGTTGTGGTCGAAAATCTAAAATTTTCTCCTCTACCGGCAATATCAATAAGGATGTGTACGAAAAAGAATGTCTGCAAAAGCGGTTGCTACCGTTCATCAGAAGCCACGACTCTATAAGGTACTAGAGGTCAAATAAGTGCCTAAAACAGCCAATTCATCAAACTGTCCAAAACATCGTCCAAAAGAGAAGTACTGGGCTCTAGCTAGGCGAAAACTCTTCGCAACTAAGAAGAAAGCAAATGGTACCGATGATTTCAAGAGAAGATGGAGAATCGTCATGGCGGGCTTATCTGAGGATACCGTATGGAACCTGATGGCAGGTGTACCACAGAAAGGTCGAGAATTTTACAGAAAGATGGATTAACATCTTAATCAACTGTTTCTAATGTAGATATAACTCTATTATTGTTTAGTAAACAATCGATTTTGTTGAATTATGTGTATTTTTTTTTTTTGGTTTGCTGCTATTATTTTGGTGTCCGAAATTTAACGTTGACAGGCTTTGAATATTTCATCAGTAGAAATCAAATTAACACATTCTGCTACTTATTAAGATTAACGCACAACCAATTACATTCACAATAGCAAGTCGTAATTTTGCAACATAACTGCAATATGCAAACAACTACGTTGCCTTAGTTCCTCTGAATTGCATATTCGGCGCTTACTATCGCGAATACGTGTCATGTTCAGCCAATCATAAAATTTTAATGAGCACATTCAAAGCAAATCAAACATCGCTTTCAATGTTTCCGAAAAGCTAAGCCGCTGTTTGATGTTTCCATTTTATCCTTTTCGATGAACGATTGCTACCATACCGACATGGCGACGTACGATATTCAAATTCATGCAGAGGATTCACATTCGACATTGTTGGTAATATGTGCAACTCGGAAACGTCGTCGAAACCCCGTCACATACCACCCACCTCCTACGGTTACTGCCGTCGGCAGCGCATATCAAGCTATCCGACTGAATATACAGGTTGGAACTGCAACGAGGACTGTATGTTTAGTACTATTCCAATTTGATATTTCAACTACGACGTGGCGGAAAGAGTCAGACGAAATAAAATAATAATCCATTTCCTTCCACACACATACACACATAGCCCTATAGATTTCTGCGCAGAATTCCAGCCAGAGAGTTGACTGCATTCTGAACGTGTGCAATCGATGGCTGTCGCGACTGTCTCGAAACTTTAACGAGCAGCAGTAGGATGTCTATTGACCCGCTACCGGTACTCGATTTTATTTTTTCTTGTCACAACATATTATTCTCACTTGAAACAATCTACGGAGAAAGGGCAGTGTACATGTATTTGGGATTTGTTTTGGGGTTTGAACAATCATTAGCTATTAGGTAAAATCGTATAAACAAACCATTAGATTGGAAATCCGTCGGAGATGGAAGTCGCAATTAACCATTTTTACCGTCGCTTTGTGTTTCATCAATCACGTCTTTCTTTGGAAGTCAAACAACGACGACGGTTGGTATGAAATTTCATGTCTGGTCTGGTCGTGCACACAGAAGTGAGCACCTACCCACCCAGAGAGCATTGTCGTAGTTCTATTCAGATTCACTTTACCATGACTACCTCAATTTGGGCAGTGTTAACCATGGTCGTTTGTGTCACGTTGAAGGTAATAAGCGCCTATAAATAGTGTCGTAGGTATCTACACCAATTTCTGTCTGGAGCCAACGAAAAGGCTACCGCGTGACGAAAATCAGACAAGCGAAACCAACATGCAAGCTCCGCCCCACCCCGTCGGTCGTCACCGTCGTCTGCCGGTTGACTGAGTGATATCTCCGAAAAAGAGAAAAAGAGTATAATCTAAACAACGACTTTGTCGTCGGCAGCCGGGGGCGTCGATATTGGAAAAACCATTATAAACAATAAAGTGGCTCGTATTGCACCGTTACCGGGTTGTGACAATGTGTCATCGCGGTAACAGTAGTAGGTACCGACCCATAGCATGTCACAAAGTTTTGGTCTTCCCCAATGCAGTGAAACTCCCGCTGGGTGGCGGATGTGTCTGGCTGCTTGTGCCACGAACCTCTGTCCTTCACATGACCGGTGACCTGGTTTTGCATTCTGGCGAGACTAATGGATCAGCGACGGACTGTTATGACGATGTAGAAATAGGTACTACGGTTGCGGATATTGTTCAATAGTATTCCAGACAATGAGCAATATGATAGATGCTTCATTAATGTCCATCTCAAGGTTGCTATAGGTTGTTCCAATGGACGAATTGCTTGTTTACATCCGTACAAAAGATAGTTGATATCTATTTACAATCTGGTCTAGGAAACCTCCCATTGCCAAAATACTTCGAAAGTGTGTCTGTAATCCGCAACATTTTCGGAGCTATGTGCTGAAGGTGAACATGTTGTGGAAATTTCAGGTACATAAACGCTGTTTGTCTTACAATCGGTTAGTGATACATCAAGCTAAATGATTAATCTTCCTCTCTTCGAAACTAACTCATCAATTGTTCGAGAGCTTCATACACGAAGCGGGGGTAGTTATGATGATCCTCTGAATAAAATCTACCACGTTTGTATAAAACCACTGTTGCACATATTTACTGAGCATGAGATTGATTGACTAACCGAAACAGATTTTCAATTTAAATATTGCGACTTCCATCTCCGACGGATTTCCAATTTAATGGGTTGTTTATACGATTTTACCTACTAGCTAATGATTGTTCAAACCCCAAAACAAATCCCCAATACATGTACACTGCCCTTTCTCCGTAGATTGTTTCAAGTGAGAATAAAGTCAGATAAGTCGTTTTGAATAAGTTGTTGAAAATTGTACAAAAACAGTACAAACAACTACAACAACAACAACATTTTTTTAGACTCACTGGTGCTCTCCGTTGCAGGCATGTTTGTCAGTTACAATTTATCGACTCGAAATGAACTTAAAAAGGAAACCGTGGGTAGGGCAAGGTTTCATCATGATTGTTTTTCACGATGCTGATTTATGAACTGATCCGGTTCAAATGGGAAGTGATGCAACTAAGAAGTGAAGAGATAAGTAAAGATGAAGTTACAATTTTCAACTCGAAAAAACACTTAAAATCCGCTATAAACCGAAATAACTGGTATAAATTTATATATATTGGCCTCAAATAGTATTGCGTCTAGAATAAAATTCTGACCTTGGTATTGTCTAATTAGGTACTCTTAGCACATAGGCACCAAGAACCTGTTTCGTTTGGAATCTCCAGAGGACAATATTAGAATCTCATTTGCTGCTACCGTTAGACGGCTCAAAATTCATATCATTTTATACAGAAGTCCTGAAAAAGCTTGCCATGAACCTTGAAGGGGATTTGGCTATTTCCGCATACTTTGTCACCGATCCCCGTAGGACAGTTTTGAACCTCATACGCTGATATCGTTCGGCTGCTCAAAAAGCAGATCACAATACGCATTACATTACAAATTATGCCGGCGCTGGTGGTGTAGTGGTAAGCGTGACTACTACTTGGCACCCCACTGGGTCTGGGTTCAATCCCAGTCGAGGTCGGTGGTTTTTCTGAGGCGAAAAAATCTGGTCACGTCTTCCTTTGGAAGTGAAGAAAAGGCATTGGTCCCGGCTCATGTGTTTAATGAGTGCGATATGTAGGATCCAGGTGGTGGAGACGTCTTCCTGGCGTCAGTGGTTGTCACCACGTTGTGAAGAAGTAGGTCGACGAAAAATAAACGAATAAAAAAACAGATAATTCAAACAAGATGCCATGGCCAAAAGAAAATTAGGCCATATTCGGATGCTCTAAGGCAGGTTTTGGAAGAAACCAATAAGGACAATTTTATTATATCTTAGACTGGCGCTGGTGTAATGACAGCTCAAAATTCATTTCTAGAAGTACGAAAACATCCAGAGGATGTTTACTTAATAATGTCAATATTTTGACTAAGGGTTAGCATTGTTATTATAGAATGAGAGGCGAAAGTAAAGAATTGATAATTCCGTAAGAGAACGACAATGTGAAAATTGTGTACAGAGTAAGTTTGAAAGAAAGCAAGAGAAAACTTTATGTTGACAGTACAGTCTCGCCTTATTCTGATGGGTATTTATTTATTTATTTCTTCAAGCAGAGTAGACTATACACAATGGTTACAATGTTTTACTTACATGTTATGCATTATTTCTATTGTCTTTTAGACGAGATTTTATTTGTTCTTTAGACAAAGTGATGCCGTTAATTTCGCAATGTAGATTATACTTGCGCATCATTCGATTGATTGGACCATTTTTTGCATAAGTTGTTTGGTGTGATTTTTCTCCCTTGCGCTGGACTGGCTGGCTTGATTTGACGCAAGGGCTCAGTAGGGATTTTCTGTCAAGACCCGAAGCTAAGAGTCAGTTCCATTGTGGAAATATCACATTAATTAGTTTTTCTACTGTAGTTATCTACCGTGAAGTAATTGGGTTTCAAATGGTGAGTTGACAACTTCGAAGGAGGGTACAACCGACCTCTGGTCCTTACAAGTTCCTACCTCACGCCTCCATGAGTCATATGATCACAAAAGACTGCCAGCTGAAACATGGAGACGCTGGTTGGCGTAGCCTGGGCAATGCTGTCAATTTGACAATAGCGAAGTGAGGGGGTGCGACCTGTAAATCATATCATATAATTTTACATTCTTTTATCAATTAATGATTTCAGCATGGGCTCCTGAATTTGTTTCGCATCCACAACAACCTCACTACTCTTTTTTTTCCCTTCTCTCCCCCTTTCACCCACATTATTTTTCCTTCTCCCCATCTCCAATCTTCTTCTCTTATCTCTTTCCCTTTCCTTCACTCTTTTCACCCTTCTTTTCATTCCCTTTTTTACTTATTTATTTCTATTTTCCCTTTACATTTTCCCTTTCTAATTTTTTCATTTCTCTTCAACTTTTCATATTTTTACATCAATTTATTATTTTCCTTACAATTATTATTATTCCTCATTTTTTTTTTTCATTCTTTATTTTCTTTTTTCCTCATATACTATTTTATAATATACTCTGTTTAACTTTTTCAATTTTTTCTTTCTCGATTTTTTATTTCTTGTCTTTTCTTTTTTTATACCAACTCAATTTATACATTTTCTTACCACTTCATACTAATATTTTCCCCCCCCCCCCTCCCTCCCTCTTCTTCCCTTGTCTATTTATTTCATATATTTATTCCCCTTATTTACCTACCCCTTCTATTTTATTTCCCCAATACACCCCCCTATTTTTCTTCCCTTCATATTTGAGCTTGAGAATCATCTTTGCATTCCAAAACCATTTATCTCAGGAGCCTGCAGCAACTTGACATAGGATAAAATACTGAATTCATCACTCGTTCTCCCTTTTTTTTGTCCCCTCCCGTTTTTCGTCTTCTCCTCCCTTTTTTGTTCCCGTCCCCTTTCCTCTTTGTCTCCCCCCTTCTTTAGGACATTGTTAACTCGAATGTACATTGATCGTCCACATAGGACATTTTTTTCTTTCAATGATAGCTACATAGGTCATTTCAATTTTTATTATCATTCTATTAGTAAATTAGAACATAACACATAGCAATAGAGATTGCTTTCTCTTTCACACATGCATTTGCTTCCCGGTGAAAACAATCCTATTCTTTCTACGTGCCTTCTCGTAGATCAGATCTGGCAAATTCGTGTTCAGGGCATTGCCACACAATGTGGTTAACGTCTTGGTAGGCAGTGCCACAGCCGCAAATACATGATTGTTAAAATAAGAAGTTTCTGGCATTTACCCATTAATTCGACTGTAAAGAACTACTGCACTGGGTCATAATGAAATGTGTAATAGTGAAAGTTCACAGAAAAAAGTTGATATTAACGTTAAATTTGGGAAAACCAGGTCCAGAATACGCAAACAATCCCTATTTGGCCTATACGTTTATTTTTTGAGTTTATAAATCATAGCCTAATTCTTTGGGAAGTGCACTGAAACAACGTCATAGAAAGTGTAGCCATGAAAATACATGTAGCGACGGTTTTGTCGTGTTATATTTCTAATGAAATAGGCAATAATGCATAGTCAAATAATATCCCTACGATATATTTTTATTTATGTTTTGGTTTTTACAAATTACAATGATGCGTGTTACAAAAGATTCAATTAAATTCGTTTTTTTTTTGTTCCCTTCATTGTTCTATCTTCGTTCAATCTTTACCAGTTTCTTATTCGTCATCATTGATTCTCTTATTCGCCATTCTTTTTCACCCTTCATCCTTTTTCATCCTTCATTAATCCTCTTCCATCATCATTTATCTTTTTTTTTCGATTTCCATATTTCATAATACATTGCTTTTCTCATTCCTCGTCCTTCATCTTTAACTCTGTTTCGTTCTTCGTTTTTATCCTTTTCACCCGTGCTCTTCATCCTTCTTAATCGTCCTCGTTCGTCAAGTCCATATCATCTTCAAATCCTAGGTCGTGATGCGAAATTATCAAGTTGCTTGGATGTAGATGCCATCGAATCCTGCGATCTGTTTCTCAATGATCTTGATTGGGCAGCGCTCGTATTTCCTGAATAAAATAAAATGATTGTGAACCAGTTTTGAGCTTGAAATATTATTTGGTTTTCGTTTCCATAGAGCGAAGTGGTGCTATCTCTAACAGGTCGACATTTTGCGCCTCTTTCTTGTGCGTCCGGGAAGCGAAGTTTTGGAAGGTTACAGGTTTGGTCAGATCTTTCGGGGTTTCCACTTTTACTGTTTGCGCTGCATCCACTTTTGTTCCTGGCACATTGTTCGTGTTGTTCTCCTGAACGCCTTGTTGAGTCTGAGTGGAACGGCTGTGGGCTAGTAAAAACATATATTTAGAGCATACCATCTATAAATATTTGAAAACAAAAATACCCCTCCACTCTGTTTTGGTTGTATCCGAAGACCGCTTCCTCACGTTTGCTGTTAGGTTTCCAATTATTGAACGTTGTGCTGGGAACATTCAACAATTTCCTCGTAATTGCACAGCGGGTTGTTTATGTTTCCAATGCTTACCGTTACCGGGATAGTTTCTACATACACTTCCTCGATGCTGTCTTATTGTAGAGGATCCCGCGAAGGATCTGAACCATAACTGGCGACGACGCAACTTTGCTGGCTACCACATATAGCAACTTCCTCAAATTGTGCTGCTGATGATTGATCCGGATGTGATGAAAATATTGTTGTGGCTGCGGCTGCAAGAAACGGCCAATATTCAAGATATATTTTAATTAATATAACCTTATTTTAAGGAACTAATGCACTAACCGAGGAGCAAATCGAACGCAGAATTATTAATTCCTTCCGACATTGTTGGAACGGTATTTTGCACTTTCTCCAATCGAACGACCGAAGTACGGATTTGTTTTGTTATGTTTGTTCGAACACTTCAGACGTTTAGCGCGACAGGTAAACTGAAACGTCTTATCAAACAGTAGATCATCGCTATTGCGAAATCAGACATCGGACGTTTTGTTGATTTTCAATTTTCTTAATATTATGAAAACATATCAAAATGCGTGTTTTAGCATAATGTTGATAAGTGCAATAGCAAAAGTGTGCATTAATTAATTCAATTTGTTTACATTTGTTACAAAGGACCTTTTTAAAAGTTATGCGAGACATGTTTTAACAACATGTATAAAAAAATAATATCTCTCATTGAAATTATAGTTTTGATATTTGGAATGATATTTTCTGTGTTCAGCTTTTCCAGGACTAGTAGGATATTAATACATATCTAATTATATTTTTTCAGTAACAATCCACTGGATGTCAGATATGTTTTGTACATCAAAATGAACGGCATGATAGCTGCTGCTGCTTGCATCGAACCTGAGCTGGCGGTTGCTACGTTTGAGGAAGAATATTGACGACGGAAAATCTGAGCAGAAATAAAGTGCCAATATCTAGAACTAGATTTTAGAAAAAATACCAAAACCGTGCCAAAGTGAATTTTGATTCGGTGTGCAGGCTTAGTTTGTAAATGAATCGGTGTAAGAAGAATGTATTCCTGTAGTTATCTACCGTGAAGTACCGTAATTCTGCGCAGCGCTGATTATGCGCATTTTGCCAAAATTTTGCAGTTAATTGCAAGATTGTCAAACTTTAAATTGAGTCCCATACACAAGAAGACGACATCTATTTACATGTAGAACTAAATTCAAAGAATATTCAACTGAACATTAGTTTGGAATGTTTTATAATGCCCAAAATTAGGACATTAGGTGCGCAGAGTATGGGTACTTCACGGTACACATTTTTTCAGCATTTCAGCATGGAGAAGCTGGTTTGTGTAGCCTGAGCAATGTTGTCATTTTGTAGTGAGTGGCAGGAACTCAAGATCATGTTTAAGCAACGGTATATAATCCATTCTCATTTAATTAATAATTTCAGCACACTTTGGGACATCTTTGCGTTTCAGAGTATGGAGCAGCATGAAAGTTTAATGCTTGTCTCAATTTGTTTTTCAGCATTTGCGCATATTTTTTTCATTAGAATTCTATTTCTGAACTTCAATTACTATTCCTTAAAAGACTGGCATGTGATTATAAGCAGCATAGGATTGTATATTAATATATGTTTTTGGCGGTATAATGATAAGATATTCCATTTATTAAAAAAATCATCAAACTAGGCTTTTCGATCACTAAGACTTAAAAAAAAAAGTAAGTAAGTTAAAAGTACTGATCTACTCTACTTTTCAGCTTTTTAAGGACTATTCAGATATTAATACATATCCAATTTTTATATTAGTCAGCTTAATTTTGTTAATACATAATAATATTATATTACGTACATTACATACATACAGTCATCAAAAAAGGGTAAGGAGGGAATACAGGGTGCCAGACGAAGTGTAGACTGGATGAGGGATTCGTGGTTATCTGGTCCAAGTCATGGATGACAATTATGCCTTCCGTGATGGAAATCGTCAGATAGAGATCAGCGAAGGTCTAATTATCTTCCGACAGTCTACAGTGAGTTTGCTTACCATATTTTTAACAAACCACCAGATGGAAATCCTAATGTTTATTGTTTACTGTTCATTTCCTGTAATAAGAGAGTTTCGTTGGAAGGATACTCTCTATCCTTTCCGTGGGTTTCGTGTAAGTGCTTCTGCGTACGGGTCCACAACGGGGGTTTTTTGGCCCTTCATTCAACGGAATAGTGAGGATTACAGGTACGTACAGTTTGATCTTGCCATAAGAAGGAACTGTACGCCATGACAAGTCCTGCACTGGTGGTGGCTTCCTATCACATCACATCCCATTACAATTTGTTCTGTATGATTTTTCTAGGAATAATTTCCGTGTTCTAAGATGCCGGCTGGGAGTATAAAAATTCAATTGCAAGAGTAATACGTCTGATTTTATACGATGTGAAATAATGTCATTGATGTAGAAAAGCATTGAAAATCCTTTGAGTGTCTGTGAATTTATGAGCATACAGCGCGCTTCATATGATGGAAGTTCAAATGCAGTCAAATTCAATTTCCTTAGGGCACATAAAAGAAATTGTTTTTGGACGGATTCTATGCGTTCTTCATGTATGGTACAGTACGGATTCCATACAAGGTTGCAGTATTCCAAAGTTGGCCTAACATATGTAATGTATAATAATTTAATAGTGTATGGGTTTTGATAGTTGTGGCTCTTCCTCTCAATGAAGGTCAGCATACTATTTAAATTTTGTGCCTTTATTTTTCCACACTTCAATTATTTATTATATTTCAATATGTCAATTGAAAATAATCACAATTCTGCCAGTAAGCCAATATTACTTTGCAATGACTTCTAAAAAACCAATTTGCCGTTTAATGCATTTACTGGAGTCAAATTCGTTTTATAATGCAAGACATATAAGAAATAGAAGAGTCTAAAATAGCATTTCAAAACAGCATTTTACGAGTTCATAAAGTCGAAATGAAACCTTTGATAGAAGTTAAAAGAATTTGAGAAAACAAGGTATTCAGATCGTTTTAAACAAGTTGTGTGTATTCTTATAAAGCTGACTAAAATATGAAACCTTTTGGTACCTCTTGGTACCATAATAACATCAAATAGATTTCTTGTGGCTTTCATAAAAAATCAATAAAACTTTATAAAAGTTAATGGTTTTGGCAATGTTACTTGAGACTAGAGCGTTTCTCCAATACGCAGACGGGGATCCCATGTGAATTGTATGACTTATAGTTTTTAATTTTAAGTATCGCATTTTGAACGTATTTCACAGTGATTTCATACAGTTGAATTTATCTGACAGCATATTGTGAATAGCTATATCTAAATGCGAAAAACAAAATCATCACGTCCAAAAAGGCACTTTTGAAGATATCAGCAAAAAAGTCTGAATTGTTCAATTAGGGAAAAAAATTGTAGAATTAGTTAGGAGCTACAGTTTTATCGAACACTATATTTAAAAATTCAGCTTCTGAAACCATGTATAGGTAAATTTATCCAGATTAAAGAAGTGTATCGAAAAGAAGTTAAAAACAATGGAAACGTAGTTGAACTAAGACTAGTGCATATTATTTCAGCATGCATTTGCGTGTAAGTCAAAATCATATTTCAACTAGCTTCTTATCTTCACAGTTTATTGTTTTTTAAATGTCGAAATTAAACTAAAAAAAGGATGTAACGTACAATCAGATTGTCAAAAAGGTCAAAGTGCATTCAGCAAGTGTAAAACAAATGACTGAAAAGTATGCTGAGCAGTACACCCTGCAGGATCTGAACGAACGGCCGGTTGAAGCCATCCCTAATTGGAGCAAAAATTCGTCGATTATAATCAGGAGAACAAATCAGCTTGGACTCGTGATTTGGTCAAGAAATACTGGACCAACATCGGGATAATCCAGCGGATTAAGAAAAACTGATTTGAGGACATATAGGTGATGTGATGTGATGCTATAAGAACCCACCATCAGTGCAAGAATTACCTATGTCTGCAGGACTATCCTCAGCAGGGACTGGCGGCTGACTGCACGAACCCAAGGAACAAAGATAGCTAGTTTGTTTGTTTTTTTTTTACAATTGTGAAACAGATATGTTTCTCTCCCCCCCTTTCCCGTTTTACCGGTAGATAAGAAGAAGGCAGAAAGCGGAGAATAGAGAAAAGAAATTATTGTTTGTCAATGACGGAAAACAAAAATAAAAATTCAAAAATTAAAGAATATTTTTTTGCCGACAAAAAAGGCATTCATGAACCAGGGGTTCAATCAATGTACGCCAAGCTTTCTAGGTCGGTGTTTTTACCGCTCGATCATTTCGACACATGAGATATGTATTAGATGGAATGCTCTTAAACCTCACCATCATCTTATTTACTACATAAATAGGGGACATAAATAAGCTTGCACTTAAATATAAGAGAATTCAAGCCAGGGGTAGAAGTTCAAATAAATTATTGGTTTATTGCGACTACGTTTTGTTGATACTTCACGGTGTCGTGGTATCAGTCATAATGTTCAATCATACAACAAGCAAATGGCAACTGAAATTTTCAATATTTCATCATTCTATTTTTTTATTTTTTTATTTCCTTGATTATCGAGATTTTCAGCCCTGGGCTGGTTCATCTCCCGCCGTAGTCACTCAAAAATTTTTGGGTACTTTTGTAACTTGTCCGGGGTGAGCTTTGAACTCGTGACTTTGGCGTGAGAGGTATGGATGCTTACCACTACGCCAGGGTCACCCTCGAAGAAAGAAAATTTGGAGGTTTCGCTGATCCAGACGGGCCTTGAAGAGAAGTTCGTATTCCAGCCAGCACAACCCCAAGCCCCCCCTCGTTTTCCCCCGCTCGACCCGCCCCCCGCCCCCCCCCCCCCCACCCCACCCCCCGAGATTTGCGCTCCGACCGACCAAAACCTGTAACAACAAATAAAAATAATATTTTAGCCCCCTTGAGCCCCCCCGGGAACCCCAACCCCCCGCCCCCCAACACCTTGGGACTGCGCCCCCCCCCGACCCCAAGGCCAAAGGAACACAAATCAAAAATTGAAATGCTTTTTATTTTTTTTTATTTTTTTTTTTATGTCACCTGAAGAAGGAGTGATTTTTTTTTTTTTTTTTTTATTAAATCATTTATTTGTACAGGCTCAATCGAATCAACTTTACAGAGCCAAGTTTTCATATTTATATACATCAATTATCTTAAAACTAATGTTAAGGGGATAGAACCGATTACTCGCGGCCGTCTCGAGGTTAATAGGAATAACAATTGTATGGATGGGAAGATGGGCGGGAATTTGAAGTGTGGTTTACAAAGCACGTTTATTTTAAATTCGGAATTGGATAAAAACTTATAACTATACAACTTTAGGTTTTCTTTTGACTTTAACATTTTTGAGAATGAGAAAAAAAAACACACACACAAACACAGAGAAAAAAAAAATTAAAGTAAACATACAGGTTAAACTAACTACAATCTAAGGCTAATGTTAGTCAAAAACACATAAATGAGTTTCATAAACTCCAGATCACGTATAGCCAAAATATCTCGAACCGGTACATTGGGTTGTCTACCTCGAGCCCGAAGGGAATCATAAAGCTCAGATCTGACTCCACGATGCTCAGCACATGACCAAATAATGTGATCTGCGTCCTGGTAACCTTGTCCACATTCACAGAGATTGCTGTCGCTCAGCCCAACACGGTATAAATGAGCGTTCAAAGAATAATGATTGGACATGAGGCGAGACATCACACGAATGAAGTCTCGACCCACATCCATCGCTCCAAACCAAGATTTCTTCGACACCTTTGGGATGATAGAATGTTGCCATCGCCCCAAATCTCCTTTACTCCATTTATACTGCCAGCTGACGAGTGACTGTTGACGAAAAATAGTAAAAAATTCATTAAAGGCGATTTGTCGATCATAAATATCGCCTTCTATAGCGCCCACCTTTGCCAGCGAGTCCGCTCTCTCATTGCCCAGAATTGAACAATGAGATGGGACCCATACAAAGGTGATGATAAAATAACGCGAAGATAAAGCACTTAGAAGCTCCTGTATTTTCATGAGAAAATACGAGGAGTGCTTTACCGGCCTCAAGGAGCGAATAGACTCTATAGAACTGAGACTATCCGTGAAAATGTAATACTGATCCGGTGTTAGTGAGGCAACAATTTCTAGCGTAAAGTGTATTGCCGCTAATTCAGCGACATATACGGAACAAGGAGCTTGAAGTTTACGATTGGCGCTATAAATTTCATTAAATATACCAAAGCCTGCTGACTCCTCTATCAATGATCCGTCAGTGAAGAACGATTTAGTGGAATCAACTTGGCCAAACTTTGCAGCAAATATCACCGGAGCAATCATAGGACGATGATGCTCTGGGATTCCATGAAGCTCCTGCTTCATGGATAAATCAAAATGAACCGAATTATCGAAATCGGAGAAGCAAACACGATTGGAAATGTTCGGCGAAGGGCTGACATCCTGTGTTATGTACAAATGGTACAAAGTCATGAAGCGAGTTTGAGGATTCAACTCGAGAAGCTTCTCAAAATTTTCGATTACCTGGGGGTTCATTACTTCACACCTGGTGAGGAGCCGGAGAGATAACTCTGTAAACCGATCCGAGAGTGGCAACATGCCGGCCAGCACTTCCAGACTCATGGTGTGAGTCGAGTGCATGCAACCTAACGCGATACGAAGACACCGATATTGAATACGTTCCAGTTTTATGATGTGCGACCGAGCCGCCGACTGAAAACAAAAACTACCGTATTCGATAACCGACAAAATCGTTGTCCGGTACAACGTTAGAAGATCTTGCGGATGCGCTCCCCACCAGGTCCCGGTAATTGTTCGAAGAAAGTTGATCCTTTGCTGGCACTTTCGCTTCAGATACTCAATGTGGGATCTCCAGGTGCACTTTGAATCGAACCAGACCCCAAGATATTTAAAGGACATTGAATGAGTTATCGGCTTACCCCAAATTTGAAGCTTCGGTTGTGCTGGGTTATGCTTCCTTGAAAAAACTACCAACTCTGTTTTCTCCGTAGAGAATTCGATACCTAGCTCTAGAGCCCAAGTAGACAAATTGTCTAAGGTATCCTGTAAGGGTCCTTGCAGATCGACCCCATTGGGTCCCGTGACAGATACTACGCCGTCATCCGCAAGTTGTCTCAACGTACAGTTGTCATTTAGACAACTATCAATGTCTTTGACATAAACATTATACAAAAGAGGGCTTAAACATGATCCCTGGGGGAGACCCATGTAGCTAAATCGGGAAGCTGTAGAGGTTCCATGAGAGAAGCTCATATGTTTCTCTGACAGCAAATTATACAAAAAATTATTCATTAATGGTGAAAAGCCACAAGCGTGGAGTTTATCTGATAGAACTTCAACAGATACTGAATCAAAAGCCCCCTTTATGTCCAAGAATACAGAAGCCATTTGCTCTTTTTTAGCAAAAGCTAACTGAATATCTGTGGAAAGCAACGCGAGACAGTCGTTCGTTCCCTTACCCCTACGGAAACCATATTGAGTATCTGAAAGCAGGTTATTCGTCTCAACCCATTTGTCCAGACGGAAGAGGATCATTTTCTCCAACAACTTTCGAATACAAGATAACATCGCGATGGGTCGATAGGAGTTGTGGTCAGACGCGGGTTTACCAGGTTTTTGAATGGCTATACCTCTCACCCGTCTCCAATCATCCGGTACAATGTTGAGTTCCAGAAACTGATTAAACAAGTTCAACATCCGCCTCTTAGCGACGTCTGGGAGGTTCTTAAGCAAGTTGAACTTGATCCTATCAGCCCCTGGAGCCGTATTGCCACACGAAAGGAGTGCGAGTGAGAACTCTACCATTGAAAAAGGTTGGCTGTTCTCATCTATCGAATTCGTGGTTTCGCGAGGAATCATCCGTGCCGGCACAGAATCTGGACAAACTTTTCGCGCGAACTTGAGGATCCATTGGTCCGAGTACTCTTCGCTCTCGTTGTTCGTAGTTCGGTTACGCAATCTTCGCGCCGTGTTCCAAAGAGTACTCATCGACGTCTCGCGCGATAGCCCGTCCACGAATCTTCGCCAGTAACCGCGTTTCTTGGCCTTCGATGAGACTCTTAAGTTCACGTTCGAGAGCCGTGTATACTTCGAAGTGCTCAGGTATTCCACGTCTACGGAAAACTTTAAACGCGTCGGACTTTTTACGGTAAACCTCGGTGCACTGTTGATCCCACCATGGAGAAGGAGGTTTCCTACGAAATGACGTTCCTGGAACTGGTCGAGTTTGAGCTTGAAGCGCGCTGTCTAAGATCAGGTTGGAGAGGAAGTTATATACCTCCAGCGGTGGAAGCTCTTCTACCGTCGTTACGGCTTCCTCTACTGCTGTCCTGAACTTTGTCCAATCGATGTAACGGGTAAGATCATACGCGACGTTGATGGATTCCGACGGATTGAACCCGGTGGCAATCGAAATTTTTATGGGCAAGTGATCACTACCGTGGGGATCTTGAATCACATCCCATGTGCAATCCAACGATAATGAATTCGAACAAAGTGTGAGATCTAATCTACTGCCAATTGAGGATGGACCAGCCAAACGTGTTACTTCTCCATTGTTAAGAACTGTCATATTGAAGTTGTCACAGAGGTCATATAACAAGGAAGACCGGTTGTCGTCGTACAGTTCTCCCCAGCCTGTACCGTGAGAGTTAAAATCTCCCATGATCAACCGCGGAGCAGGAAGAACCGAACAAATATCTGAAAGTTGTTTTTGGTTTATTGAGGCTCTAGGAGGAATATAAACGGAAGCAATGCAAAGGCTTTTATTTTTAATAACAGCCTGACATGCGACAACTTCAATACCTGGAATAGGAGGAAAATTCACTCTATAGAAGGAGTAGCACTTTTTGATCCCCAAAGTACTCCTCCTCCACGTGAATCCTCACGATCAAGACGAATAATGTTGAAATCATGAAACGGAAGATCGATTTCGGGAGAGAGCCATGTTTCACAAATAGCAAATGCATCACAACCGGTATTGTGAGCCAAAAATTTGAAAGATTCCAATTTAGGAACAAAACTTCGACAATTCCACTGCAGAACAGTGATCAAATCCCCGACCTCATTTGGAAAATTATCCATCGAAGGAAATGATAGCTGCAAGGAGG